>QJPP01001502.1:0-593036 GCA_003996215.1 Jaltomata sinuosa | reverse complement strand
AAGCAGTTTCCATGATAGGGAAACCATGAGTCGTGGAAAGGTCTACGAGTCATAGACTCCACTCGTGGTCACTGAAGTTGACTATTTTCCTTCTTTTTCCCAATTAATTTCCAGGGGTATTTTGGTCATTTTCCACCCTATTATGTATTAAGTGAAGTCATTTTGACTACTTCAAGAAGGGTTTTCGCCCTTATTACCCTAAGTTCCTCCTAAACTATTCATTCACCTGCCAAAAGAAGAAAAGTTCTTCCTCAAGCTTCAAGTCTCTAAGCTCCAAGTCAAGTCCCCTAATCTTTTCCATTGAAGTGGGTAATCTTCATCCAAGGTATGTGGGTCTTTAACAATGGGTTCCTTTCACCTTTGTGCCCAAAATCCCCAATTCTTATGTTGAATTATGAACTTATGAAATTAGGGTTTTGATCTAAACTTTGGGAAAAGCTTATGAAATCAGTTCTTATGTTTAAATTCATGATTTCTTATTGATTTTACATGATTTGATTATGACTCTCTTATTGGTTTTGAAAGCCTAAGCATAAAAGTTGATTTCTAGCATGAAACTATGAATTTACATATTTTCAAGAGAAAGTTGGCATGATTAGATATCATGACCTCTACGTATTTATGAAATTGCATGCCTAATTCTTTAAGTATGAATTTAGCAAGAAAAACATGTTTTGAATTATGGCTATGCTAAGTCTATTTATGTATGAATTTGAATTGCATGGCATCAGATATGTCTTATTGCTTTTCGAACAGTTTTGGCATCAGATATGTCACTAGTTATGAACAGCTTTGACATCAGATATGTCATTGGTTATAAACAATTTTGATATCAAATATGTCATCAGTATGAACAGTTTTGGCATCAGATATGCCCAGTATTATATGAGCTATATGTATGTTTTGGGAGTAGCATTAGCACCGAGTTGGACAGGGTGAGAGTACCCAAAAAGGTCCCAGAACTACGTGCCCCCGAAGGTCTTAAGTCCCCTCTGTTGGGCATCAGTTTTAGTGATCACGCCACAGTTATGCCTTTATACCCTGGCAAGGTATATTGGGTCCTCTCGATGGGGCGGATACATCGAATTCCATGTAGCTCACACGGTCTATGTCGGTTAGAGAACCTCCAAGAGAAAATAGTTTATGCTTTTAAAACTTGCATTTGACTCTTATTCAGATTTCAGACTTATTACTTATGATTATGTTTCATCTTATAGAAAGTATTAGAGTCATTGCGCTCAGTTTATCTTTAAAAGCATGATTTCAGTTATTTAAAGTATACTTAGCATGTTTTCATCATGTTCATGCATTGCTCACCTACTTAGTATATTCCATAGTACTAACGGATATTGCGCTGCATCCTTTGATGATGAAGATTCAAGTGTTCCTTCACAGCTTCGTGGCTAGAGTTCTCGGCCACTCACACTCAGCTTTGGTGAGTCCTCATAGTACAAGGACTAGACTTTATTCTAGCTTTTCTATGTTTCCTTTCCTTCCAGATTGTTGAGTTTGTTGGGGTATTGTCCCATCAACTCCTTATGCTAGTAGTAGAGGCTTTTCAGACATAGTGTCGTTGGGTTCCGTTGGATGATTGTATCTCTCGATTTGACTTTCTATTTATGATATTTTGAGTCTTTATCTATGATTGCTTCTGCTTATCTTTTGTTATGCTTGAGAATTTTATGACCAAGGGTTAGCTTGGGATCCTTGTGGTTCCATGTCTCATGTTACGTCTAGGGGGTAACCTCGGGGCGTGACAAACTTGGTATCAGAGCCTCAGGTTCAAGAGTCCTAGGATGTCTAAAAGCCGCATTGAGTAGAGTCTTTTTCATGTGTGTGAAGCACGCCACACATATGAGAGGGAAGCTATGAGATGTTTTAGAAAAACTTCACTTCTTTCATGATCACGTCGTGCGATAAAGCTTAACTTTAATGTTCCTCCAATCCTTATCTTGTGCATTTCAGACTATGCCACCTCGACATGCTATGCCTCTCCGAGCCGCTCGAAATGCTACTCCTCAAGTTCTGGTTCCCGATGTCATGAATGATGAGTTTAGAAATGCTATTCACTTTATAGCCTAGACTTTAGCTACTCAGGCTAACCAACAGGCTCCTGCCTCCGCTTATCCTCAAGGAGGGGTAGCAGCCCGAGTTCGTGACTTCATCCGTATGAACCCACTGGAGTTTTGGGGTTCAAAAGTGAATGAGGACCCGCTTAACTTTATTGATAAAATGAAAAAGATCTTTGAGGTTATGCAAGTGGTTGGGGTTGATTGTGTTGAGCTTGCATCCTATCAACTCAAGGATGTAGCTCACATTTGGTTCACGTAATGGAAGGAGGCTAGGGTGAGGGATGCGATCCCCATGACTTGGGAGTGTTTTGAGAGAGTCTTTCTTGATAGGTTCTTTCCCCGTGAGTTGAGGCAAGAGAAAGTGGAGGAATTTGTGAACTTGAGACAGGGTTCGATGTCGGTGCAAGAGTATAGTTTGAAGTTCACTCAGTTGTCTAGATATGCTCCCTCCATGGTAGCGGACCTGTATGATCAAATGATCAAGTTCATATATGGGGTTTCTAATGTGGTGAAGAAGGAGTGTAGGTCTGCTTCGTTGTTGAGTGATATGAACATTTCCCGACTCCTGACTCATGCTCATCAGATTGAGACAAGCTTAGGGAGAATAAGAGGGTTAGATCTGAGGGATCAGGTTTTGGTCATCATAGGTCTGGAGGTGGACATCGCTCTTCTTTCCAGAAGAAGTCATCAGGATCCGTTCATTCTTCTGCTAGTGCTCCTACTCAGGCCCAGAAGCCTCATTATGAACAGGGTGGTAGAGGATCTAGTTTCTATTTTCAGTCTCAGGGTAGTGTTACTAAGGGACCTTCCTACCCAGCTTGTGTTAAGTGTAGGAAGACTCACCGCGGTGAGTGTTTGGATGGTAGAGAGGGTTGTTTTGGGTGTGGTCAGACTGGTCACCGTGTTAGAGATTGCCCTTCTGCTAAGAAGGGGCAAGGAGGTGGTAGGACTCAGTCTACCCCAGCAGCTTTAGGAGGTAGACCAGACCTGCAGGGCGCAGCTTCTAGTTCTGGTGGTCAGCGCCAGAATCGTCTTTATGCTATGTCCTCCCATCAGGATTAGGAGAGTTCTCCAGATATGGTTACCGGTATGTTGAAAGTCTTCTCTCTTGATGTGTATGCTTTGTTAGACCCCGGTGCCTCCTTATCTTTTGTAACCCCTTATGTTTCTTGTAAGTTTGAGGTTCGTCCTGAATTGCTTTTAGAACCCTTTCATGTTTCTACTCCTATTGGTGAGTCAGTCCTAGTCAAAAGAGTCTACCAAAATTACCCTATTTCAATCCTTCATAGAGTCACTTCAGTGGATTTAGTAGAGTTGGAGATGACTGATTTTGATGTTATTCTTGGTATGGACTGGTTGTATACATGTTATGCCTCAGTTAATTTCCGCACTCGTGTGGTTAGTTTCAAGTTTGCTAATACACCTGTCCTAGAATGGAAAGGTAGTCCCTCTTCTTCGAAAGGTCCCTTCATATCCTATCTTAAGGCTAGGAAGATGATTTCTAAGGGTTATGTCTATCATATAGTTCAGGTTGTGGACATGGAGTCCGAGACCCCGACTATTCAGTCTGTTCCTATTGTGAATAAATTCCCAGAAGTGTTTCCCGATGATTTACCCGGAGTCCCTCCTGAGCGGGAGATTGACTTTGGGATAAATCTTCTTCCGGATACGAATCCTATCTCTATTCCTCCTTATTGAATGCCCCCCGCAGAACTTAAAGAGTTGAAAGATCAGTTGAAAGACTTGCTTGATAAGGGTTTCATCAGGCCTAGTATTTCTCTTTGGGGTGCCCCAGTCTTGTTTGTTCGGAAAAAGGATGGATCTCTTAGAATGTATATTGATTACCGCCAATTGAACAAGGTCATAATCAAGAATAAGTATCCCATTCCTAGGATTGATGACTTATTCGATCAGCTTCAGGGCGCTAGTTTCTTCTCCAAAATTGACCTTAGATCTGGTTATCATTAGCTTTGAGTTCGGGAATGTGATATCCCGAAGACAGCCTTCAGGACTCGGTATGGTCATTATGAGTTTGTTGTTATGTCTTTTGATCTAACGAATGCTCCTGCAGCTTTTATGAATTTGATGAACCGTGTGTTCAAACAGTATTTGGATATGTTTGTGATTGTTTTCATTGATGATATCCTCATCTACTCTCGGAGTGAGGAGGAGAACGCGAATCACTTGAGGGTTGTGTTGCAAACTCTCAAGGATAGGCACTCGTTTGCTAAGTTTAGCAAGTGTGAGTTCTGGATGCAGTCTGTTTCTTTTCTGGGTGACATTGTGACTAAAGATGGTATTCAGGTTGATGCTCAAAAGATAAAGGCAGTAAAGAATTGGCTTAGACCTACTTCCCTGTCTGATATTAGGAGCTTTTTGGGTTTGGCTGGTTACTACAGGAGGTTTGTGGAAGGTTTTTCTTCCATTGTTGCCCCTTTGACCCGATTGACTCAGAAAAAGGTTAAGTTTCAGTGGTCCTCAGTTTGCATCTCAGTTTTGGAAGTCGTTTCAGAAAAGTCTTGGTACCAAGGTGAAGCTTAGCACAACTTTTCATCCTCAGACAGATGGCCAGACAGAGCGTACTATTCAGAATTTAGAGGATATGTTGAGAGCGTCTTTGATTGATTTCAAAGGTAATTGGGATGATCACTTGCCTCTTATCGAGTTTTCCTACAACAACAGCTTTCACTCTAGCATTCAGATGGCTCTGTATAAGCCACTTTATGGCCGGACGTGTAGATATCCTATTGGTTGGTTTGAGATTGGTGAGGCAGCCTTGATTGGTCCAGATTATGTGCATGAGACCATGGAGAAAGTTCAGCTTATTCAGGAGAGGTTGAAGACCGCTCAGAGTCGACAAAAATCGTATGTTGATGTGAGGAGGAGGGAGTTGGAATTTGAAGTTGATGATTGAGTTTTCCTTAAGGTTTCACCCATGAAGGGTGTGATGAGGTTTGGCAAGAAAGGAAAGCTTAGTCCCCATTTTGTAGGTCCTTATCGGATTTCGAGGAGAATTGGTAGTGTTGCTTATGAGTTTGAGTTTCCAACGGAGTTGGAAGCGGTTCATCCAGTTTTTCATGTTTCTTTATTGAAGAAGTGTGTTGGTGATCCGACATTGATTGTTCCTTTAGAAGATATGGGTTTGAAAGATAGTCTCACTTATGAGGAGGTTCCCGTGGAGATCCTTGATCGTCAGATTCGGAGGTTGAGGAACAAAAAAGTGACTTCAGTGAAAGTCCTTTGGAGGAATCAACTTGTTGAGGGTGTTACTTGGGAATCGGAAGAGGCCATGAAGGCCAAATATCCTCATCTCTTTCCTTCTGACTCAATTCCAGCTTGAGGTACTAGTTCCTTCCTTAGTATGTCCCTCCGATTCTATTCCACTGGTTTCTCTTATGATCCTAGTATGTATGCATGTTTTATGAAGTTAGTTTATCATGTTTTAAGTTGGAAAGTTTAGTTTCATGATGATTTATATGTTTTGATGTTTGGTTGAGCTATTTTCTCCTCAGTTTTTCCTTGTTTAGTCTTCATTAGAGGACAAATGATCCCAATGGGGAGATATTGTAACACCCCGGGAACGTATCCAACTTTTAAACTTAGACTTGCAGAAAATTTTAGATTTCCAGGGACCACGGGTCAAGTCCACGAGTCATGGAAGGTTCCATGAGTCATGGAGGTGACTCGTGATCCCAGTCCTGCAGACTGACCTCAGTACTGACAACCACGAGTCACTTCCATGACTTGTAGAAGTTTCTACGGGTCGTACTGTTGACTCGTGGAAACTGATCATAGGTCAGTCATTTTCCCTGAGTTCCACGATTAGGTTCTACAACTCGTGGAAGCTTTCACGAGTCATCCTGTTGAGTCATAAGAGGCCTTCTGCAGGTTGAATTTTCGAGCAGTTTCCACGATAGGGAAACCACGAGTCGTGGAAAGGTCTACGAGTCGTAGACTCCACTCGTAGTCACTGAAGTTGACTATTTTCCAGCTTTTTCCCAATTGATTCCCAGGGGTATTTTGGTTATTTCTCACCTTATTATGTATTAAGTGAAGTCATTTTGACTACTTCAAGAAGGGTTTTCGCCCTTATTACCCTAAGCTCCTCCTAAACTATTCATTCACCTCCCAAAAGAAGAAAAGTTCTTCCTCAAGCTTTAAGTCTCCAAGCTCCAAGTCAAGTCTCCTAATCTTTTCCATTTAAGTGGGTAATCTTCATCCAAGGTATGTGGGTCTTTAATAATGGGTTCCTTTCACTCTTGTGCCAAACATTCCCAATTCTTATGTTGAATTATGAACTTATAAAATTAGGGTTTTGATCTAAACTTTGGGAAAAGCTTATGAAATCAGTTCTTATATTTAAATTCATGGTTTCTTATTGATTTTACATGATTTGATTACGACTCTCTTATTGGTTTTGAAAGCCTAAGCATAAAAGTTGATTTCTAGCATGAAACTATGAATTTACATATTTTCAAGAGAAAGTTGGCATGATTAGATATTATGGCCTCTATGTATTTATGAAATTGCATGCCTAATTCTTTAAGTATGAATTTAGCAAGAAAAGCATATTTTGAATTATGGCTATGCTAAGTCTATATATGTATGAATTAGAATTGCATGGCATCAGATATGTCTTATTTCTTTTCGAACAATTTTGGCATCAGATATGTCACCAGTTATGAACAACTTTGACATCAGATATGTCATCAGTATGAATAGTTTTGGCATCATATATGTCCAATATTATATGAGTTATATGTATGTTTTGGGAGTAGTATTAGCACCGAGTTGGACAGGGTGAGAGTACCCAAAAAGGTCCCAGAACTACGTGCCCCCATAGGTTTTAAGTCCCTTCTGTTGGGCATCAGTCTTAGTGATCACGCCACAGTAATGCCTTTATACCCTGGCAAGGTATATTGGGTCCTCTCGATGGGGCGGATACGTCGCATTCCATGTATCTCACATGGTCTATGTCGGTTAGAGAACCTCCCATAGAAAACAATTTATGCTTATTAAACTTGCATTTGACTCTTATTCAGATTTCAGACTTATTACTTATGATTATGTTTCAGCTTATAGAAAGTATTAGAGTCATTGTGCTCAGTTTATCTTTAAAAGCATGATTTCAGTTATTTAAAGTATACTTAGCATATTTTCATCATGTTCATGCATTGCTCACCTACTTAGTACATTCCATAGTACTAACGTATATTGCGTTGCATCCTTTAATGATGCAGAGGTGTCCCTTCACAGCTTCATGGCTAGAGTTCCCGACCACTCACGCTCAGCTTTGGTGAGTCCTCATAGTACGAGGACTAGACTTTATTCTATCTTTTCTACATTTCCTTTCCTTCCAGATTGTTGAGTTAGTTTGGGTATTATCCCATCAACTCCTTATGCTAGTAGTAGAGGCTTTTCAGACATAGTGTCGTTGGATTCCGTTGGATGATTATATCTCTCGATTCAACTTTCTGTTTATAATATTCTGAGTCTTTATCTATGATTGCTTTCGCTTATCTTTTGTTATGCTTGAGAATGCTATGACCAAGGTTTAGCTTGGGATCCTTGTGGTTCCAAGTCCCGTGTTACGTCTAGGGGGTAACCTCGGGGCGTGACAGATATGTTACGAGTTTTCTCCTTCGATGTTTATACTTTGTTAGAACCAGAGCTTTCTTGTCTTTTGTGACCCCTTATGCTGCTAGTAAATTTGAAGTCATTCCTGAACAACTCTTAGAATCCTTTTGTGTCTCCATTCCTGTTGGTGAGTCAGTCCTAGCCAAGAGAATTTACAAAAATTGTCCTATCTCAGTTCTTCATAGAGTCACCTCAGCCAATCTAGCAGAGTTGGAGATGACTGATTTTGATGTTATTCTTAGTATAGATTGGTTATATGCATGTTATGCCTCTATTGATTGTTGAACCAGAGTAGTCAGTTTCAAGTTCCCAAATGAGCCTGTCTTAGAGTGACAGGGTAGTCCTCCATCCTCAAAGGGTCATTTCATATCTTATCTCAAGGCTCAGAAAATAATTTCTAAGGGATATGTCTAACATATAGTTTGGGTTATGAATTCGGAGTCTGAAACCCCATCTCTTCAGTTAGTTTTCGTAGTAAATGAATTTCCTAAAGTATTTCCAGAGGATCTTCCCAGAGTTTCTTCCCAAAGTTTCTCCTGAGAGAGAGATTGACTTTGGGATAGACCTTCTCCCAGATACGCAACCCATCTTCGTTCCTCCTTATAGAGTGGTTCCAGCTGAACTTAAGGAACTAAAGAATCAGTTGAAAGACCTTCTAGATAAAGGCTTCATCAGACTCAACATCTCTTCATGGGGTGCTCTCATCCTATTCGTGCATAAGAAAGATGGTTTCCTCAAAATATGCATCGACTACCGTCAGTTGAACAAGGTCACAATCAAAAATAAGTATCTCATTCCTTGAATTGATGACTTGTTTGACCAGCTTCAGGGTGCCAGCTACTTCTCCAAAATTGACCTCAGATCCGGTTATCATTATCTAAGAGTTAGAGAGTGTGATATTTCAAAGACAACCTTCAAAACTCGATATGGTCACTATGAATTTATGGTTATGTCTTTTGTACTAAAGAATGCTGCTGCAGTCCTTATAGACTTGATGAAAAGGGTGTTCAAACAGTACTTGGATATGTTTGTGATTGTTTTCATTGATAACATTCTTATCTACTCTCGAAGTGAGAAGGAACATGTGGACCATTTGAGAGTGGTATTGCAGACTCTCAAGGATCGCCAGTTGTTTGCTAAGTTTAGTAAGTGTGAGTTTTGGATACAGTCTGTTGCTTTTCTGGGTCACGTAGTGATTAAAGAGCGCATTCGAGTGGATTCGCAGAAGATAGAGGCAGTGAAGAACTGGCCTAGACCTACTTCCTCGACAAATATTAGGAGCTTTTTGAGCTTGGCTGATTACTATAGGAGGTTTGTGGAGGGATTTTCATCCATAGCTTCCCCATTGACCCGGTTGACTCAGAAGAAGGTTAGGTTTTAGTGGTTTGATGAGATGAGAAGAACTTTCAGGAATTGAAGACTAGATTGACCACAACTCCAGTTTTGGCTCTACCAGATGGATTAAATGGCTTTGTTGTATATTGTGATGCATCTAGAGTTGTCTTAGGTTATGTTTTGATGCAGCGTGGTAAGGTGATTGCTTATGCTTCTAGACAGCTTAAAATTCATGAAAAGAATTACCCGACTCATGATCTTGAGTTAGCAGCAGTGGTTTTTGCCTTGAAAATTTAGGGACACTACTTGTATGGTGTCTATGTGGATGTGTTTACCGACCATAAGAGCCTTCAGTATATGATCACTCAGAAAGAATTGAATCTTCATCAAAGAAGATGGCTTGAGCTTCTTAAGGATTATGATATGAGTGTGCTTTACCATTCGGATAAGGCCAATGTAGTGGTTGATGCACTTAGTAGGTTGTCTATTGGTAGTATTGGTTGAGGACGGAAAGAAGGAGTAGGCTAAAGATGTTCATAGGCTTGCTCGGTTAGGAGTTCGCCTTACAGATTCAGCGGATGGTAGTGTCATAGTTCAGAATGAGTGGAATCTTCTTTGGTAATTGAGGTAAAGGAAAAGAAAGATAGTGATCCTATTTTGCACCAATTGAAGGGTGTAGTCTATCAGCAGAGAGTTGAGATTTTCTCCCAAGGGGGAGATGGTGTGTTTCGCTATCAGGATCGATTATGTGTTTCAGATGTGGATGGTTTGAGACAGTGGATATTGACAGAGCTCATAGTTCTAAGTATTCTATTTACCCCAGTGACACAAAGATATACTGTAACCTACGAGAAGTTTATTGGTGGAATGGCATGAAGAGAGACATTGCAGATTTAGTGGCTAAATGTCCTAACTGTCAGCAAGTTAAGATAAAGCATCAGCGACCGAGTGGTATGACTCAGGATATTGACCTTCCAACTTGGAAGTGGGAAGTGATTAATATAGATTTCATTATAGGTTTACCTCGTACTCACAGGCAACATGATTCTATTTGGGTGATTATCGATAGGATGACTACGTCAGCCCACTTCTTAGCTGTCAAGAACTGATTCGGCAGAGGATTATGCCAGGCTCTACATCCATGAGATAGTCAGGCTACGTGGGGTTCCATTATCTATCATCTCAGATAGGGGACCTCAGTTTATATCCCAGTTTTAGAGATTATTTCAGAAAGGTCTTGGTACTCAGGTTAATCTTTGCACAATTTCACCCACAGACAGATGGTCAGGCAGAGCGTACCATTCAGACCTTAGATTATATGTTGAGAGCTTGTGTGATTGATTTCAAAGGTAATTGGGATGATTACTTACCTCTTATTGAGTTTGCCTACAACAATAACTTTCATTCTAACATTCGGATGACTCCTTATGAGGCACTTTATGGGCAAAGTTTAGATCACCTATTGGTTGGTTTGAGGTAGGAGAGGTAGCCTTAATAGGTCTAGATTTGGTTCATGAGACTATGGAGAAAGTTCAGCTTATTAGGTAGAGGTTGAAGACTGCCCAGAGTCGACAGAAATCATATGCAAATATGAGGAGAAGGGACTTGGAGTTTGATGTAGATGATTGGGTGTTTATGAAAGTGTCACCTATGAAAGGTGTGATGAGATTTGGTAAAAGGGAAAAGCTTAATCCCTAATTTGTAGGTCCCTATAGGATTCTGAGGAGAATTGGTAATGTGCCTTATGAGTTAGAGTTATCAGCCGAGCTAGAAGTGGTTCATCCAGTCTTCCATGTTTCATTATTGAAGAAGTGTGTTGGTGATTCGACCTTGATTGTGCCTTTAGAGAATATGGGTATGAAGTATAGCCTCACTTATGAAGAAGTCTCTGTTGATATTCTTGATCGTCAGGTTCGAAGGTTGAGGAACAAGGAAGTCACTTCAGTGAAGGTTCTTTAGGAACCAGTCAATTGAAGGAGATACTTGGGAAGCAGAAGCAACCATGATGGCCAAGCACCCTCATCTCTTTCCTTCTGATTCAGTTTCAGCTTAAGGTAATAGTTTTCTCCTTAGTATGTCCTTTTGGTTCTATTCCATCAGCCTTTCTCATGATCCTAGCATGCATACATGTTTTACGAAGTTAGTTCACTCATGTTTTAAGTCAAAACCTAGTCATTGTGCCTACACTTCAGCTTTTCATGTTCTGTTGGTTGGTATTGCAACTTTCTCTGTCTAAACTTTGCTTACTTAGTCTTCATTCGAGGATGACTGATCCCAAGAGGGAGATATTATAACACCTCAAAATTTGAATCAGCTTTTTAACTGAATTCTTGAAGTTTTCTACAGTTCCCAAGATCCATAGGTCCAAATCACGAGCCATGAATGAAATCACGGGCCGTGATAAGGACTCGTGAAAGCAGACCTACAAGTCCATCCTCTGTTCTGAAAACTACAGTCGGAATCCACGGGTCGTGGATCAAACTACGGACCGTGGTTTTCTCTCGTGAAAATTAGACTGAGGGTCACCCTTTTCCTTCAGGAACCACATACAGGTTCTACAGACCGTAGATGGTTTTACAGAGCGTGAAACCCCTCTGTGGAAATCAGATTCGTAGCCTAACATATTGGCTCAGGAACCACGACCACAAAGCACGAGCTGTGGTTCCATTTATGGGCCGTAGATGGGGTCCGTGGAATCTGAAGCCAAGTTTCTTCAAGAATTTTTTAAGCTTATTTTTCAGAGGTATTTTTATAACTTATCACTCTTTTAACTCCCAAGTTAAGTCATTTTGGGCAAAATTATAAGAGTTTTATCCTCATTTAGCCTAAGTCCTCTTCATTCTCTCAATCAAGTTTCAAAAAAGTAAAAGGAGCTCAATTCTCCCAAGCTCCAAGTTAGGATTTCATGTTCAAGTCTCCATCCCTAAGCTCTAGGTTAAGAAACTTCAAGGTCAGGTATGTGAGTATTCAATAAGGGATTTCCTTCACCGTTATGCCCAAAACTCCAAGTTTTTAATTGATGTTATGAATTCTCCAAGTTAGGGTTCTTATCCAATTTTATGATTTTTTACAAATTCATTTTTCTCATGTTTTCCTATGATTTCTAATTCCAATTACAGGATTTTGCATGGGTTTTTACAAGTGATTATTTATCTCATGATTTGAAGGATAACCCTAGCCCAATTTGACATGTATGATTTGTTTTAAGAAAATTGACATGTTTAGATAACATGATCTTATGTATTTTCAGAAATTGCATCCCTAGTTCCTATTTTTCTATGAAATTATATAAGATTATGTATTTGAAATAGGGTCATGCAAGCCTTTAAGATATGATCTATTATGAATGATATGACATCCCGACATGTCATCAATGCTCATGAACTATTTTTCAAAGGCGGAAGGTTTGTGAGTAGTATGACATCCAGATTTGCCATCATGACTATGAATAAGCTTTGACATCTAGATATATCGCATGTATGTGAGCACTATGATTTATTTTGAGAGTACTATTTAGCACCGGGCGATGAGGGTTCTAGATAATCTAATTCCAAAACTACGTTGCCGCTGTAATTGCCCTTTGTGGCTTATTTCAAGATCCTTATGAATATGGTTTTAACCTTGGCCGGTCAGGACAACTTTTTTTGGTGTGGGTGTATGAAACTGAACTCCATGGTGCTCAACATGATTTACAGTCAGTTAGGAGAAACTCTTCTAAGAATGATTTTTAAGCTACTAAGTTATGTCATATTCTATTTTAAAGTTTGACTCATTGATTTATGACTTATGCTCAAATTATGATATTTACACATGATTTCTTCTACTTATGCATGAACTCAGTTTAAAATCATGTTTTCTAAGTATGTTTTTATCATGATGTTGCATAAGCCCCCATACTCAGTATATTCTATAGTACTGATCGCATACCTTTTTGTGTTGCATCTTATTATGATGTAGATTCAGGCACTCGATTTCAGACTCGTGGCTAGAGACTAGCAGGATTTCCAGCCACAACTAGTGAGTCCTTATCCTTCGAGGGCTAGTATCAGTTTAGCTATCTTATTGTCTTCCTTTCAGTACTTAGAGTTAGCTGGGGTCTTGTCACAACAACTCATTATGTCAGTTTTAGAGGCTTTTCAGACATAGTTAGACAGTCAGTATTTCATGTTCCAGATTTGATACTCTTAGACTTTATCTTATGTTGAGTTGGTTTGCCAACTATTCTATTATTGCTTCCGCTGTGAATATATATATGTGTGTGTGTGTGTGTGTGTGTGTGTGTGTGTGTGTGGTGTCTACATCATGTTAAGGCCAAGGGTTAACTTGGAATCTCGAGTCTCGTGTTACGTTCAGGGGGTAGCCACGGGGCGTGACAGTGATGTAAATTAAAGTGAAAATGAATAATGCCAGAATTATATAATGTGGGAAGGAGGGTTGGTGTTTTTTAAAAATAAAAAATAAAAAATTGAGGGTGGGGAAGGGGGGGGGGGTTGGAGATGGAGGGGGAGGTGAGGTGTAGGGGTGGAAGCTAGGTGGGTGGGTGGGGGAGAAAAAAATTATTTTATTTTCGCATTTCATTGAGAAATAATATGATAGTTGAAGTTCTTTTAAGGTAATATGATTTAACATGTTCGAATGAGACATTCCATTATGAAACAATTAGAAATAATATTTTAATATTATTCACGCATTACGCGGTTATGTGATATTATCCGCGCATCGCGCGAGAAAATCAATTTGTTGTGTATGACTTTTCTTTGATTAGGTTTAGGATTCCTAGATTTTTTTATTTAGGATTTTTACATAATCATTAATAACTATTTTTAGTAAGAAAATCAAAACTGCTATGTATGTATAATTGAGTTTTCTTTAATTAGGTTTAACTTTATTTAGATTTTTCTTTATTTAAAATTTTTACTGCCGTGTTGATTTTTTTTGTTTATGTTTTGCTTAGGTTATTAAATTTAGAATCATTTATTATCAATTAATACTTTGTCTTTTCTCTTTGTTTAGTTTTGATTTTTGATTCAAGTCGTCTCTTTACATTCATTGTCATCATTCTTTATTTTTTTAGTAATTTATTATATATGAATTATACATTATCAACAATTGACAATGAATTGTCTTCTTTTGATAATTTCTTGTGTTTTTTTTTAGTTAAAAATTTATGATTGAAAAATTGGACGAAGCAAGCATGTTGTCGCCGAATGAAGTAATCGAAAAAATCAAAAAATTATCTCTTTCACTTTTCACCTATTTTTTTTTTACAAAAATGTTGATTCTCTTTTTGACTACCACAATTTTTACTCCTTTCTCAAGTATTCAATAATTTCTGAGGTAGAGGCCAAAGAGAGTATATATATTAAAAAGAAAGCTACGTTTTTGGAAGTTAGTGTGAATTTTACTCACGTTTTATTTGTGGATTTTTAAAATTTGTGACAATTTTTTTGTCCCCATACACAAAAAATCTTCTGTTTTTATTCATAGAAAAACATATTTAAAATTAAGGCCATCCCGTGAGTAGTGTGACTAGAAACTTATAGATAGTGATGATGTTTTTCTCCCTTTTCTATTTTGGTTGTTTAGGAAAATTATAATAAAAGAAAATATATTTTTAACGTAAAATGAGATAGAAAAAGTATTTTTTTAACTTAGCAATTAACAATAACCGTGAAAAGATTTAGGGTATGTTCACTATGGAGGAAATATTTTCTAGAAAATATTTTTTAATTTTTTCATATTTTATTGGTTAAAAATTTTAAAAATATTTTTCTAAAAAAATAAATTCCTTATGTTAATGCGATAAAAATATATATTTTAAAATATTGATCAAAATTTATATAGTTTAAATCTTGAGAAGCGAAAAAAGCTACATAATAAATTGAAATAAAGGAGTAATAACTAAAAAGGAAAGTTTCTATATATTTTTACTACCATTAAAAGTGAGAGTTCTATACTTAATTAAATGTTTTTATTAAGTATTTGTTCTAATTTTTTAAATGTAGTTTTCTAAATTACACAAGAAATCGAGGATGAGGAAAATATTATTTTGATAGAAAATGAGTAAATAGAATTCTCTTTATATATAGTTCATCTTTTTTTTATCCAAAAATAGCTTTCATATTAAGCAAAATTATTATTTTGATTGTTTTCTTAATATTTAGAAATTTTAAAATCAACTATTCTTTTTTCTATTAAATATTTCCTTATTTTAATTATGTAGAAAGTCTTAATATTTAGGAATTTTAAAATCAAGTAAAAATTTATTTACATAAATATGTTCTTTATTTATGTTTTGAGAAATAATGATTAAAATATTTGAGCATTTCAATTTAAGTTAAGTAGGCTTATAGACATCAAACTCCACTTTGAAGATAACCAATGCTCTTATATGAATTTTGGTTCATAGTACGAGTCTTTTACCTACATATGAAGCACGTACACTAAATTAGAATATGTGAATTGCCAACTATTACTTATAACATACCCTAACACACGTGCAAATCATCGTGTAAACGTTTTATTAAGTAAAATTCTTATATTTATTCTTTAACGTCCAGTAAATATATTTTTTTCATGGGATGGCCAACTATCACTGTACATTTTTCCATTTGATCGGTTTGTCCGTATAACTCAAAAAATAAATAACTCGAATTGAAGTACAAAGTTGATCGAACCAACTAAATGTTTACTTTATTTGGAGAGTGTAAATAGCTACACGTTTACGTTCAAAACAATGTATTATTCAAAATCTTTAAATTTTGAATTCGCCTCTGATTAATTCTCTGAACTATTATAAGACTAGATACTATGTTATGTGGATTGCACGGGCTCAATTCTTTTTGTGTAATGGTTTGTAGATCGTGCAATATACAGACTCAATATGCATTCATTCATTATTTATTTATTTTTAAGCGGTATTGATTTTAAATTTTATGGTCTAAAACAAAATATACTCTACTATATAGTAATAAAATGTCATTGAGGGTAAATGAATAACTGATTATATTATTTCTTCCGTCTCAATTTATGTGGCACCATTTGACTTAGTACAAAAAATTTATAAAAGAAAGGAAGAGTTTCCAAATTCGTGGTCTTACACTCCTTGATCATTTGTGGCTATACATCATTTCAAATTTCAAAAATCACAATTTTAAAAACTTAAATTATTAAATTTCAAGGTTCAAATTTAAATTCTATTATCAAACAAAAGATTAAATTACTTATACCTTATCTAATTTTAATTTTAAGATATTCATCATTTTTCTTTGGTTGAAAATCAAATAAATTAGCATTGATTTACTATGTACTTAATAAGTTGTCATGTGGGTATTAAGAGCATAACAAAGTAAGAATAAAATAGGCTTAAGTCATTGACGACCCTAAGAGTTATCTGCATTACTTGCTTAAACATTTCAATTAGAAATTGTACCTATTAAGCACTTAACTATTCAAAAATCATTTCTATTAAACACAAAATATTGACATGACAAAAAACGTGTACTTCACTATCTTAAAGCGCATAAAACAATTTTAAGCAATTTTTCCCCCGATTTATACACCTAAATTAATTTAAAAATAGAAAAATTAATTAAATAAAGAAAAATCCCACTGTTCGTTCCCCTCGCCCATTCCCCTCATCTCTAAAACGAAAAAAAAGTCTTTGCATTTGTTCATCATCAAAAATATGGTTTAAATGTTTTTTGGCGAAACTCCATTATTTTCAAAAAGAGTGATACGAATTAGAATATTATTTTTTTCGGTAAAAGTTTGTTGTTGTACTTTAATAATGATTACTAGTTAAAAAGAAGGAGAACACAATAAATAAGAATTTTGGATGCTATCAAAAATTCAAAATGAAAGAAGAGTGAGGGGTTAGCGTGAATGGGAGCGATGATTATCAGTGTCGGTGCTGATCGAGGAGGCATGTCGACCATATCCTTAAAGTACAATTACCTTAAAGTAATAAATATTTGGAAAAATCAAAAATACCCTTCTTGCTAAGCAAGCATGTCGATTATATATCATGCCTGGTTCAACAGTTCAACCATGACTTCTAATATAGAAGAAAGAAATAAAAAGATAAGGAAAAATGCAAAGTAGGAAAAAATAAAATAACAATTTCATCACAACAAATAGAACAAGATACTAAAATTAAACAAGGGAAATAAACATAGTTATTGCACTAGAAGAGATCACAGACCAAAATGCATGGAAAAACAAACAAGTGATCAAGGGTGGTGTTGGGGATCGATATATATATATATATATATCCAGCATTCAACAAGAACTTTCTCTCTCTTAGCCAACTCTACATCTTCATCTACCATCATCGCAGTGGAGCTTCATTTGGGCTCTGTAGGTGTTATGATATATATATCTATCTATCTATCTATCTATCTGTCTATCTATCTATTTATATTTATATCTATATCTATCTATATCTATCTATATCTATATCTATATCTATATCTATATCTATCTATATCTATCTATACTATATTAAAAGTGTGAAGCATCTTATAATGTGATTTGAACTTTTTGCCCTTCATTAAAAGTCTCTCCTTTAGACAAAATCGTCTTTTTACTATTTTTCTCAAATAATTATCATTTAGTTATTATCATAATATTTAGGACTTTGAAATTAATTCAAGTTATAAATATTTACTTATTTATAAAAGGTAAGAACTTCTAATATTTAATACTTTAAAAGTGACTAGAATTCTACTTCTTAAATCATTCCTTATTTGAACTATATTAAAAGTCCTAACATTTAAGTTTATTTTTTAAAATTTATTATTTAATTATTTTTAATAAAATAAAAATATCATGACAAAAAAGCAAAATAAAAAACAAGTAATAATAGCCAAATCACACGAAAAAATGAAGAAAAAAAATAGTTTAGTTGTCACATTGTTACCCACGATTGGTCCCTTTTTCGGTTATTTAATAAGAGAAAAATGGAAAACTTATTAGTACTAATATTTAGAAATAATAATTTATGGAAGAAAAAATAAAAATATTCCATATTTAAGTAAAAAATTTTTGGACGAAAAAATATTGGACTTCTATAAATTAAAATCATTCTTAAATACAATAACACAATAACATCCTCAACGTAGTTCGCCGATGAAGTCTTATTTACGGGAAATTATTTTTCCAATAACTTTTAAAATTATTTTTTTAATATTGAGCATATGTACGTCAATTGTAGTTTATGTTTTGTTACTAGCTGTTATTTTTTTATTTTTTTATTTTTTTATTTTTTGTTTAATACATGTGATAGATGAATGTTTGGTCAGGCTTTGAGGATTTTTCGTGAAGGTTATGTTTAATCGTATTATTTTATTACAAATTATGTTATGTTACTATCTATTGCTTCTTCTTATTATCCGTATGTGTATAACTAAAATTACTATCTTTAATATTTGATTTAAAGGCTTAAATATTAGAATTTTTATTTTAAAATTCTATACTAAAACAATAACATATTTCAGTATACTATTTATTTGTATCATTAAAAAATATAATACAGTATTTATTTTAGCATCAATTGCTACTTTTTAATAATTATATTTTATGGCGTATAGTTTTATTGATTGATGTGAGACATACGTGCAACGCACGTACACTAAACTAGTACTATTAAAAATATGAACTTCCTAACTTAAAAGTGAAATTACTAAATTACCCCTAAGTTAAAAAAATCTAATTAAATTAAAAAATTAAATAATTAAATAATAAACAATTGAAACCAATAGTCACAATTAAAAGTCATGTTTATTTGAGAAGATACCTACTCGAAATGAAAAGATACCCCTATGAAAGGTTGCATCTGGGGATTAATAAAATATGTCTCCTTTCTAATTATCTCATGATCTATTCTCTCGTTTTCATATTATATAATTCTGGAGTTCTTTTATAATGCTGAATTTCAATGTGCGTGTGGTTTTCATATGTCCATATAATTAAAAATCACACACTCATTTACAACGAATGGTTGACTTTTAAGGTTTTGGGGGAGAACTTTCTATGTATAAAATCCATGCCAGAATCCTTCACTTCTCATAAAACTTGGGTAATCCTTTTGGATGATCAAAGCTAAACTTCTACCGTCTTTTTTGTGCTCTCACTGGGAGTTTTGGTTGGCATGCAACAGTGCTGCTAGGAAATTACCAACCAACACTTCTTTCTCTTCTCAGTCACAACTACTCCCTCCGTTCAAAATTACTTGTCACTTTTTGATTGGCACACCCATTAAAAAAATAATGATTGACATATTGATTTTATCACATTACTCATATTAATTAATGTTTAGTATTAAGTGTTGAAAAATAATTTGAGGAATAAGTATTAATGCTAAGGGTAAAACATGAAAAAAATAATTGTCTTTTCTTGATATGTCAAAATTGATAGGTAAAAATGGAAATCAAAAATAAAAATAAGTGAAAAATAATTTTGAACGGAGAGAGCATTAATTATGATTTTGAGGAAAAGATTCGTTCAAGCTCTACGATATTGCCGTTAATCTCTTTGACAATTTTTTGGTTTGTACATGACTAGAATGATCATGAAATTTTAAGGTATCTCCATGTTAGTCAATAAACATTTGTTTAGATATTTTTACGGGTCATTCTGCTATTTTTATTAAGATATCAATAGTAATACATGTTGATACCCAATTTTGTTCCTCCTTTCTTATAATTTATTTTCTTTGGCTTCTAAATTTTTAATAAATTAAATATCTTATATATCACTATTATTTTTGGGCATTACTATTATTATCGTTATTACCTATTATATACTATTACTTCTACTACCTTAAATTTTGTTATTATTATCCTTTTAATATTATTTTTACCATTTTAAAGATTACGAATATATTATCAATAGTACTACTGTTACTATCTTCTTTAAACCGATCGTCGTTACTTTATTTCAAGTTTTATACTTACTAAATTAATTATAAGTATTTTACTACATAATCGTAATTTTTATCATGTACTATATATATTATACTAGTTATTAAATTAGAAGCTCAAAAGAACTAATTTAAAAGAAGAAAAGGGCCATGAAAATTTATCCATTTCCAGCCCACCAACGAGCCCAATACCAAGCAATACCCATCAGAAAAGTCCATCAAAAATAGGCTAAATAATCAGCCCAAATCAGCCCAAATCAGCCCAAAACATAATAACCCATGTATATGTATTTTAGGTCTTTCTCAAATAACTAAATTACCGAAATACTACTCATTTAAGTCTAGTCAACAAGTGACAAATCCTAGGCTGCTTTACTCATCTCCTTCACGTGAGATTTGACCAAAATCTTTCCCCTTTCTCTCACTTTTCCTTTGTCTTTCATGGTAGCAGATTTGGTTCACCATTTTGGTGAAAATAACGGCCAACATCAACAAAGTTGAGCCTTATAGCTTCCATTGTCTTGTCCATTAGGAACTCCAGCCCGTGACTCCTCCTATTTTTTTTGAAATTTGAATTTCAAATCCGCAAATCCTAGCCATTCTTCTCCTATAAATATGAGCTTATCCCTCCAAACAAAAGAACTTGAACACTCACAAGAGGTATCACGAGAATCTTATCACACACAACACTTTCATCTTTAGCTACTACTTTAAGTTTTCCGTCTCTGTTGGCTTGCGGCTATAACAGAAATTTATTCTTGAGAGAATAGATTCGAGGCCGAAGATCTCTAGTTCACTGCCCTCCACAAGGTCAGTGATTTACCTTTTATCTCAACTCTTTCTTTCATGTATATTACACTGCTCATGCTGTGATTTTTCTTTTCTTATTTGACTTATTGTTAGGATTTATTTATTTTCATATTGTGGATAGTGTAAAATAATAACCTTAACCAAATATTGTGTGAACATGTTCCTTGATGATTCCATATTTAAGAGTTCCAGGTAGTCAAGATTTGGGTCTATTTTGTTTTGTTAGAAGTCATAAAAAAGAATAAGATTTTGACTACAATAGTTGGTTGCAGTCATGTGTATGTATTTGTGCTTTATTAAGAAGTGATAAATACCCGCTAAGGTTAACTATATGAATACTATTAATTATTGTTTAGCCCCCTACTAGTTAATATATTAGTCCTATTTTTCTTAAATGCTACAATGATAGGAGATTTTATTTTTCAAGAATTAAGTTAAGTTGAAGTATTCATTGTCTTTGATATAATTTCACATATAAGCTCTCCATCTTGTATTTCTTCTACTGTATTTGGTTGTAAAAAAAAAACCAAAGTACCCACTGTAGTAGAGAACATGTAATAAATTTAGTTTGTATTCTAGAAAATATGGCTATAGGAAAACTCAACTATGTTAGCATGAATGTGTAAAATGTTATGTGCCTTTCTTAGTGGTGTTAACTACCATGTGTGTTGATGCTGCCATGCTTCTGTTTGTTATAGAACATTGACGTATGGAGCTTTCCTTTTATGTTTGAAATTATGCCATTATACTAATCTTCCATTCCCTTTTTTTTTTTGACATGAACACCGGAGTCGAAGAGTCCCACTTTAAGACTCGACGTCACCACAAGACTTGAAACGTGCATCTACACCTTCATACATGTCTCTTGCTCTCTCTCGCGATACATCCGAACAAAAAATGAAAAAGAGGATGAGGAAGAAATGGCGGATGTTCTCGACCTTCTCTATCTTGCTAATTAATTTTGTGTATATCTTATGTGTTTTATGTGTTTTGACTACTAACATGTTATTTATATTTATTACTTGTTGTGTATAATATTTTTGAGTATGTTAGTAATAATTTATTCCCTCGGGTAGCTTAGAGTTATTAAATCTCGTGACATGAGAGGGCGGTAGCAAAATGTTTAGAGCTTAAAATATACCTCGTCTTGTAACCTCGTAATTTATGTCTTAGCTACCAAGTTACAACAACTTTTTCACGATAATGAAGCTTTTTCCTAAAAATAGTCAAGTTCGTCTCCTCTTAAAATTTCAATGGATCTTCACGTGGTTATTTTCAACAAAGAAAGTTTTTTCTAAATTTTCAACACCATTTCGGTTTTGAAAAATGCCGGTTAAATTTACCTAGATATAAAGTTATAGCAAAATAAAGGATAAAATCAATTTTGAAAAATGGTTAACCGGCATTTTTAATGGATCTTAAAGGGTGCCTAACACCTTCCCTTTAGGATAACTAGAACTCTTACCTAGAATCTCATGTTAGTGGATCTTAAAATGGAGTTAATTTTAGACAATTGCTTTAATCAATTTAGGTGCCCTAATTCACCATAATAATTAGGTGGCGACTCCTTAAGTTAGTTAATTAATTTAGGAATCACCAATATGTTGTACACTATTTTAACCCAGTTAAAATGGGGTATGACAGCTTGGCGACTCCGCTAGGGAACTTTAGGTTCTAAACCATAACAGACTTAGGTTAATAATTAAGGTTTTTTATGTTTATTTGTTTTACCTTAATTGCTCAATGTTTATCTGTCATAATTATGTGATATAAATTATTTATTTGCTATTATTTTATATAAACTGCTTCACGTGTTAACGCTTTATTTAAATTGTCATTCCGTTCATATTTCCTTCACTTTTGGAAATTTGACACTTTCACACACATTGTACACGCGAGTTGTGTCCTTTCACTTCTCCGAAATTCTTTCAAAAACCTTGTATTTAGAGAGTTGGTTCATGCGTGGGGTGAGCGGATAGTTTTACTACCGTGTGACCACGAACCTTCTCACATAGGAATATCTCAAATATAGACTATTTGCTCTAATTAATTAAACTTTAGGGGGAGGGTATCACTAACCTTTGCATGACAGGTATGAAGGTTTTACATTGGTGTATGTCTTTGAGCAACGACTGACAGGAGTTGACGATCTCGCCAAGCGAAACCAAGAAGCTTGGACGTGAAAAATTTACTTTTACTTTATTTAGATTGAAAAGTACTTTATATTGTGTTAGTTCGATATGTAATAAAATTTACATTTCTCTTGTACTTTTTTTGGGAAGTAGAATTTGTTTAATTAATCAAGAGCAATGGAATGACATATTATGGCACATTTACTCTGTAAATACACGTTAGGCCTACCTCTGGCACAAAGAGGTCACAAGCTTATTAGGATGCGTTATTATTGTTTAAACACACTTGATTTACATGTTACTCTATAACTTATTTGACTTTACTTGATGACTTATTTGCTACATGATTTATTTAATTTTATATGAACGTGACTTTACTTGAGACTTTTACTTAAAATTGACATTATATGTATTTTATGTTTTCTTTTTATCTCCAAAGTTGATTCGTGTTGACAATCGAGCTGGCCGACCACCCTTACTTCACAAGATCTAAGTCATCGGTATTACCTCGACGTAGTTGGACTGTTCAAGGAAGAAAAATTACAATGACTGATCCAACCACATCTAATCCAATTGGTAGAGAATCATTCCTAATGACTCTTCTGAAACTTCCGAAAATAGAGCTACTATTCAACATGATGAGCACATCGCTCGCTTGACTCAAGAGATCGAGGATCTGCGTGGAGAACTGAGTCGGGTTAAGGACTTGACCAATTTGTCCATTACACTCCAAAGTCCACTTCCTGAACCCAGAAATGCCGCACCTCATTTTTCACCACTTGATTCATCAGTTCCCGAACACTTTCCACCACAACATCCTCCACTTGCCAACAATAACCTACCTCTAACCACCCCCGTAAATCCACCAAACCCACAACCCGTCTACACTCCTCCACAAAGTCAACAACCCACTTATACTACTTATGCTACTCCTCATAATCCATCACTCGTCAATCCACAAAATCAACCTCCAGTTCACACTTCTTACATATCTCCACCCGCTAACACCTATCCACTACCTACAACTACTCCAATGAACCCGCAAATCAATACCCCTTATAATCTTCCACCACCTCCAATCCAAAGTACTTTTACCGTTCAGAACTATCCAGCCCAGCATATACAAGGGGCACATGTTGCCACTCCTTACGTGCAACATGTTCCTCCGGTATATGCGATGGAAGCTCAAACCTTTACCAACCCAATATATGTCAAGTTCCAACCCGAGGTGGACCAATATGAAGAAATGAAGAAGGATGTCAAGGCAAAGTCTAATGATGTGTTAGCAAAGGAGATTGATGATCTTAAGAAAGCAATGAAAAATCTCCAAACTACTAGGGGAAGCACAAGCCTAGAGTATGATGATTTGTGTGTGCAACCTGATATCGACTTGCCTATAGGGTACAAGCCGCCAAAGTTTGATATGTTCAATGGAGTTGGTGACCCTCATACACATTTAAGGGCCTATTGTGACAAGTTGGTAGGGGTAGGGAGAAACAAAAGAATCAGGATGAAGTTGTTCATAAGAAGCCTATCTGGTGAAGCTCTTGTTTGGTACACACAATAAGATCTCCGTAAATGGCGTGGGTGGAGCGATATGGCACAAGACTTCATGGATCGATTCAGGTTCAATACTGAAATCACACCTGATAGGTTCTACTTGGCTAAGTTAAAGAAGAAGTCAATTGAGACATTTCGCGAGTATGCTCTGCGTTGGAGGGCAGAAGCAGTTAGAGTCCAACCGCCGATGAGTGAAAGTGAAATGACTGCTACCTTCATTGAATGCCAAGATAATAGCCTATATTATGAGAAAATGATAACCATGATGGGACAAAAGTTCATAGAAGTTGTCAGAATGGGGGAAATCTTGGAAGATGGGATCAAATCAGGGAGAATCCAAGACTATACAGCTTTGCAAGCTGCGAGCAGAGCAATTCAATATGGATCCATCAATGGGAACAAAAAGAAGAAGGAAGACGTATCTGCTGTCATGGTTGATCAAGGACGCAAGTCAAATCAAACTCCTCTTTATCTAAATCAACCACATCAACCCATTTATCTGTACCAGTATGGTGAAACCTCCCAAACTCTCTACCATCCTCCACCAACTCATTACCCTGTCTATAACACCCAGGCAAATTATTATCAACCTCGAGCTCCTACGTACCAAAATCGACCTCATGCTGCACCAAGAGCTCGTCCAAATCAGGAAACCAAAATCACTCGCAACTACACCAAGATAGCCAAACCATATGCTCAGTTGTTTGAAAGGTTGAAAACAACAAGTATGATACAACCAATGGAAGGGAAAATCCCAGACCCTATTCCGAAGTGGTTTGACGGTTCCAAGCGTTGCGCCTATCATTCTGGAGTTGTAGGGCACGACACTGAGGATTGTTATGGTCTTAAAAACAAGATTGAAGCCCTAATCAAGGAGGGAGCGATCCAACTTACTGGACCTCAGCCCAATGTGAACAACAACCCCTTGCCTAACCACAGGAATGCTAATGTGAACATGGTAACTATTGAGGAAGATTTGGATTTGAAAGGAACCGTTATACCGATTGGAAAAATTAGAAAGCACACATCATCAATCTTTGATGCACCAATGATAACAGTCCAAGAATCAACGTCAATGGAGGATACTACTGCAACTACTCACACTGAGGAACCGACCATTTGGGGTGCTGAACCAGAGGAGACCTTGAAGAATTGGACTTGTACTTCATCCCTGGTTCGCCGGGAGTCTTGGTAGATTGAACAAGTAGTAACCCTTTTGAAATAGCACGATTACAAAATTGAGGCCTGAGTCGTGCCTAAAACTTTATGTTGTTTTGCCTCATCTTTTGAAAGCTTAATTGCAAAATCTATAAATGCATTTTCTATTTTTCTTAACTCTCTATTACTTATTTTTTTTATTATATAAATTATCAAATCTGGCAATTCTATGATTGTGACAAATAATGAGACAAGTGATCAAGGTTTGATGACAAGATTCTTCTAAAATGACTTGAAGATGACTTAAAGTTCAAACAATCAATCAAGGAGCATGACAACAATAATATTCGAGCACGAAGAATATCCATTCAAGAGAAGTCAAGACACTACATCAAAGGACGACTTTAGATAGGTTTCATTTGAATGTAACTTTCTCTTTTCATGTACTTACGAACTACGTTTTGACCTGATTCCCTTGGCGGGATAAGTAGGCAGCCCACATAGGGTTCGGTTTCACTATAGAAAAAATTCAAATTCTCTTATTTGTAATAGGAAAACTACGCCTGACTTGATTCCCTCGGTGGGATACGTAGGCCGCTCATATACAGTTCGGTCACATTAAGATAGAAACTAGAAATCCTTTATTTACTTATGTAACAAAACTACTTACTGACCTGATTTCTCATGGTGAGATACGTAGGCAATCCATATCAGGTTCGGTCCCTTTATTAAAAATTTCCAAACCATTTTTTTATGAAACTTGAACTACGTTCTGACCTGATTCTCTTTGCGAGATACGTAGGCAACCTTTATAAGGTTCGGTCTCACCACAACATAAGTTTAGTATACCTTTTCAAATCCAAACTTGGTCAGATTTTGGGAAGACATGCACAAGAATGATTAGACAATTCCAAGCTACACTTGATTCAAGCTTCTAAAGAAGGAGTAAACGACAAAGGACGTTTCATTTTGTTTCAAAGAGTGTCACAATCTAAGAGTTGACAGATAGTTTTACAACCTATATACATATCTTTATATATATTTTCATGTATATTCTTCAAGTGCTTATATTTTCTTAAAAAAAAAAAAAAACCCTTCACTACTTGTTCATTTGCCAAGCTCCAAACGGAGGTCATAAGGTCTGAATAAACAAGATGAGCGGAGGCCAACAAAGTCAAGCCTCAAGTCAACACGAATCAACACCCCCTTCCAAACTAAGAATTTTTCTTTGAGTGCAGGAAAGACTAAAATACAAGATGACAATTGGACCAATGTCAAGACTGCCAATCATGGCCCAAACGTGTCATTTGGCCCCATGGCCTCGCCTTAATAAGCCAAATGACTTCATCTCTCATTTTATCTTTGATTTTATCCTTTATTTTGCTATAACTTTATATCTTTACTGACATCTTTACCTAAATTTTGCAGGTGAAGTAATTTTGAAATCTGTGGGAATGAAAATCAATTCCATTTAAGGCATCACTCGGCCCACTATGAAATCGCACATTAAAAATCAAAAGCGATATTCAACCAGTCACAATCATCATCCACAACAGCAGCCAAGCGACTTTATTTATTTACTACTTCACTAATTACTTTTATAATTCACTTTACCTACTTTAACGACTTTACCTTGAACTTTACAGACATCATGGAGTTCCCGAAGACAACCGGAGGACTCATCTCTCATTAAAGTCCCCGAAGACAACTGGAGACTCATCTGCATAAGCCAAGCGGCTATACACTTACTTTACTCTCTACTTTAGCAATAACTTTAATTCACTTTACCTACTTTAACGACTTTACCTTGAACTTTACAGACATCATTGAGTCCCCGAAGACAATCGGAGGCCTCATTTATCATTGAGACCCCGAAGACAACCGGAGACTCATCTGTATAAGCCAAACGGCTATACCTTACTTTACCCTCTACTTTACCAACTACTTTAATTCACTTTACCTACTTTAACGACTTTATCATAAACTTTACAGACATCATTGAGTCCCCGAAGACAATCGGAGGCCTCATTTATCATTGAAGTCCCCGAAGACAACCGGAGACTCATCTGCAGAAGCCAAACGGCTACACACTTACTTTATCCTCTACTTTACCAATTACTTTAATTTACTTTACCTACTTTAATGACTTTATCATAAACTTTACGGACAACATTGAGTTTTTGAAGATAATCGGAGGACTCATTTATCATTGAAGTCCCCGAAGACAATCGGAGACTCATCTGCATAAGCCAAATGGCTATACACTTACTTTCCTTTTCATATCCATACGGCTTCACACTTATTTCAGTTTGTATTTCATTTACTCCTATGCTTTGTCTTACTTAATTTACTAACTACTTTTCATTAAGTTTTGACAGAAAATACAATATACACACGCCAATTACAATAACAAGAGATGCATCACAACGTGGAACTTTATCTTAGCAGTGAACTGGGGAAACTTTGCTGAAGAGGATTATCAAACTCCCCAGCAGAGTCGCCAAGCTGTCATACCCCATTTTAACTGGGTTAAAATAGTGTACAACATATTGGCGACTCCTTAAGTTAGTTAATTAATTTAGGAATCACCAATATGTTGTACACTATTTTAACTCAGTTAAAATGGGGTATGACAATACACTTTAAGGATTGTTCTTTTTATTGAGTTATCTTCTTTTCTCTGTTTTATTTTATTAACTTCTATAAACTTTAATATCTTCGTGTAGTATAGTTTTTTAAAATTTTTTGAACCTTTGCTTCTAGTTGTTCCTTCTGCTTTTTTTTGTGCAGGTTCTAAAGCTTCTTCTTTTATTTGATTCCTTCATTCCTTTTTTCCTTTTATTTATACATTATTTTATTTGCTTATTTTTTTATTATACAATACCCTTTTTATATTCTTATTACACTCCATAAAAGTGAACAACACATAATTTATTATTTATAAGTTAAAAGCCATAAGTTAGGATTTTAAATTTATTATGACTTTTAACTTATTTTTATTATTTTAGCTTAAAAATAAGTGTTTAAAAGTACCTTATAAAAGTAGTAGAAACTACTTAAGAATTATTTAAAAGCACCTAAATCCAGAAAAGTGCAACGACCGGGTCCGTCGTTACGGGTAATCCATTTGTGCCAAGTTTTAGAGTTAGAAAACTCCGGATTTGGGAGTTTGAAATTCTGGGCTAGGCTCGCCTTGGCCGGTTTTGGAGCGAGGTATAGTGTAGAAAAATTTGGGTAAGGATTGGGTGAGATGTTTTGATTCGAGCTAGCTTTCCATGTAGCCAAGACATAAAGGAGTCCCGGGGACTTTTTGGAATCAAATTTGGGTAAGTAGAACTCCCAGAATCGAGATTGACGTGAAGGGGTTGTTTTGAATCATCGGTGGAAGCAAGTGTGTTGTAAAATAGATCAATTTTGGAGAATTCTAGACATTTTGTCTGTGACGAGCGTCACGGCTCTGCCATAGCGACCTCCGCTATAGCGAAAGAAAATCCCGTTATAGCGGGAGTCAAGTCAGTCAACCTCCGCCATAGCGGTTGACTCCGCTATGGCGGTGCCGTTATAGCGGAAGCCGACCTCTATAGAGGAGTGCGACGGAATTTAATGCAGAAACTTTTCCAAAATAGTTCAGTTTTCTGCAAGTCATTTGGGAAAAGAAGTAGGGCGATTTCAGGCGTTTCTCCCCCATTATTCATTATTTTTCTTCCCTAAGGTAAGACTTTTACTCCCCGAACTCCGTAATACTTTTTCTATGCGATAGAATTGCTAGAGGTGAACTTGGGGAGGGGTTTGGAATGACTTAGGGATGATAGGATACGAGGGAAAAGGGGAATTCTAGGGGTGGAAGTTCTTGAGTATTGTTAAATTTACTGTTTATTGATCATGTGACCTTAATTTCTTAATTTCATCCATAAAAAATGGTAGAACTAGGTGAATTAACGGTGGGAAAGCCCGGGAAGAGGGTGGAATGATCATGGGTGGCCTGGGGTTTAGGACTTTGCGTAATCCGGGTAAATTTTAGGCCATAAGGATTAATTCTTGGTTATTGTGTATTGTTTTAGACCAAGAACTAGCAAGAACTTCGAAAAATGAGAAAGCTCTGATTGAGTAGAGCTTGGATCATTTCGAGGTAGGTGATGGTTTGATTTATGTATGCTTTGTGTGTTTGAGTACTTATATCTAAGTATTTGTATGAGATGTATGGCTTAGGGAATTCTTAGGAATGTCTAATAGTCCTATTTTATTAGTCTGGTTGAACTGTGCATTTTGCTTGTTGGTTGTACAAGCTAATTATTCATTGTTGTGACTGTGGATTGTTTGACATCCGGTTGGCTCGGGTACTATGCCTGGTATGAAATATACTAACGGTTAGCTCGAGTACCACACCTGGTATGAGATATACTAACGGTTGGCTTGGGTACCACGCCTGGTACGAGTTTATTTTACTGCATTGTGACATTGATATTATTGCATTGTGCACTTATTGTTGGTTCCATGAGTGGACCGGGCTGTGTTGTTGAAATGTGATATTTTCTTATGGTCCTTGAGAGGCCGGGTTATTGTTGTATCCGATTTTAGAGTTGGTCTTGGTGTAGACCGGGTTTTACTTGTTAACACTTAGGTATTGGTTAGAGGGGATCCTAGGGTGGGTCCGAGCTATATAGATAAGAGGTGGTTGTTTGCGTTGACTTTCGTATAAAAGTGGTTGGTATGTAGAGACAAGTTAGGAGGAGAATTGCGGTCTAGAATTGATTGGTAACTGGATTATGTGTTCTTGTACTTGTACTTGATTTTTGTACTACTCATTCATTGTATATTTGGAACTGACTGAAGATCCTACCAGTACACGGTGGTTGTGTACTGATACTGCACTTGCTTGTCTTTTGTGAGTACAGGAAATCTTTCGGCGGTTGACGCACGACCTCACTTGTAGGCCTGACTGTTCGTGATATCAAGGGTGAGCTGTTCGACCAAGATGCCTTGATTTCTATCCATTTGAGTTGTAGCCCAATTATTTTGGGCTTAGACTATTCATTATTATCTTTGGGGTTGCATCCCCATACTCTAGCTTTGGTAGATGTTTTGGGCACGATGCCTTTCAGATTCTAGGGGGGATTTCTGTAGTTTTATTTCAATGAAATTACTTTTGCTTATTTGAATTGCTAGTTTATTTCCTGGTGTTGGTTTTAGGCTGTTAGTCTAGGCTAAGGATTGAACTCTACTGGTTTGCTCATCCGAAGGTTGGGTGGGTGCCACTTACGATGGCCTGGGCCATGACAAAGATGGTATCAGAGCCCTAGGTTCGTTGATCTCGTCGTACCAAAACAGGTCTAATAGAGTCTTGAGGAATGGTGCGGAGACGTCCGTACTTTTCTTCGAGAGGCTATAGGACTTTAGGAAAACTATCTCTTCTTTCTTCCATCGTGCTATAACTTGATTCCAATTGGTATCTGGTGATACAAATTGGTATCTAACCTCTTTCACTCTTCTGTCCGCAGATGGTTAACACAAGAAACAATGGAGCGAGACCAGCGGTCCCAGCAGCACGCCCATCAATTCATGGTAGAGGTAGAGGAAGGGGCAGGGGATGAGGAAGAGCCACACCCGCCAGAGGTGGGGCTCAAGCCGCCGCTGAAGCGCGTGAGGCAAATCCTCCCCTACCTCAAGATCAGGTTGTCGCGGATGAGAAAGTTATGGTAGAGGATGATGGGGCGGAGGCGGCATCGGCTGGTGGTGCAGGCTTTCCTCTTATGACACCAGAAGCCTTTCAGCAGGCTTGGAACATCTTGAGTGGGTTGGTTGATGCTGGAGCCATACCCGCGGGCATTGCAAATCAGGCTTTGGACACTCAGTCAGCAGTTACTATGGTGCCTAGGATGGATGCAGCTTCAGGCACGAATGATTTCTTCAGGCCAATGCTAGGCCCAGTGATGACAGGAAACGAACACGAGATGCTGACCAAGTTTCTCAAGCTGAAACCTTCTACATTTTAGGGTACTGATAGAGAAGATGCGTATGAGTTCATACTGGATTGCTATGAGAGACTGCACAAGCTGGGCATTGTGCGATCGTATGGGTTTGAGTTCATCGCATTCCAGCTGCAGGGCGATGCTAAGCAGTGGTAGAGGTCTCATGTGGAATGTCGATCGTCTATTTTACCCCCACTGACTTGGGAACAGTTCCATGCTCTGTTTTTAGAGAAGTACGTACCCCGTACTTTGAGGGACCGGAAGAAGGACGAGTTCTTGAACTTGGATCAGGGTAGCATGTCAGTCTCTGCTGATGAGGCTAAGTTCCACGCCTTGTCTCATTTTGCTACACAGATGCTGGGTTTCGAGGAGGAACGGGTCCGTTTATTTGTGAAGGGTTTGAATCCTGAGCTGCAGGTGTTGTTCGTGCATATGACTTCTTCAGGAAAAGTCTTTAATGATATGGTGGATTATGTGAAGAAACTTGAGGGAGTCAGGCAGACGGGGAAGGCTAAGGTGTTAGCCAAGAAGCCCAGGAATGAGGGAAATTATGGTGGTTTATATTCCAGGGGTCATAATCAGCAGGTATACTCAGCCCGTCCTATTCAGTCAGCTCTGCCAGCTGCTACAGGTGGTCGTCCGGGAGCTAATCAGTAGTCTTCACCTCCTAGAGGCCAGGGAGCTTCTTATTCATCTGCTAGCAGGCCTGCACTTGATCATGGTTGCTTCCATTGTGGTGATCTGGGCCACTTTAAGAGGGAGTGCCCTCACAGGCAGACCGGTAATCAGTTTCAGCAGTAGCCCAAGGCTGTGGTCCCGGCAGGTAAAGGTGGTCATGCTAGAGGTCGTCCACAAGGTGGATGAGGTAACTTTCAGGGAGGCCGGGGAGACAGAAGAAATGGCGGCGCGGGAAGGGGTGCGGCACAGTCGGCCAGAGAGGTTGTCCGGATTGATGATCGGGCTCACTGCTATGCGTTTCCAGGGAGGACCAAGGCTGAGGCATCAGATGCAGTAATCATAGGTACTATTCTCGTCTGTGATAAAATAGCTTCGGTGTTATTTGACCCAAGTTCTACATATTCTTATGTGTCTGTGAGTTTTGCATTGGGTCTGAACTTGATATGTGATATCCTTGATTCCCCTATCCATGTTTTTACCCCGGTTGGAGAGTCTGTGGTTGTGACTCATGCTTATCGTGACTGTTCTGTTGTGTTTGTGAGGTTACACACTTGGGTAGATTTGATAATCCTGGATATGGTTGATTTTAGTATTATCTTGGGCATGACCTGGTTATCCCCTTATCATGCTGTGTTAAATTGTAACACCAAGACTGTGGCTCTAGAGATTCCGGGTAATGATAGGCTAGAGTGGGAAGGTGTGTACAGGCCTAAGCCAGTTAAGATCATATCATTTGTTCGGTCTAGGAAGCTAGTGGGGAGGGGGTGTCTAGCCTTCTTGGCTCATCTTCGGGATGATAGTATGGAGTTCTCATCTATTGAGTCAGTTCTAGTTGTTTATGAGTTTCAAGAGGTGTTTCCAACGGATTTGCCTGGTATGCCTCAAGACAGGGATATAGACTTTCGTATTGATTTGGAACCAGGCACTGGTCCCATTTCCATTCCTCCGTATCGTATGGCTCCGGCAGAGCTAAGGGAACTTAAGACTCAACTACAGAAACTCCTAGATAAAGGATTTATCCGTCCCAGTGCTTCGCCTTGGGGTGCTCCGATCTTGTTTGTAATTAAAAAGGATGGTAGTATGCGGATGTGCATAGATTATAGGCAATTGAACAAGGTTACCATCCGGAATAAATACCCGCTACCCCATATTGATGATCTGTTTGACCAGCTCCAGGGTGCATCAGTATTTTTGAAAATTGACTTGAGGTCGGGGTATCACCAGTTGAAGATTAGGCCGGAGGACATTCCTAAGACTGCTTTTCGAACTTAGTATGGGCATTACGAGTTCTTAGTAATATTGTTTGGGTTGACCAATGCACCGGCAACATTCATGAGTTTGATGAATGGGGTATTTAAGTCATATCTGGATTCCTTCATTATTGTGTTTAACGATGATATTTTGATCTACTCCAAGAGTAGGGAGGAGCATGCTAATCACCTTCGTATTGTGTTGGACATATTGAGACATCAAAAGCTTTATACGAAGTTCTCCAAGTGTGAATTTTGGTTGACTTCAGTCGCGTTCTTGGGGCATGTAGTGTCAGAACAAGGGGTGATGGTGGATCCTCAGAAGATTGGGGCAGTCAAGAGTTGGGACCGGCCTAGCTCTGTGATAGAGGTGAGGAGTTTTGTTGGGCTCGCGGGGTACTACCGGAGGTTTGTTAAGGATTTTACATCTATTGCTACTCACCTGACAAGGCTGACACAGAAGGATGTACCATTCTTGTGGTCCGACAAGTGCGAGGAGAGCTTCCAAAGGCTAAAGATACTTCTGGCCACTGCTCCTATCTTGTCCTTGCCGGTTGAAGGTAAAGACTTTATTATTTACTGTGATGCTTCACATTCTGGTTTGGGTGCTGTGTTGATGCAGGATAAGAATGTGATAGCCTATGCCTCCAGGCAGTTGAAGGTGCATGAAAGAAACTACTCGACTCACGACTTAGAGTTGGCAGCGGTGGTTTTTGCACTCAAGATTTGAAGACACTACCTTTATGGTGTCAAGTGTGAGGTATTCACCGATCATCACAGTCTGCAGCATGTGTTTACGTAGAAGGACTTAAATTTGAGGCAGAGAAGGTGGATGGAATTGTTGAAGGACTATAATGTGACTATCCAGTACCATCGGGGTAAGGCTAATGTGGTGGCAGATGCACTGAGCTGGAAGACAGTTAGCATGGGTAGTTTGGCTTATTTGGGGGTGTCCAAACGACCACTAGCAAGGGAAGTTCAGGCATTGGAGTCCAAGTTCATGCACTTGGGTATTTCAGAATGAGGTGGGCTATTGGCCAGCTTTGAGGTTAAGGCCACCTTCATAGAGGAGATAAAGGCCGAGCAGTTTCAGGATCCAAAACTGAGTAAGCTCCGGGGTAAGATAATATCCAGCAAATCCAGGGACGTCACGCTAGACTCTGGTGGAGTACTAAATTTCATAGAGACGATTTGTGTTCCTTGGGTTGATGATATAATTCAGAAAATCTTGGCAGAAGCTCACGGTTCGCGGTACTCAATTCATCCGGGTGTAACCAAAATATATAAGAACTTGAGACAGCGTTACTGGTGGCCCGGGATGAAAAAGGACATAGTGGAATTTGTTTCCAAGTGTCAGAACTATCAGCAGGTAAAATATGAGCATCAGAGACCTACAGAACTACTACAGAGAATGCCAATTCCAGAGTGAAAGTGGGAGAGGATAGCCATAGATTTCGTGGTGGGTCTTCCCAAGACGTTGGGGAAGTACGACTCAATTTGGGTCAGTATTGATAGGCTGACCAAGTTCGATATTTCATTCCGATCAGGGTAGATTACAATTCACAGCAATTGGATAAGATCTACGTAAAGGAGATTGTGAGATTGCATGGGATGGCACTGTCCATCATTTCAAACAGGGGTACACAGTTCACCTCTAAGTTTTGGGGTAAGTTGCATGAAGAGTTGGGTACACAACTCACCTTTAGTACAACCTTCCACCCTCAAACTGATGGTCAGTCGGAGAGGATGATCCAGGTATTGGAGGACATACTGAGAGCATGTGTATGGACTTTGGGGGTATTGGGACCAGTTTTTACCATTATACGAGTTCTCGTACAATAATAACTACCACTCCAGTATCGATATGGCACCATTCGAGGCATTGTATGGGAGGGGTTGTAGATCACCAGTTGGATGGTTTGAGAAGGGCGGTGTAAAGCCTCTAGGTGTGGAATATGTAAGGGAAGCGCAGGAAAAGGTATGAGGCATTCAGACCAAATTGCTAGCTGCCCAAAGCAGGCAGAAGGAATATGCGGTCCGGGACATGGAATTTCAGGTTGGTGAACATGTATTGTTGAAGGTGTCACCAATGAAGGGAGTTATGTGGTTCGGTAAGAAGGGCAAGCTCAGCCCTCGGTTCATCGGTCCATTTGAGGTTCTTGAGATTGTGGGGCCTGTGTCTTACAAGTTGGCACTGCCGCCTAGTTTGTTGGGTGTCCATCCGATATTCCATGTATCCATTCTTAAGCGATACCATGGGAATGGGACTACATCATCAAGTGGGATGATGTGCTTTTTGATAAAGATCTTCGTTATGAAGAGGAACCAGTATTGATTCTTGCTCGGGATGTCTAAAAATTAAGGAAAAAGGTGATTAACATGGTAAAGGTTCAGTGGAAGCATCATCCGGTTGAGGAAGCCACTTGGGAAACCGAGAAGGACATGCGGGACAAGTACCCTCACTTGTTTGAGGATTCAGGTACTACACTTTCCTCCCTATATTTTTGTAATTTTGGGTTTGATCGTTCAAGGACGAACGATGGGTAAATTGGTATCTGTTTTAATGACCGGGTCCATCGTTACGGTTAATCCATTCATGCCAAGTTTTAGAGTTAGAAAACTCTGGGTTTGGGAGTTTGAAATTCTGGGCTAGGCTCGCCTCTACCAGTTTTGGAGTGAAGTATAGTCTAGGGAAATCCGGATAAGGATTAGGTGAGATGTCTTGATTCGAGCTAGCTTTCCATGTAGCCAAGACATAAAGGAGTCCTGAGAACTTTTTAAAATTGAATTTGGGTAAGTAGAACTCCCAGAATCGAGGTTGACGTGAAGGGGTTATTTTGGATCATCAAGGGAAGCAAGTGTGTTGTAAAATGGACCAATTTTGGAGAATTCTCGACATTCTATCTGTGACGAGTGTCACGTCTCCGCCATAGTGACCTCCGCTATAGAGGAAGAAAATCACGCTATAGCGGGAGTCAAAGCAGTCAACCTCCGCCATAGCGGTTGACTCCGCTATGGCGGTACCGCTATAGAAGAAGACGACCGCTATAACGGAGCACGACGGGATTTAATGCAGAAACTTTCCCAAAATATTTCAGTTTTCTGCAAGTCATTTGGGAAAAGAACTAGAGTGATTTCAGGCGTTTCTCCCCCATTCTTCATCATTTTTCTTCCCTAAGGTAAGGATTTTACTCCCCGAACTCCGTATTACTTTTTCTATGCGATAGAATTGCTAGGGGTGGACTTGGAGAGAGGTTTGGAATGACTTAGGGATGATAGAATCCGGGGGAAAAGGGGGCTTCTAGGGGTGGAAGTTTTTGGGTATTGTTAAATTTACTGTTTATTGATCATGTGACCTTAATTTCATCCATAAAAAATGGTAGAACTAGGTGAATTAACGGTGGAAAAGCCTGGAAAGAGAGTGGAATGATCATGGGTGGCTTGGGATTTAGGACTTTGCGTAATTCGGGTAAATTTTAGGCCATAAAGATTAATTCTTGGTTATTGTGTATTATTTTAGACCAAGAACCGGCAAGAACTTTGAAAAATGAGAAAGCTCAGATTGAGTAGAGCTTGGATCATTTTGAGGGAGGTGATAGTTTGATTTTTGTATGCTTTGTGTGTTTAAGTACTTATATCTAAGTATTTGTATGATATGCATGGCTTAGGGAATGCTTAGAAATGTCTAATAGTAATGTTTTATCAGTCTGGTTGAACTGTGCATTTTGCTTGTTGGTTGTACAAGTTAATTGTTCATTATTGTGACTGTGGATTATTTGACATTCGGTTGGCTCGGGTATCATGCCTGATATGGAATATACTAACAGTTGACTCGGGTACCATGCCTGGTACGGGATATACTAATGGTTGGCTCGGGTACCACGCCTGGTATGAGTTTATTTTACTGCATTATGACATTGATATTATTGCATTGTGCACTTATTGTTGGTTCCATGAGTGGACCGGGCTGTGTTGTTGAAATGTGATATTTGCTTATGGTCCTTGAGAGGCCGGGTTATTATTGTATCCGATTTTAGAGTTGGTCTTGGTGTAGACCGGGTTTTACTTGTTAACACTTAGGTATTGGTTAGAGGGGATCCTAGGGTGGGTCCGAGCTATATAGATAAGAGGTGGTTGTTTGCGTTGACTTTCGTATAAAAGTGGTTGGTATGTAGAGACAAGTTAGAAGGAGAATTGCGGTCTAGAATTGATTGGTAACTGGATTATGTGTTCTTGTACTTGTACTTGATTTTTGTACTACTCATTCATTGTATATTTGGAACTGGTTGATGATCCAACCAGTACACGGTGGTTGTGTACTGATACTGCACTTGCTTGTCTTTTGTGAGTACAGGAAATCTTTCGGCAGTTGACGCACGACCTCACTTGTAGGCCTGATTGTTCGTGATATCAAGGGTGAGTTGTTCGACCAAGCTGCCTTGATTTCTATCCATTTGAGTTGTAGCCCAATTATTTCGGGCTTAGACTATTTCATTATTGTCTTTGGGGTTGCATCCCCGTACTCTAGCTTTGGTAGATGTTTCGAGCACGATAACTTTCAGATTCTAGGGAGAATTTTCGCAGTTTTATTTCAATGAAATTACTTTTGCTTATTTGAATTGCTAGTTTATTTCCTGTTGCTGGTTTTAGGCTGTTAGTCTAGGCTACGGATTGAACTTTACTGGTTCGCTCATCCGGGGGTTGGGTGGGTGCCACTCACGACGGCCTGGGTCGTGACGAAAAGGTTCTCACTCCCTCCATTTACTCTTAACTTTTTAACATTAAACTTTGTATTTTCTTTAAGAAAATAATAAATAAAGTGCAGATTTTACGATAATACCTTTAATTATTAGTGTTTTAAAAAAAGGGTAATAATTTGAAAACTTAGTAGTTCATGTGATGGTTAAAGCATGAAAAAAGATTGTCTTTCTCTTGATATGCTATAGTGGACAAGTAAAAGTGAAAATCTAATTTTAGTATAATTGATAAGTAAAAATGAAAGTTCATTTGTAATGTAAAGTAAAAGTGAGCGAGGAGAGTACTAACTAATTATAAGTTGTTCAACTTTTGATGTTTAGAGGATAACTAATCATTAGCATTCATTTCAATAATAAAGTAATTCAATTATGCAAATTATTCATTAATTTCAACTTGTAATTTTTCCTATCAAATTTTATGTTGCTTATTTCACATATTTTAATATATTTATATTGTTAGAGCCAAAACCTATGCCATAAAATGTTTTATGTCTTTGTTAATATTTTGGAGTATGTTTTTGTGCTTCTTTGATGTGAATTGGGCATAGACTAGGAAGACAAATGTGAAGATTTCGCTCGTAAATTGATTGGAGAAGTAGGTTGTCTACAAAGAAGAATTTGAATTCATGAGATTAAGGGTGTGTTAGTATGATAGAAAATGTTTTCTGTAGAAAATGTTTTTTAGGTAGCTATTTTTTAGGAAAATAAGTGAGTTTCTTACTTTCTTTTTTTGTGTTCAATATAAACAAAAAATATTATCACAAAGCATTTATATATTGTATAGATAAATACTATAGGAGGCCGTGGGGGTGGGAGTAGAGGTATGGGGTGGTGAGGATGGGATCTACTGCGATGGGAGCAAAGATGATCTGAGGTGTATTGGACGGTGGGGAAGACACAATCAATATGAAATATCACTTGTGAAACTTGTTTTTCCTACTTTCATTAGAGAAGTAATTTTTCTTATTTTTAAGGAACTTGTTTTCGTAGAAAAATACTTTCAACTTAATATTTTGACCAACCAAATATGAGAATTTTTTTTTAAAAAGATTGAATAATATTTCCCTCTATACCAACAAACCCTGATAGTGAATTATCTATGGAGTAAGATTCTATCCATCTTTATCGTTATTTAGGCTCAAGAAAGAGAGGCAAGACATAAAGTAGTCCCTTAAAAAGTGTTTGATGCATATATTGTTATAACAGTGAAACTTTGTTGTTTAAATGGAAAGACACACTATTCATGTTGGTGAAAGATTTTTAAAGTTTTGCATCAATATGGCAATGGCAAACACTTTTTTCCGAGACGACACAAAGCATGGAATTAATTGAAAAAATAAAAGTAGTTTTTGGTTTGCTTTGACTAGGGAGATGGTCAAAGATATAACATCAAAACAACAAATAAAGAAGAAAATAATAGAAATCAGGTTTTACTTTCTTACAACTCTACTTACTATTTATCTATACATTTTTATCTTTGTGATTCTTTTAAACTTTATTGTCATATATTTTTTATGACACACATATTAAAGTTTTTAAATTCATGCTATATTTTAGAATAATATCATTTGATATGCTCATGACGATAATTAGTTATTAATTTCACGACGAATAGAAAAAGTCTTAAATTCGTATATCACTATGTTGCGTAAAGACCATGTGAGATGATATGAAATATTTTATTTATAAGAATCATATTTAAATATTTACCATTTTAAGATCATAAAATGATATTTATAATTTCTTATCATTTTTTATCATCAAAGAATAAATACGATCGATAAAAGTAGATTATTTTTATCAGAAATATGTGTTATAACATTTTAATGCTTTAATTTGGCAAAAAATAATGTAGTGAGTTTATTTAATTCACACATTTTATGAACAAATGATATGAAAGAGTCTGTGTTGTAGGTGTTTGATTTATAATTAAAATTCAATATTACACTTACTACCTAATATAATTTGAAAAACTAGAGATGTAAAAATAATTTAAATTTAATATTAATTCAATGTTCATAAAATTCTTATTGGATATATAATTATTTAATGCAGTTTTCTGGATTTGTTGATTGCAACCAATGATATGAAGAGCATGATGGAAACAAATATGTTTCAATCTTGAAAGAAAGAATTTTGAGAAAAATGATACCACAGTAGATATCAAGATTAAAAGTACTAAATAAATTTAGTCACTTAAATATTAAAGGTAACAAAGGTCAAAATCTCATTTGATCCAACTATCAAAATAACTTAAGAATGATGAAAAAGTTGCGCCTAAATAGATTGTGTATACATCTGTTATTAAAATTCATTGGTTAAATTTTTTATGTTTGTAAGAAAATTAAAGATTTGAGTCTTCAATACTCAAAAGTTTTTCAAATGACTTCGCCTACACATGCCACGCACGTGTCGTGAAACTAGTATATATATATATAAATATATATATATATATATACACACACACACTAGATATAAAATTTCGTGCTACGCACGGACCCAATATTAATTCTTGAAAATTATAAGATATGCCTAATTTAGATATGTATACATTATTATTTTATTTAGATCAATTAATTTTTTTAGATACGCATACATTATTTTATTTAGATCAATGAAATTCATATAAGAATATACACAAAATTTCATGTCAGCACGGGCCCAATATATGTTACATAGATAAGAAAAATTAAATTTACTAAATTTATTATACGTTTTTTTATAATTATTGTGATTTATAATACTTTTTATGTCATTTTTATCTCTTTATGTGGCACTAATTAATACAATTTTGAGAGTCAATAAAATTTTTATATTGTGATTTATAATATCTTTTATGCCATTATCAAATACATAACAAAATATTTTGATCAAATATATAATATATTAAAATGAAAAGCAAGACAAATAAATTAAAACGGAGAAAATATTAAATTTTTTGAAGCGGGCTCCTTTTTTTTTTTTTTATATAACTAGTTTAGTGTACGTCCGTTGCACGTATGTAATACGTCAAGTAATAAATATGTCAAATCATCAATCAATATAAAATATATAAAATTAAAAATAGCAGATAGTAACATAATAGAAATTATAATAAAATAATATGACAATTGAAATATCATAACAATACGATTAAACCTAATCTTTACACAAAAATTTCTTAAAGCCCAACCAAATATTCATCTACCACCCTTATTAACTAGTAAAAATAGAAGATAGCAACAGAACAGAAACTCCAACAAAATAATACGATAATCGAGATATTAGAACAATACGATTAAACCTAACCTTTACACCTAAACTCCTGAAAGCCCGATCGAACATTTATCTACCATAAAACAATATGATAATCAAAATATCAGAACAATACGATTAAACCTAACCTTTTCACAAAAATTCCTCAAAATTCGACCGAACATTCATCTACTACTTGTATTAAATAGAAAAATAACAGATAGTAACAAAATAGAAATTACAATAAAATAATACAATAATTGAGATATTAGAACAATATAATTAAATCACATCTTTATACAAAAAAGCCATCAAATTTTTGTTAAGTGCATGAAGATTGAGTCAAATACCCAATAATTCTAAGAATTCCTATATGATTTGTTTTAGGAATTCCTCTGTTATAACCAAAAGACGACTGAATTTTTTTCCAAAAAAGGCTATGAAGTAAAGGTTACGGTAGTTTTTTTTTAGAATATAATATTATTAATATTGTAATATATATTTCAAAAAGGATTTAATTTTGAAACTTTTATATGTTTTGTTTTAGGGATTCCTCTTTATAACCAAATAAAGATTGGAAAATCTCCTAAAATAAAGCTACGAACTTGTTCTGTAATAACACTACAATCCGACTAATTCAAATTCACGTTAACTAAGGCCAATAAGGAAAAAGTGTTCCCTACCGAAGACTTATAAAAAATAAATACTAAGCAAATAGTAACCGAATGGATTAAAGAAAACATAAAAGCGTGAAAGTTATATAACTTACCAATGGAGTATACTTTGAAGAGTTGGCTTCCAACAAATAAAACTTTTCTAAACCTAAAAATCCACAACTTAAAACCATATAATAAGAGAAAAGGCGCAAAATTAGACAAATACCAAAATTAAAAGCGTGAAAGAGAAAAAGAAGAACAAAAGTTTATGAGCATATATTAAATTCAACAAAACTATAATGATATCAAAATTGAAGAGGCAGTATGTTTTTATTGTGATACAATTGCTAAGAAATAGACTTGGAATAGAATTCTAGTTTGAAATAAAAAAGAAGAGAATTACCTTTTACCAAATAAGTTAAAAAACTGCGGACCTTTTTCCTTTTGGGCAACAACCGACTTTTTTATTTGGAAAAGTCAAGTTTAAATCACATTATAAGATATATAAGGTAAAATTTTAATTGATTTAAAAGTGTTATATATTATTTTCTATAAGGTAAAATTTATTTGTGCAATAATTAGTAGATCTTGGACTCTATGAATAACAATTCTACTAAAAATTTGTTTCTATAATAATGGGTTTTTTTGTTTTTTCGTACCTGATTTAAATTTTTTCCTTTTTCCACACGTTACTTTTCTTCTTTTCTTTTATCTTTTTTTTTTTGCTTAATAAGTTATCTAATTATTTTCAAATTATCAAATATAAGAAAAATAGTAAAAAAATGATTTTGTCTAAAGAAGAGACTTTTAATGAAGGGCAAAAAGTTCAAATCACATTATAAGGTGCTTCACACTTTTAATATAACTAGTTTAGTGTACGTTCTTTGCACGTATGTCTCACATCAATAAGTAAAACTATATATCAAAAAATAAAATTATTAAAAAGAAGCAATTAATGTTAAAATAAATGGTATATCTTTCTAATGATATAAATAAATATTGTACTCAAATATATTATTATTTTAGTATATAATTTAAAATCAAATCCGAATATTTAAGACTTTAAATCAAATATTAAAGAATAAATACAATATATTTATCTAGTTATATACATACAGATAATAAGAAAAGCAATAGATCGTAATAGAACAGAAACTGTAACAAAATAATATGATAATCGAGATATGAGCAGTACGATTAATCTAACCTTCACAAAAAATCCTCAAAGTTTGACCAAACATTCATCTACCATGCAACAAAAAAAAAAACAGCTGGTAACAAAACATAAACTACAACAAAATAATATGATAATCGAGATATTTGATACTCCTATAGTTGTTGCAACTCTGAATATCGCCCTTGTTCTTGTACAAAGGAATCATCGTGCTCCATCTCCAAGCTTCAGGCATTTTAATTAAATAAAAATAAAAATTTAATTAAAAAATTTATAATAGATATTTAAAATAATTTTTAAACTAACAAAATATTGTATTATCTTACAAGTGAAAGTGTATACTTTAAAAAATTACTTATTCCTATACTATTAACACAAACAAGTAATTATATGATTTTCTTAGTTTTGTTATACTTACATTTCATAATATGTACTTTTTAATTAAAACAACAACAACAACAACAACATACCCAGTGTATTCCCACAACGTGGGGTCTGGGGAGGGTAGAGTGTACGCAGTCCGTACCTCTACCTCAGAGGTGAGGTAGAGAGGCTGTTTTCGATAGACCCTCGGCTCAAGACAAAAACAATCTAAAAATAGGCTAAAAAGGATGTAACAAAGATACAGGATAAAAATACACGATAAAACTACAAGAGACGGTAGCAAGTAACATGTAGTACGCTTTGCGCGTGATCAAAACGTGCACCTTATTTAACAACAAATACTAAGAATAAAATAAATACAAATCACTACCCCTTTTTTGTATTTCCTTAATTATTTCCTTAATTGAATTTTGGTTGAATTTAGCTACGAACTTCATCACTAAATTATTGCTGGTAGCTAAGAACTTTTTGATAGACTTATATCAAATACTTTGTACAATGAATTTTTATACAAAAACTATACAAGAATTTCTCATAGAATAAAAATCAACTCTTAGATCATACTAACAAAGAATAAAAGATTAAAAAGAAAAAAAATAAAGATTCAAACTCTACAAACTTTATGAACCCAAACACACAAGCATATCCCTGATTTGATCAGAGGCCATCAACTTTAGCCTGCAAGACAGGGCATATAATTTTAAAATAAAAATAAAATAACATTAATAGTAAAAGAGTATTTTACCATAACAAAACGATAAAATAAATCAAACAAATAAATAAATTTTAACCTCAACATTACATTCACTGTATAATCGCATGAGTGTAAAGCGACGGGCTCCATACTTATGTACCTAAAGAAGCATTACAGAACGAATGAAAACATTAAAAATTAATAAAATAATATGAAATAATTAACTAAGAAGGAAGAAGAATATATTAGAGAGGGAGAAGAGTTCTTATTTCTTCTGAGAGATTAATTACAATGAAGGAAAACCCTTTATTTATAAGAGAAAACTAACTTGGTTTTAAAATTAGGGTTCCTAACTTTTCTCCAAAAGAAACAAAGTAGGCATTCACTATAATAAAATAAATATATTTATAACTTAAAAAATATTTATAAAAGTAATTATTAGTAAACAAAAACTTGTTAAAGTGTTTTAATGTTTTCTGTGCGTACACAAGCAAAAAAAAACCGTACACAAGCCCCCAAAAAAAGATAATAGTAAAAGTCTTCCCACATATTTAGGAGTCTTCCCATGTATTTAGGAGTCTTTTCATTCAATTTTTTAAATATTTATTATAGTCAATATTTAATATGATAAATACAATGATATAATAATTAAAGGAAAAATAGTGAAAAGACAACTTTGTCTATTGTGGAGTCTTTTAATGAGGGGCAAAAAGTTCGAATCACATTATAAGGTCTTTCACACTTTTAATATAGTATAGCCAAACACATAAGCATATCCCTGATTTGATCGGAGGCCATCAACTTTAACCTGCAAGATAGGGCATATAATTTTAAAATAAAAACAAAATAACATTAATAGTAAAAGAGTATTTTACCATAACAAAACGATAAAATAAATCAAACAAATAAATAAATTTTAACCTCAACATTACATTCACTGTATAATCGCATGAGTGTAAAGCGACGGGCTCCATACTTATGTACCTAAAGAAGCATTACAGAACGAATGAAAACATTAAAAATTAATAAAATAATATGAAATAATTAACTAAGAAGGAAGAAGAATATATTAGAGAGGGAGAAGAGTTCTTATTTCTTCTGAGAGATTAATTACAATGAAGGAAAACCCTTTATTTATAAGAGAAAACTAACTTGGTTTTAAAATTAGGGTTCCTAACTTTTCTCCAAAAGAAACAAAGTAGGCATTCACTATAATAAAATAAATATATTTATAACTTAAAAAATATTTATAAAAGTAATTATTAGTAAACAAAAACTTGTTAAAGTGTTTTAATGTTTTCTGTGCGTACACAAGCAAAAAAAAACCGTACACAAGCCCCCAAAAAAAGATAATAGTAAAAGTCTTCCCACATATTTAGGAGTCTTCCCATGTATTTAGGAGTCTTTTCATTCAATTTTTTAAATATTTATTATAGTCAATATTTAATATGATAAATACAATGATATAATAATTAAAGGAAAAATAGTGAAAAGACAACTTTGTCTATTGTGGAGTCTTTTAATGAGGGGCAAAAAGTTCGAATCACATTATAAGGTCTTTCACACTTTTAATATAGTATAGCCAAACACATAAGCATATCCCTGATTTGATCGGAGGCCATCAACTTTAACCTGCAAGATAGGGCATATAATTTTAAAATAAAAACAAAATAACATTAATAGTAAAAGAGTATTTTACCATAACAAAACGATAAAATAAATCAAACAAATAAATAAATTTTAACCTCAACATTACATTCACTGTATAATCGCATGAGTGTAAAGCGACGGACTCCATACCTATGTACCTAAAGAAGCATTACAGAACGAATGAGAACATTAAAAATTAATAAAATAATATGAAATAATTAACTAAGAAGGAAGAAGAATATATTAGAGAGGGAGAAGGGTTCTTATTTCTTTTGAGAGATTAATTACAATGAAGGAAAACCCTTTATTTATAAGAGAAAACTGACTTGATTCTAAAATTAGGGTTCCTAACTTTTCTCCAAAGAAACAAAGTAGACATTCACTATAATAAAATAAATATATTTATAACTTAAAAAATATTTATAAAAGTAATTATTAGTAAACAAAAACTTGTTAAAATGTTTTAATGTTTTCTGTGCGTACACAAGCAAAAAAAAAAACGCACACAAGCCCCAAAAAAAAGATAATAGTAAAAGTCTTTCCATATATTTAGGAGTCGTCCCATGTATTTAGAAGTCTTTTCATTCAATTTTTTAAATACTTATTATAGTCAATATTTAATATGATAAATACAATGATAAAATAATTAAAGAAAAAATAGTGAAAGACAACTTTGTCTATTGTGGAGTCTTTTAATGAAGGACAAAAAGTTTGAATCACATTATAAGGTCCTTCACACTTTTAATATAGTATAGATAGATAGATAGATAGATAGATAGATGATTATTGTATTTATAATACTTTTTATGTCATTTTTATCCCTTTATGTGGCACTAATACAATTTTGAGAGTCAACAAAAAATTTATATTGTGATTTGTAATATCTTTTACATAATTATCAAATACATAACATAATATTTTGATCAAATATATAACATATTAAAATAAAAAGTAAGACAAATAAATTGAAACGGAGAAAATATTAAATTTTTCGAAGCGGAACCTGCAAACAGACAGCTCAAGCAGGCACGTTGTCCAAGAGCTGCGTGCTTGAGACTGAGCTACCAACCTCTTATATGTAGTAGTAATATATATAATATATATATATATATAATATATATATATATAATATTATATATATATATATTTATATATATATGTGTGTGTGAGAGAGAGATTGATGCGTTGGGTATTGAAACTTGAGGATCTACGAATAAGGCCATGGACTTCATAGTTTTTTCTAATGAGGAATTTTCAGTGGGATAGAAACCATCTTGGCCTGTGATGCCAGTGATCAGTGCAATATTTGATCTAGTGCTGTCATTTTTGCTTGAATGGAGGGATTTGTTTGATTGTAATGAGAGGCAAATAGAATTCCAAAATGCCGCACTATACACGTTGCGGGAGAAAGAAATTGGGGGTTTTACGAAAATGTACCACAGTCAAAAGTTTTTTCAAAAAATAATAAATAGTCGCATGTATACCGCATATATATGTAATGTATATGCATGTATACTGTCAATAAAATTTCAAAAAATAGGCGCATGTATACTGAATGCCATTTCGGGTAAGAACTTCGGCCGAATAACCATTTTATGTAGTAAATTATAAGTGGATTATTTTTTTTATAAGAATTAACACAATGACTATTTTGTCTGATTTTTTCAAAGAAATATTTGAAAAGTTTTTGAATATAATTTGAGAATTAAGTTTTCTCTTTTCATTAAGAGCGGTGCTAGAATGAAGACTAGAAAACAAAAATCAGATGGAGTCATTTTCTTTAAATTTAGCTAATTATTCTAACATTTACCTTAAAAAACAACAGCCCCGTGCATTAAAAGTTAATTTGGACATGATAATGAAAAGTTAATACAATAGGTACAGTACAATTCATTTTAAGCCACTCATGTTATTTGTTCTTATTTATAATTACAAAATTGTCTCTGTTTCTTCTTCCTCTTCTTTTTTTTTTCAAGAATTTTCAGTACAAGAAAAAAAATTACACTCAATGGCATGATCTAGTGATTATTAAAGTGAGTTGAGAATCAAATTCAAATCCTAATAGAGGCAAAAACATTATTTCTTTCGGTTCATTTTGTTTGTCATTCTTATTATTAAAAATAGATGATCTAACATAGTTGTTATTTTTTTAAAAAAAAATCAAGGCATAATTAATTTTATTTTCACATTTACTTTTAGTCATAAATATTGAGAGATATTAATGTTGTTCAAAGGAGTGAAATAATGAATTAAGAGAAGTAATAAATAAGAATAATTTAGTCAAATTACCCACTAGTTAATGCTTTTATTAAGGGCCACTAGTTAATGCCTTTCTTAAGGGGTGTGCAAAACAAAACATGACAAATAAAATGGATCGGAGTGAGTAAGTCATTTTCCCCCATATGTTCACACTTTGATGGACAAAATTAGATGAGGTGCACGCGTAAGCTGATTGGAACACCATAATTATTTTTTTTAAAATCACATATTTAACAGACAATAAAATATATACGGCTCTCTGCACCCGCTTAGCTAAGGACTCAGAATATATACAGCTCTGTGCACCAGCTTAATGTAGGACTCAGAATATTTCGAAGAATTCAACAACAACAAAAGTTTATATTTCTATCAAGTAGAACCAAGTTGTACTAATATGAGACGAAGGGAGTAATATTTTTTGAGATAATTTCATAAAAGTACATGCAGTTAACTTACTTTGCAAAATAGTGGCCCAAAAAATACATTACAATTATATGGCCCAAACGAAAACCACACTTGTAATGTCGGCGATGACCTAACTGAATTGGTCCTCTCGAGCTCCTCATTCCATGTTGAAGTTCTATCCGCTCACATATACTATTGGCATCGGTCCCTGCAACGCCAATTCTTCCTTATGGTGAGCTCCAAAAAACTCCAATGCCGAAAAAGTTCTATAGTTAAAACCAGTAATATTTCAGCAATCGAAGTTTAATTTTCCGGCGAGTTTCTCGATCCTCTTTTCATTTTCAGTGAGTTATTTGAATCCATCGTCTATTGATGGTGGACATTGCATTTGTGGTCACGCCACGTGATGAGTTAGTTGGTGATGCTAGTTGATATAAGTCTTCTTTTTTTTTATTTTTCTCAAAAGAGAAAAATTTGAGAAGAAAGATTGGAGAGGAGATAAAATGGAGATGAAGATGAGCGTGTAAGGAAGGAACATGAGTGAGTATTATTGGGAAGAGAGGAAGAAATGGGTTATTCCAGATTAAGTGGGCTATCAGATGAAAAGTAGCTTTTGGGTCTATAGACATTGGGTCATTTTTGATAGCATTTTAAAAAATTGGCTATATTTGGTAATGTAATTGAGTCAACTGCATTATAGTATAATTTTTTTATATTTTAATTGTCTCTTGTAATACGAAGAGGTAGAGTTGGTGATGCAAATCAAGATAGCAAGATTGATATCAAAAGTGAAGGTGTGGACTATCTTGGATATAAAAGCTTTGAGAAAATGCATAAACTCCCCCCTAAAGTTGGACGTGATTTGGATGTAGACACCTAAACTTTACGGGGGTCCTATCACCCCACTCAACAATTTTAAACTGATATTATTACATTCATTTTGTGTCAGCTCCAATTTTCAAAAATAAGTGTTAGTCACATCCCAATCATCAATCGACACGTGTTAATTTAAATTTTAAAAAATTATTTTTCTTTTTCTTTCTTTTTCTCTTTCTTATTTTTGACTTTATAACTTTTCTATTCCACAACTCACCCACCCCCTCTATGTGCTTCTTCTTCACTAACCCATTTTTCTCATATTCTTTCCTATGTTCTTTCTTCTTCTGCAACTAATCTTCTTCATTGTTTTTATAGAATGTGCTTTTTCTTTTTTTTTTCATATTCTTTCATTTTTATTTTGAGCAAATTCAAAGTTATGAAATATCATCAATTTTTTTTATATATAACTTTAGCAAAATTGAAAATGAAGATTTTGAAAAGAATCAATGAAATTCCCAAAATTTGTAAGGAGTTGAATTTAATTTTGAATAAAAGTTAAATGATATCTCCTAACCATCTTGAATTCAATGAAATTTATAAAATTATTCGAAATGTAAGAAAAAAATTCGAATTTTAAAGTGAAGATGATAAAATTGTGAAGAAATGATAAAATCAGAGTGGGTTTGGGGTGGGGGTGGGGAGGGGTGTGTGTGTCTAATGGAGATGAAAAAATGGTGGCAACAAGCTAAAGAAGGAAGAGAAAAAGAAAAGAAAAAAATTTAAAATAACAAAAAAATGAAAAAATATATTTTGTAAAGAGAAATTTATAAAAATAAAATTTTAATTTTTTTTCCGGTTCCTCACTCTCCTTAAGAGAGTGCATACACTCTCTATGACAGGTGGCCAAAAAAGAATGTAATAATATCAGTTTAAAATTGTTGAGTGGGGTAATAAGACTCCCGTAAAGTTTAGGTGTCTACATCCAAATCACGTTCAACTTTAGGGGGGAGTTTATGTATTTTCTCAAAAGCTTTCAATCATCCACGAAGAGCTTAAAGTGCCAAGAAAGATTTATTAAAAGATCTTTTAAAGTTTATAACATGCTCAAATGGATTTATGAAAGAAGTGATTACAATCATAAATGTCATCAAGGACTTTGGAGCATTCTTTCAACCATCATAAGCTTGAAGGACTTAAAGAAAGCATGGGAGGAAGACTTCAAGGCCATCAATATGCTTAAGTGGCTATTTTAATAATATGATCATTTTTATAATTTAGCTAGTTTTACAAGACTAGTATAAATAGTCTTTAAGTGTTCATTATAGGGTTAGCCAACTTTGAGAATAGAGAAAGACTTTTTGTGTGAGTTTATGGGAGGATTCCCTTGAATCTCTTCAATGACCTCTCTTGGATACTCTAAGTAAGATTTTCATGTATGAGTTCATTTCTATTTCTCTCTTGGATTTATTCTAGTAATTAGTGTCTTTTAATTGCTAGATAATCCTTTCTTTCTTCTAAATCTCTTTCTTTTCTTTCTATTTCTTAATCATATCCTTGTTATATTATATTGTGTGTTTTATTATGATTTCTTGTACCTAGAATCACATCAATTGATATAAGAGCAAGGCTAAAGAGTTGTTCCTACAATTCTTAATCCTTGATTTATTATCTCTTATTAAATTCAAAAAAAAAGAAGAGAAATTCGGAAAAAAAAAATTGGATCTACTAATTGGAGTAGTTTTTGAGTGGGTGTTGTTGGGCTTCGTTGAAACTAGTTTTAAGTGATTGAATATCAAATTTGAGAGCATTTAGAGATGATTTGGAGTTGATTTTGTCCATTTTCCCTCTATTTTCGCAGCTGAATTTTTTACACTTTTTAAAGTGCGAAACATTGAGTTTTTGAGATCTTTTGTGTAAATTTTGGCATCATCTTTTGGATCTAAGTTGTTTTGATCATGGGTAAACTATATGTAATGATCGGGTTCGTCGTTACGGGTAAACCATTCGTGCGAAGTTTCGGGTTAGAAAAATTTCGGGTTTGGGAGTTGAAAATTTTGGGCTAGGCTAGTCTCAGCCGGTTTTGGAACGAGGTATGGTCTAGGACAATACGGGTAAGGATTAGGTTAAATGTCTTGTTTTGAGCTAGTTTTCCTTGTAGCTAAGTCATAGAGGAGTCCGGGGGACTTTTTGAAATCGAATTCGGGTAAGTAGAACTCCCGAAATCAAGGTTGACGTGAAAAGGTTATTCTGGAACGTCGAGAAAATAAGTGTGTTGTAAAATGGCCAAAACTGAGAGATTTCTGGACATTCTATCCGTGACGAACGCAATCATTCGCGGTAGCAGCCTCCGCTATAGCGGTGGAAAATATCGCTATAGCAGTGGTCAAGCTTAAGACCGCTATAGCGGAGCAGAGACCGCTATAGTGGAGCGACAGGATTAGAAAAACTAAGAAAATGGGCTTTTAATTTCGTTCTCTTCCCTTCAGCCCCAAGAACAGACGAGAGTTATTCCAAAAACCCTCCTAGGCTGCTCCAAGGCTTGGGAGCCATGGGGAGGAGGGATTCCAGCGAAAGGGACGCGAAACCACGAATTCGGGCCTACAGGACCGCCAGGAATGCCTCCACGAAGCCAGAAACGCACGGTTGCAGCTGTTTGGCGTCCAGGTAGGCTAGGTTTTCATGAGTAGTTAGACCTGTTTACTTTTCATACTTTTGTATAGTGAAATGGAGAATTCATGTTTTAGGCCTCCGGGCACGGAGTCTGGCGGATTCGGTTTGGTTATGTATGTGCTAGGAATTGGTTGAATTTGAGTTGTGGGTTATTGATAATTGTTTGGGGCTGTTTATGTTGTCTTGGTATGCTAAAAATGATAGACTCAGGGACTGGGATGTCGGGAAGGTTCGGGGAACCGGGAATTAAAAGGACAACTATGTGGGGATGAAATGGGAAACTCCTAGGTTAGGTTTCGGGAATGCGAGAGGCATGTTAAGAAATCATTGTTTGCTAAGGGCTAGGAGTGAAAACTCGTATTGTTGTTATCTATGTATGTCCCAGATTAATGGGGTGATTAAATTATGTTAAAAAGGGGAAACCGTTCATTATGTGTAAACAAGGGTAAGTGTGTTTAGTCTTCGGACGAATGTCAAGGTTCAACTATATACCCGGAATAGGGGTAGGTGATGGCTTACGATTTCTGTGAATGTTGTATATTCTTGTACTCATATCTAAGTGATTGTATGAATTACATTGCTTAGGAAAGTTGTGTAGAATGTCTAAGGTTTCTGTTTTACAGTCTGCGATTTGAACGGTATTTGCTTATTGGTTTACAAGTTGTTTGTTCATGCATTTGACTGTGGATTTTTGACATTCGATTGGCTCGGGTACCACGCCTGGTATAAGTATAACATTCGGTTGGCTAGGGTACCACGCCTGGTACAGGTACAACAAACGGTTAGCACGGGTACCACGCCTGGTACAGGTTACTATTTGGTTGGCTCGGGTACCACGTCTGGTACGGGTTTATGTTACTGCATCATCACAATGGTATTGTTGCATTGCATTGATATTGTTGCATTGCATTGATTGTTATTGGTTCCGTGAGTGGACCGGGCTATTTTTTATTGAATTGTGATATTCGATGGTGGTCCTTGAGTGACTGGGAATCCCGATATGTCTGTTGAGTTTGGTCTTGGTGTAGGCCGGGTTGTTATATCATGTTAATTAGTAGGTCTTGGTGTAGATCGGGTTGTCATGTTATTAGTTGGTCTTGGTGTAGGCCGGGTTGTTATATCATGTTAATTAGTAGGTCTTGGTGTAGATATGGTTGTCATGTTATTAGTTGGTCTTGGTGTAGGTCAGGTTGTTATATCATGTTATGAAATTGGTCTTGGTGTATGCCGGATTATTATATCACGTTATTAGTTGGTCTTGGTGTAGATCGGGTTATGATGTTAATTAATAGTTGGTCTTGGTGTAGACCGGGTTGTCATGTTAACACCTAGATATGTTAGGGGGAAACCGGGTGGGTCTTGACTATGTAAAAGAGGTTATGAGTTCACAATTTATTGTCATTAAGTGTACTAATGACGGTCAAGGTTTATTTGTGATTAATGAGGTAAGGATGGGTCTTGGGGTAGACCGGTACCCGGTTGAACACTTAGGTGTGGTTAGAAGATCCTTGGAGGGTCCAAAATTTGGGATTCGAAAGGGATTTAGATATAACTATATTGTTGTCATTGCATGTGTCAATGGTTGCTAGGTGATTTCCATGTGATTGGTCAATTGGGAGTACGATGGAAAGTCTGGGGTTGTAGTGGTTGGTTGTTATAATCGGGATGGAAAGTTGTCCGAGAGGTCCGGAAAGGGCCGGACACTGGTTAGTAATATTACGTGTATAAGTGGTTTGGTTGGGCAGTTAGCCGGTTAAGTCTGAATATTTAGTCAAGGTAGTTGACTAGGGTAAAGGTTAAAGGTAACTTGGGAAGTCTACGTATCAAGGTGACTTGGGAAGTCTAGGTGACAAGGTGACTTGAGAAGTCCTAGGTGTCAGGGTCAAGGTTAAAGGTGAAGGAGGGAGCTATAATGTTTATTTCATGTTTTTTCTATTTTCTTATATGATGGTAGGAATGGACTCGGGTTGACCGATGATGCCTACCAGTACGTGTGTTTGTACTGACTCTACTCTTGCTATACCTTTTTGGTATAGTCTGGTTGCAGGGTTGGTGATGTTTCATAAGTTCAGGGTTGCGGTGATCTTCGAGTAGCTCCTACTTCCTTCTATGGTGGAAGTTGTGTCCATTTTATGTTACAAGCTCATCTTGTAGAAGCTCTTGTACCGGCTTAGACTAGGTTCTGGGGAGGTTGTTTCATATTGTAAATGTTTTCCGCAAATTTTTTAAGTCGTTTATTTTTCTAAATTATTTGTAAAAAGGATTTCTCATGTATTTAAGGGACTTATTTAATGGTTTATTTTCTTTTCCGCATTGCCTGTTGGTTCGAGTGGTTAGGGTTCTCCTATCTAGGTGGATTAGAGTAGGTGCTCGCACGATCCGGTAGTTGGGTTTTGACAAATAGTATCAGAGCCCAGGTTACCGGTCTCCCAGTACAATAGTAAAATATCGAATAGAGTCCTGCGGATTGGTGTGTAAATGTCCATATCTAATCCTAAGGAAGGTATAAAGCATTCTAGGAAGCATCTCTTTTCTTTCATTCCTTTTCGTGCGGTTTGTTTCACTCGCTTGTATGAGTTGAGTCCAATTGGTATCTTTCTATTCCAATTGGTATCTCAACGAAGTAGGGATGTCATTGGACTCCGGTTGCAGTAAGACAATCAAGGAAAATTGGAACCGGGAAGGTTCCAATTGGTATCTGGCCTGGGAGGCTATATAAATGATGGATGAATCAGCTAACGGTCATCCATGAAGCGAATGAAAGGTGATGAAACTGATTTGATTGAATGTCAGAGCTTAAGACTCGTGATTGTATGTATTACATTATTTGAATGACTGCAATTTTGTGGTGTGTAATTGCTGAGTTGCCTTGAAATTTGTAGATAATAAAGAGTCTTAACTGGTTATGTATTAATGATTGAAGAAATTCTTGTTTTGTAATTCAAGTGGAAAACTGTATGCTAAATGCTGGGCAGGGTCTTATCATTGGTAAAAATGATAAGGGAAAAAGGATATATACACTTGTGGGAACTCAGGTTTCAAGTGGTTGGTATGTGAATAAGTACCATGGACAAGGGCTATTATTGCTTAATAGCTGGAGTTATGGTAAGACATGGATGATCAACTAATGGTCATCCATGGGATGGATAGAGAGTAAATTTTGTGACTTGATTTGGTTGTAACTTGAAGTTGAAATATTGTGTTGTACACCTCTCGTGTGACTTGCTTGAAATGTGTGTAAATTGTTGTCTGTCGTGCATGTTGAGTCTGCAGAGGGTCATTAATGTGAAAAATTATGTGTACCTTAGGTTGTGATAAGCTGTTAAGAGTCTTGATTTAAAAGTGGTACTGCATTTTGAAAAAGGGCTTATCATTGGTTAAGATGATAAGGGATTGGAAACTGTGACTGTAGGGAAGCTTCGGTTTCAGGACAGTCGGGACTTGGTTGGAAACCATGGGAACAAGGGAGTCATTAGTGGGTAATAGCGGGAAGATATTGTTGGGAACAATTGTCTAGTGTTAACTCTTTGTAATTGATAGTATTTTATGCTGAATGGTGATGCGTTTGATGCCAGGAATGGTCTTAAGGGTGGTTTAAGACCATGGCAAGATTTACAAGACTAATCAAAGGTAGCTGGGAAAGGAAATTGATACACTTACTGGAAATTTCAATTTTCTGTACAGTTACCATCGGGACTGCTATAGCGGTGAAATATTCGCTATAGCAGAACCGCTATAGCGGAATGACCAACCGCTATAGCAAAGGTCAGTGAGGCAGAAGCCTCACCCTATTTTCCCCTTGTTTTTCATTCATTCCTGGGGCATCTAAAGGCAACGGTTGCATTACGGGCTGTCATGTGAAATGAGGAAATCAACTATAGAATTTATATAGCATGCATATAAGGTAATTTGCTTGAATACTTAGCATCCGTGCGCGACCAAAGGAAATGGTAGATATGGTAGCCTGGGGGATTGGTAAAAACTATGACTGACCATTAGTGGGAATAGTCACCTATGTGGAGTCTGGCAATATGACCCGTGATTGATCGAGTAGTGTTGGACACTGCTCATAGACTATGTGATGAGGTGATTATTGACTGGTTTAGTGTTGATGACCCTTAGTGGTAGGGTTGATTGAAGGAGCGGGCCTATTAAATGGGTTTCTTTAGCATTATTGTGTCTCTTGTGACCATGATAATACCCAGTGTTACTGCTTGTTACGTGGTGAGCGTATTCTCGCCATAGCATTGGTTAGGGTGTAAGCGCCCGGGTAGAAAATTCCCCTCCGAAGACGAGGGTTGATGAAAATCTCAAGGTAGGGTGAGCCTAATGAAATCCTCATTGTTGCGTGGTCTAGAGATACGTGGTGTCTCGGGGAATAGTGTTGATAGGGGTAAGGTGACAGGATGATATGTGAGGGGCATAGTACCCCGTAGAAAGCTTCCAGAATGGAGTTCGGGCTAGTAGAACTCCGGGTATAGTGGGAAAGGGATCGCCATGGTGGGATCTAGTCCCCTTGGAAGGAAAAAAGAACTGTGTTGTTCGTTAGTTGAGTTTCTTTAGCTCCGGTGTTTCAGCAAGGCCCCAGATTTCTTGGGCACTCGGGGAGGGGTAATTTAGTTGCCTTGTGCGGCTCGAAGGAAGGAATTCCTTGATAGAGCGAAAGTGAGCTAAATTTTAGGTTGAGTTGGGTATACCAAGGGATTGGGAAGTTTCAGTGGTTTGCGTAAGGTTATATTTACGCTATCATGATAGAGCATTAAGATTGAGGGATGAACTTGTCCTTTCCCTCCGCTGTAGAGATCGTTCGGGGATGAACGATGGGTAAATTGGTATCTGTTGTAAGGACCGAGTTTGTCATTACGGGTAAACCATTCGTGCCAAGTTTTGAGTTAGAAAAATTCTGAGTTTGGGTGTTGAAAATTCTAGGCTAGGCTAGTCTCAGTCGGTTTTGAAGTGAGGTATGGTCTAGGACAATCCGAGTAAGGATTGGGTTAAATGTCTTGTTTTGAGCTAGTTTTCCTTGTAGCTAAGTCATAGAGGAGTCTGGGGGACTTTTTGGAATCAAATTCGGTTAAGTAGAACTCCCAGAATCGAGGTTGACGTGAAGGGGTTGTTCCAGAACGTCGAGAAAATAAGTGTGTTGTAACACGGCCAAAATTAGGAGATATCTGGACATTCTGTCCATGACGAGTGCAACCGTCCGCGGTTGCAGCCTCTGCTATAGTGGTGGAAAATACTGCTATAGCGGTGGTCAAGACGGTCAACACCGCTTAAGACCGCTAAGCGAGAGTTGTCTGCTATAGCGGGACCGCTATAGCAGAGCGATGGGACCACTATAGCAGAGCGACGAGATTAGAGAAACCAAGAAAATGAGCTTTTAATTTCATTCTCTTCCCTTCATCCCCAAGAACAGACGGGAGTTATTCCAAAAACCCTCCTAGGCTGCTCCAAGGCTTGGGAGACATGTGGAGGAGGGATTCCAGCGAAAGGAATGCGAAACCATGGATTCGGGCCTACAAGATCGACAGGAATGCCTTCACGAAGCCAGAAACGCACGATTGCAGCTGCTTGGCGTACATATAGGCTAGGTTTGCATGAGTAGTTAGACCTGTTTACTTTTTGTACTCTTGTATAGTGAAATGGAGAATCCATGTTTTAGGCCTCCGGGCAGGGAGTCTTGCGGATTTGGTTTGGTTATGTATGTGCTAAGAATTGGTTGAATTTGAGTTGTGGGTTATTGATAATTGTTTGGGGCTGACTATGTTGTCTTGGTATGCTAAAAATGATAGACTTAGGGACTGGGATGTCGGGAAGGTTTAGGGAACCGAGAATTGCAAGGACAACTAGGTGGGTATGAAATAGGAAACTCCTAGGTGAGGTTTCGAAAATGCGAGAGGCATGTTAAGAAATCATTGTTTGCTAAGGGCTAGGAGTGAAAACTCGTATTGTTGTTATCTATGTATGTCCCGGATTAATGGGTTGGTTAAATTATGTTAAAAAGGGCAAACCGTTCATTATGTGTTACCAAGGGTAAGTGTGTTTAGTCTTCGGACAATTGTCAAGGTTCAACTATATACCCGGAATAGGGGTAGGTGATGGCTTACGATTTCTGTGAATGTTGTCTCATATCTAAGTGATTGTATGAATTACATTGCTTACGGAAGTTGTGTAGAATGTCTAAGGTTTCTATTTTACAGTCTGTGATTTGAACGGTATTTGCTTGTTGGTTTACAAGTTATTTGTTCATGCATTTGACTGTGGATTGTTGCCATTCGGTTGGCTCGGGTACCGCGCCTGGTACAGGTATAACATTCAGTTGGATCGGGTACCACGCCTGGTACAAGTATAACAAATGGTTGGCACGGGTACCACGCCTGGTATAAGTTACTATTTGGTTTGCTCGGGTACCACGCCTGGTATGAGTTTATGTTACTGCATCATCGCATTGGTATTGTTTCATTGCATTGATATTGTTGCATTGCATTGATTGTTATTGGTTCCGTGAGTGGACCAGGCTGCTTTTTATTGAATTGTGATATTCAATGGTGGTCCTTGAGTGATCGAGAATCCCGATATGTCTGTTGAGTTTGGTTCTCGTGTAGGTCGGGTTGTTATATCATGTTAATTAGTAGGTCTTGGTGTAGATCGGGTTGTCATATTATTAATTGATCTTGGTGTAAGTCGGGTTGTTATATTATGTTAATTAGTAGGTCTTTGTGTAGACCGGGTTATCATGTTATTAGTTGGTCTTGGTGTAGGACGAGTTGTTATATCATGTTATGAGATTGGTCTTGGTGTAGGCCGGGTTATTATATCACGTTATTAGTTGGTCTTGGTGTAGACCGGGTTATGATGTTAATTAATAATTGGTCTTGGTGTAGACCGGGTTGTCATATTAACACCTAGATATGTTAGGGGGAAACCGGGTGGGTCCGAACTATGTAAAAGAGGTTATGAGTTCACAATTTATTGTCATTTAGTGTACTAATAACAGTCAAAGATTATTGTGATTAATGAGGTAAGGATGGGTCTTGGGGTAGACCGGGTACCCGGTTGAACACTTAGGTGTGGTTAGAGGATCCTTGGAGGGTCCGAATTTTGGGATTCGAAAGGGATTTAGATATATTTATGTTGTTGCCATTGCATGTGTCAATGGTTGCTAGGTGATTTCCATGTGATTGGTCATGTGGGAGTACGATGGAATGTCTGGGGTTGTAGTGGTTGGTTGTTATAACCGGGATGGAAAGTTGTCCGAGAGGTCCGGAAAGGGACGGACACTGGTTAGTAATACTACGGGTATAAGTGGTTTGGTTGGGCAGTTAATCGGGTTAAGTCTGAATATTTAGTCAAGGTAGTTGACTGGGGTAATGGTTAAAAGTGACTTGGGAAGTCTACGTGTCAAGGTGACTTGGGAAGTTTAGGTGACAAGGTGACTTGGGAAGTCCTAGATGTCAGGGTCAAGGTTAAAGGTGAAAGAGAGAGCTATAATGTTTATTTCATGTTTTCCCTATTTTCTTATATGATGGTAGGAATGGACTCGGGTCGATCGATGATGTCTACCAGTACGCGTGTTTGTACTGACTCTACTCTTGCTATACCTTTTTGGTATAGTCTGGTTGCAGGGTTGGTGATGTTTCACGAGGTTCAGGATTGCGGTGATTTTCCAGCAGCTCCTACTTCCTTCTATGGTGGAAGTTGTGTCCATTTTATGTTATAAGCTCATCTTGTAGAAGCTCTTGTACCGGCTTAGACTAGGTTCTGGGGAGGTTGTTTCATATTGTAAATGTTTTTCGCAAATTTTTTAAGTCGTTTATTTTTCTAAACTATTTGTAAAAAGGATTTCTCATGTATTTAAGGGACTTATTTAATGGTTTATTTTCTTTTTCGCATTGCCTGTTGGTTTGGGTGGTAAGGGTTCTCCTATCTAGGTGGATTAGAGTAGGTGCCCGCACGGCCGGTAGTTGGGTCGTGACACTATATTAGGTTCTATTTTTTGAATCTAATGATGAATTTGGGGTCAATTTTGAGTTCAAAAATTGGGTCATTTCCCTTGTGCGAATTTTATGGATAATTTTAAAGTTTGAGTTAATTTCTTACTTCAAAAACTAATGGGTGATGCTCAAAATTGCTCTATATTAATTGGGTAAACTTGATTTGAGTTGGGTGCTGTTGACACCCAATTTTGACCTCCCTATACCACCCTCGGGCTATTATTTTACTAGTTATTATTATTTTAAAAGCTTAATTTTTCCTGCGTTTTGCTTTTATCTACCAAATAAATCACTTGTTTTATCATCGTCGTGATGTTTTTAAATTTGTATATAAGTTAAATATATAATTTATTCCTTATTATTACTATTCTATCATAAATTTCGTATAATATTACGTGTCATTAATTTTACGTATATGCGTAATTTATTTATAATTTTAAATAATATACATTTTGATAATTATCATTAATTATTTTTATCTACTAAATTATATATATGTAGTATTTTATGTACTAATTATCGTTAATCATTATTTATTTATCAAATTATATATAGTTTTACTAATCAAATAATATCTCAATTACATGTCTTTCTCAAATATTTTAAATTCTAGCCCCTTTCTATCCAAATTATTTCAATTCTAGCCTAATTTGAGCCAATTTGGCTTAATTTTTAAAGCTAATTTTCAAATTCAATTGCCTAAACTCAGCTGACCCGGATCCGACCCATTTCGTGACCCGACTTATATCAAATCCAATCTCAGCCTTTGATCTAATATGATCAACGGTCGAGATCAAGTCCCCATTTTGCTTTCCTTTTAAACAAATATACCCCCCAAACCCTAACTTCATTCTCACTCCCCATCCGCCGCTCCCTCTCCTCTCTCTCTAAACTCCTCTCCCTCAACCTCACCGCCACTGGTCGCCTTGGTCGACTGACCACCATTGAAAGCCACCCTCCTCCACCACTCTCCTCCACCAAAAAGACCTCCACAGCCACCCTCTCTCCACCCAAACCCCTCTCATTTCTCCTCTTTCTCCTCCGTCGGAGCCGCCGATGAAGCAGCGGTGAGTACCGCTTCCATTTCTGGTGTCTGACCGGCGAAACTCCACCACCTCCGCTCAACCAAAGACCAACCAAACTCCCACTTTCACCGCCTCCTTTTCCGCCTAAAATCCCACCTCCGAAAAAAAAACCGCCAGCCACCCAAACCGTCCCACCTTCACTCCTCACTCTCCTCCTTTTCTCCCCCTGCCGACGAGCGGCAGGTCATTGTCGCCGCCTCATTTCTCCGGTGAAACCCCATCAAAAGACTTCCCCCCTAAAACCCAAAGGTTTTCTTTTCTCTGATGGGCAGCGGAGGATTCTGACGAGCCGTACAATGGATCTGGCAGATCCAACTAAGATCCAACTTGTATTTTGATTTGTTCTCAGGCGTATCATCTTCTGCTCTGTCTCATTCTCTCATATTACAGGTTCCAAATCCATTTATGAGGGTTTTGTGCATGTTCATTTGATTTTACGGATTTGTGACTGATTACTTATGCTGATTACAGTATGTGGGAAGACATGTTTTACGGAGTCGCTATAGATTTTAATTTTGAAAATTCTTATGAGTTTACTTTGTTGTGAAACGGTTGCCTAAGCATGTTTTGATTATCACATCGTATTCCGATTCTGAAAAATAAAGGATGATCTGTCTGCTGTCCCAGTTCGTTCTATATTGTGGTATGACTAATTGTGATTGGGAAAGATAGCATGTATTCATGTCTGGGAAATTTATGCTTAACTCCAAACCTTTAAAAATTTCTTGTTATCTTCTATTTGATTAACTCTGTAATCTTCTGTACTCATAACTTGTTCATTTTGTATTATAATTGATTCAGTCCAAGCATGATTTCACATTACCTTTATGCATAGAATAACCATGTTATTTATTTATTTGTAGCAAAATTGGTCTACCTGCCTTTCTCCTTTCGGATTCAAATTGGAGACAACTTGATGATTGGTTATTCTTGGTAAACTTTGATGCGTAATTGACTGATCATAGCATGTCTTTGTCCCTGGAGTGATTCTCTTCCCTTGTTTATGGATTAGAGCAGCTTAGTACTGGTTAATTATGATAAAATGTTGAACTATTTGCTCCTTAATTAGCTCGATTACTTAATTTTGGGAAGGGATTTTAGTTGACACTTATGTGATTTATTTATTCATGGTAAAGTCAAGACTGTCGAGTATGATAATTGATTACGTATGTAAATTTGTCTCTTCTTTATCCTTGCATAATTATAATTTCCTCTCCCTCAATTACATGAGATTGATTTCTTTTCTTAGACAAAGTGAATAATTTCATCATGGATAATTATGGAAAGGTGGACATTTGAAATCAATCTGTCCTTTCTTTGATTCTTTTAAATTAGCTGGCTTTGGTACTTAATTGATTATGGTAAGTTTTATTCTAAATTACCCAAAATTTACCATGTAAAGTATTTCTTATTCTTTCTTTATTTCTAGACAGTTTATTTATGGTAAAGTAGAAACCTTCTGTTAATTGATTCTCTTAGTTAACTAAGGCAAAAATTTCCTTGATTTATTCTGTGAATTATATTTTTCCTTGATTTATTCTGTGAATTATTTCCTTCCTTAATTCAAGTCATATTCTTTCACTATAAAACACAGTTTTTTTTTCATTCATCTCGGAGACTTTGACGCACTACTACTCTCATTTTTTTAACTTCTCTTCTTGGCTGCTAAAGTGGTATTGATTGCTAAGTATAAAGACTTTGAATATTTTCTTGTTACTTGCGGATAACTGGTTAGTGTTCTACCTCTATATATTTCAATTCATATGCATGTTTACCTTTAGTTTAGAATGTGTAATCATTTGTGTTTATCCATGATTATTCTGTGAGTTGTTTATAAAAGCATGTTTATAGGACGTAAACTTAGAACTTATATTTCTGTTTGGTTTGATTTCTTTTGCATTAAAACTTCTGTTAGCACAAACCAGTTAGTTGTCTTATGTTGGCAGTTTTGTTGGCTTATACAATTAAATTTGGCTCTACTTTGGCTTGTTCTGTGGAATTTTGTGAGGTACGGAGGCCTTAGCGCATCCCGTCTCTTGACATAAGCACTGCCTAAGATCCTCGAGATCCTCAGGAACTCTGACATGTCAAGGGGCGGTCTTATGGGCAGTAATAAGGTCCTCCAAATCCTACATTGATATGTTCGACAGGTACTCTATTAGAAATATGGGTCTTATCATGAAGAGTTGCCCGGGATTGGGAGATCTCGCTAGACTTATATGTTGTATTAGTTATGTTTTTATTTTTTATTTATTTGGTCTGTAATAATTTATTGTAAAAACTTCGACGATATAATAAAATACATTAGGGGTGTTATGGGGGAGGGGCAAACTACGTGCTACTTGCTTAATTGTAAACCGTAGAAATCATGCCTATAGGATCTCTATTAATCTCATTCGTTAGAAATTATGCCTATAGGTTTGTTTTAACGTGTTTTCAGTGATTAGAATCGTGTTCGTAAGACTCGTTAATTTTCAGCATGTTTAATATGACAACTCAATCAGAAATCGTGTAGGTTCAGTATGTTTAATATAAAAAAAAAGAATCTGATTAGAAATTTGGTTATAGGAGTTAAAATTTATTTTATTATTACCCTGCTTATATGATTTAAGTCTGTTTCATTATTTTAGATTAAAAATCATGTCTGTAGGAAAATCAGTTTCATTTAAATAATTAGAAATCATGCCTATAGGATTTAAAGTAGTTCCATTAAAATTAAAAATCACGCCTATGAGTTAGAACAATTTCAGCACGTTAGTTTCAGTTTCAGCATGTTTAAATCTGTCAAATTTAATTCAGCATATTAAAACCAGTTTCAACATATTTAAAATCAGTTCAATTTATCTCAGCATGATTAAATTAGTTTTTTGCAAGTCAAAAATAGAGATTATGCCTATAGGACTAAACAAGGTTTCAGCATGTCGATTAGTTATCAGTTTCAGCACTTTAAAAAAATTAGTCACCATATCTTAAGCTTTAAAATCAGTTTTAGCTTTTTCAGAGATCACGCCCAAGTTAAAACTTGTTTCAGCATACTAAATTATTTGGCTATCAATTTCAGCATGACAAACCGTTAGACATTATGCTCATAGGACTTAATTAATAATTTCTCTGCATTAAAAAAACATTTTTTAAAAAAACAATTTCAGCATGTTAAGTTACCAATTACCTTGTTTGAGAGATTAAATTTGTTCTCAGCATATCAAGTAATCAGAAACTTTGCCCATGGATTTTTAATTGATAAGCTTTGCAGTAGAAATTATGCCTATAGGTGCAATTAAATAAGGATGTTAATTGTGTGAGAAGTGTTAATCCTTTAATTAATTAAGAGGCTTATTTGAGATCATTATGTGCTACTTGTAGTAAAGTCCTCCTTGTTTTGTTTGACGCTTAACCCGTGTCTAATTAGGAAACCTAAGATTTTATTTGTCTAGACCCATACCCAAATAGTAAGTCCAAATGCCTCTTGGACGTTAAGTTGGGACGGGTAAGCATCTTAAGACGCGTTAGTATTTTTCATTTGTTTAGTGCGCTCTTAGGATAATAATCCTAATAACCAACCTAGGTGGGTAGATAGACGGATATGATGGAAATTGTCCCGAGCAGAATAGACAATGACTTTGAAATTATCTTCGGTAAATAAGCTGGGCGCTGATCCGAATAGGTTAAAATTAACCTAAGTTTAATTCTTATACTCTTACGTGTTTGGGGTAGTATTAATTAAATCACCTAATAATTAGATCTTTTTTCCTATATCATTTTTTTTTCGAATTCTATCTTCTCGCTTATCTGATTTTCTTATGTGTTTATTTAGCTTTTAAATATGCCACATGCTTAATTCTTGCTCACCTAGTTTCATTAATAATTAAACTAGTTTAATTTATTGACTTTTTAAAAAATAGAATTTATTTGTATAATGGTGTAGTTTTATTAATTCATATCGATCTTTGTTTATCACATAATTCCCCACATAAATAACGAATCCGGCAGGACCCACATTTGTGGAACTCGAAAGGTGCCTAACACCTTCCTTTCGAGATAACTTGAACCCTTACCCGATTTCTGGTGACGTATACCTCTAAAATTAAAATTAATCATAGTTAGTTTAAAACGGTGCCCTAACGCGCCTTTAATTCGTTAGGTGGCGACTCTTCACTCTTTTCTATCCTAAAAGAGTTGTCACATCGATGGCCCGCTTTTCGCGAGAAAAATGGGGCGTGACAGAATGACGACTCTGCTGGGGATATTTAGGTTCTAACCGTTACGAATTTTGTGATTCTTTTCCATTAACATTTTTTTTTCTTTTTCTTTCTCTGATTTATTTACCTCTTTAGTTAACTATCTATTTATCTTATGTTTGATCCCTGGTCACCCGTTATACTCTTTTAAGTTTCCTATTGATTTAGTTATCTATTTTTACTGTTTTCCTTAAACTATCCAATGTATTAATGTTTTTCCCTATATGCTACATGTTACCGCTTTTTATAACTGTCATTCCGCTCAGATTTTCCCCACTTGGGAACTTCACACTTTCACACACTATACACGTGAGTTGTGCCTTTGCACTTCTCCAAAATTCTTTCAAATACCCATTTTAGAGAGTTGGCATAGACGTGGGGTGAGCGGATAGTTTTGCTACCGTGTGACTATGTGCCTCCTGGCATAGGAAAACCTTGAGTCCGTGTCTATCCAAATCTCAAAAACTTAGAATATTGATGTATCTACCCATTTATATAAGTCATGCATGCATCATCCATAGGTGGTTTGGCCCTAGGAGTCAACCCGCGAAATTAGCAGCCTCCTTATTGTCAAAGGGTTCCCATCAACCCAAAGACAAATAATCATATTATATGCTAAGTGATCATGACAAATAATCATATTATGTGCTAAGTGATCATGACAAATTAACCCAAGCCAGTTTAATATGAGAGAAGTTTAGAAAAGTTTGTTTTGTTTCTCTTTCAGGCTGTAGAATGGAAGGCACACCGGTATTTCCCAACACTAGGATGGTTGTGGGTGTTCCCCACAAATTAAGGAGATGGTGGGAAGATATAAAAAAATAACATGGTAAAAAGATTCGTCGGTCCTTGGGTTTCCTGACCTCTTTGATTTATGTAGCTCCAGATCGGTATTTGATCAAGGCGTTGTTGCAATTCTGGGACCCTGAAAAGGTAGTTTTCAAGTTTAGCGATTTTGAGTTAACACCGACCGTGGAAGAGATTGGAGGGTTCACTGAGTTGCGGTACCAAAATAGAGGGTTGATCTTGCCTCGCAAACAATATGGGAAAAAGTTTCTGCATCATCTCAGATTGAAAAACAATCTCAAACTAGCTTGTCTGGACTTTGACTGGATTTCTTGTATGAACGTTTTGGTCGTAGGGATGGTCATAAGGTTTTTCAGAAAGAGTTCTCTTGTTCTGCTGAAAAATGGGAAAATAAGCGACTAAATGCTTTTTCCATAGCCTTGCTAGGCACTCTAGTGTTTTCAAGGGAGAATGGTAAGATTGATACTTGCCTTAGTTCGGTGGTTCAAGCTTTATGTCGCGGTATTGATAATATGGAGGCCACCTTGGTATCCATGATCCTTGATGAGGTATTTAGGGCACTTTCCAAGTGCTTTAGGGGTAAGAGGTTCTTCGAAGGGTGTAACCTTCTGCTGCAGCTATGGGCCGTTGAGCACTTTTACAAACGGCCCAACTTGATAGACATTTTGACAGGAATGGGAAATAAGATCGACACCCATTCTCAAAGGATGATCAGGTTCAGTTCTCCTGTGGGTACCGAAGATTGGTTTTCTTATATGAAAGCCCGTTCAGGATATCAGATTCAGTGGAAGTATTCATGGTTACCCACCCGCACAGCTGTCATAAGAAGCAACGAGCTTTACTACATCGAGCTCATTGGGCTGAAAGGCCTCCAGCCTTACGCTCCAGTTCGAGTGCTCCGCCAATTCGGACGAACCCAAGTCATACCTCTAAGAACCCACATGGGAGGTTCTGAGCTTGAGTTTGGCTCAAAATATGAAATTCCTAAGGCCAAAGAATTCCTTCAACAATGGGAAGGGTTGATGACTGTAAGTGTGGACACCGATCAGGCTTATTGTGCACTCGAATACTATGTGTGGCTTTTGGAGGATGCTGAAGATGTGCGGCTTAGCAAATTGGGACAACCTTATGGATTTGAAGATATAAAAGAGACCACCTGGGCACGAAAGCTGTTGAATCGTCATTATGATATCACTCCTGCAATGTGGGCACAAGTTGATCCAAGATCTCTGAACCAGTACAATGGAGGCTTTTGAATTTAGGATTTTCCCTTGTCATCCCGCTTTCCCATAGCTCTACTTTATTGTTTTTTTCCACAAAGAATTATAGTAGATCAAAGTTTGATTTAATAAATGGTTTACTTCGTTTATTATCTAACTCTAAACTCCGACTAATATTGAATCTTGGCTTGGATTAAAATTTCATGAATCATATATGTGTCGTTTTAGGCCTACCTCTGTCTCAGCGAGGCCCTTTGCATTTTGGACGTTTATTTTTCGTAATCAATGTGTTTATCTTTAGAATAAATATCGTACTACTAACTTGGTTTCTGTTGATTTTATCTTACTCTTACTCCCTTCCCAAATGTTGATTTGTGTATGCTGGGATATCATACTAGATCAAAAGGGACTCATCCGAGTCCAAATCGTGAAAGGAAAGATAAAATGAGTGACAATAGTGCTAGTAAGAGTAAGAAAGTCTAAGAAAGTGTTAGTGGAGACCGTGATGAGCTAATCTTACGAATGGAGCAGAGAATCCTTGACTTACAGGATGAACTGGTGCAAGTTCGTAATTTGGCCAAGTTGTCCTTCATTTTGAACAGTCCTCGTGACCCGACGGTCGAGGACAATACCGCCGGAAAACTCCAAACCATACCCAATATACCACAACCACAAAATGACTTGCATCATACTTACGTTCTTCTAAGGACTAGCCAATGTCCTCCACCACAATATCCTACCCTCTCAGCTCCACAAAACTCCCAAACCACTCCAAATATAGTCCATACCCACATTCCAGGAAATTATAACCTGAAACCCATATACGTGGAAACCGCTCCTTTTGTTCAGCACCAGCTTGAGCCAGAGCCTTCAAAAAAAGACCGATTAATACAGAACATGGCCAAAAAGTTAGAGCAGGTCACCAACAGATTGCAACATATGGAGGGCATTAGAGGGGTGAAGGGTCTGAACTATGAAGATCTATGTATGCACCCAGACGTTGAATTACCGGAGGGGTACAAGCCTCGCAAATTTGAGTTATTCAATGGGACAGGGGATCCTAAAGCACACTTAAGAATATACTGTGATAAGCTTGTGGGAGTAGGAAGAGATGACAAAATACGGATGAAGTTGTTCATGAGAAGCCTTACCGAGGAGGCCTTAACCTTGTATATTGAGCAGGATGCCAGAAAGTGGTCCAGATGGATAGACATGGCCTCCGATTTTGTAGAAAGATTTGGATTCAATATGGACAACGCCCCAAATTGGTTTTACATTCAAAACCTGAAGAAGAAGCCTAATGAATTATTTCGGGAATATGCCTTGAGATGGAGAGCTAAAGCATCCAGAGTCCGACCTCCAATGGACGAGGCTCAAATGAAAGATTATTTTATTCAGGCCCAGGAACCACAATACTGTCGCGCCCCATTTTTCTCGCGAAAAGATGGGCCATCGACGTGACAACTCTTTTTGGATGGAAAGAGTGAAGAGTCGCCACCTAATGAATTAAAGGCGCGTTAGGGCACCGTTCTAAACTAACTACGATTAATTTTAATTTTAGAGGTCTACGTCACCAGAAATTGGGTAAGGGTTCAAGTTACCTCGAAAGGAAGGTGTTAGGCACCTTTCGAGGTCCACAAATGTGGGTCCCTGCCAGATTCGTTATTTATGTGGAAAGTTATGTGATAAACAAAGATTGATATGAATTAATGAAACTACACCATTATACAAATAAATTCTATTTTTTTTAAGAAGTCAATAAATTAAACCAGTTTAGTTATTAATGAAACTAGGCGAGCAAGAATTAAGCATGTGAAATATTTAAAATCTAAATAAACACATAAGAAAATCAGATAAGCGAGAAGATAGAATTAGAAAAAAAGATATAGGAAAAGAGATCTAATTAGTAGGTGATTTAATTAATACTACCCCAAACACGTTAGAGTATAAGAATTAAACTTAGGTTAATTTTAACCTATTCGGATCAGCGCCCGGCTTATTATCGAAGACAATTCCAAAGACATTGCCGTATTCTGCTCGGGACAATTTCTATCATATCCGTCTATCTACCCGCCTAAGTTGGTTATTAAGATTATTATTAACCTAAAGCGCGTACTAGAGAAATGAAAAGTCTAACGTACCTTAATATGCCTACCCGTCCCGACTTAATATCCAAGAGGCATTGGACTACTATTTGAATATGGGTCTAGACAAATAAAACCTAAGGTTACTAATGAGACTCGAGCTTTAGCATCAAACAAAACAAGAAGGACTCGAAACATGTAGCACGTAACGGTCTCAAGTAGGCCTCTTATTTAATTAAAATATAGGTGATTAAAGCAATTCGTGCAATTAGCATTTTTATATAGTTAAACCTATGGGCATGATATCTAGCGATTGAGCCATGAGAAGAAAATTAACTTGATACCTATGAGCAAGATCTCTAATCATTTGACATGCTAAAAATAAATCTAGTCTTACAAACAAGATGTTAAAACTGTTTTAAAGCTATAGACATGATGATTAATTGAATTAAATACTAGAACAAGTTTTAATTCCTATGGGCATGATAACTAATTAAATGCAGATATTAATTTAACCCTATAAGCATATTATCTAACATTTATACTCAGACAGATTTGAAACAGATTGAAATCTATAAGCATGATTTCAAATTTAGAATGCAACAACTGATTTAATCCTTTGGACATTAACTAGTTCATAAATGCCGAGCATGCAGGAGTAATTAAACCGCTATGCCTACTCATTAGATTAAAGCATGTTTGAACCATTTTTTAAAAAAAAGCTTAATAACGTGGTTTCTAAAGGTAACTATTTTAAATGATACCCCCAAAGAACCTTTTCAAAATCCTATAGGCATGATATCTACATAGTAAAATTACATGCAGACAAATTGCAAGGTTCATCAAGCATGACAATTAATTAATTCAGACATGCTGGAAAATCTATTTAACTTCTATAAGTAGATTAGACCTGCTGAAATTGAATTAATATGCCAAAATAAATTTGAATAAGCCTGATTTAAAGTAACGTAGCTGTTTTAAAACTGAAATTGAATTAATACCTACAGTCATGTTTCTAAGTTAATTTTATCAAACGCGTTTTGAATAACAGGTAGCATATAGTTTGCCCCTCCCCCCATAGCAGTCCCCTAAATTTCATTTATTTATTCGAGTTTATACAATAGATTTACAGACCAAATGAATGAATAATAATAATAACAAAGAATTAATAAAGTCTAAAAGTCTATCAAGGTCTCCCAATCCCGGGCAACTCTTCACCGCTTCACATCTTCTACCAACCTGTCAAATATGAACGTAGAGTTCGGAGGATCCTAGTTCAACCCATAAGGCCCACCCTTGACATGTCAAGTTCCTGAGGATCTCACGGATCCTAGACAGTGCTTATGTCAAGGAATAGGGGTGTATTAGGACCTCCACACTCCACCCAAATACCACGAAGACAAACCAAGAGTGTACTCATATAAATTAACCAACAGCCAACACAAACAAGAGATAACTAATCTATTTAATAGCTCATGAACGAGAAAACATATCAAAGCCAACATGAAGCAGATTCTGGGGGGGAGCAATCCTATAGACATGCTCTCTAATGATTTACAGATAAGCATAGATGGACTAACACACACATTTAAAATTACAAGTGATCATGTATATAAATTTAAATATACATCAATAGAAACTAACCAGTTAACTGCAAATAAATAAGAGAATACTCGAAGTCCCACACTTAGCAATCAGTCAACTTATCAGCCAAGAAGAGAAATCCTAAAAGTATGAGAGTGAATAGTGTGTAAAGTCTGAGCAAAAGGTAATGAAGAGGGACTGTTTTTATAGTGACTAGAGCACCCAGAAGTTAAGGAGAAAATCAATCTCAACAATCCCTTCTTTAAAACAGATTTCCCAAATTAATGAAATCAAAAAATTAATTAGTGCCTAAATGAATCAAAGTTTTACCAAAAATACTTAAAACCGTCACAATTAGTTAAAGAGATAAATGAGGAAATATAAATGTAGAAAAGAATTATCTTTAATTATGAAAATTAAATCAATTAGGCACTTAGTTACCATAAAGAAGAGTAGATAAAATTATACAAGAATAAAGAACAACCAAACAAATGGAATCTTTATCCTAATTAACACACATAATCAGTCGGAATATAAAAGGAGTTTGACTTTACCATAACCAAATAAATAACTAAGTCATCAATATCCAAATAAATTGAACCAGTTATGGAATAAACCTGTCAATATTTTATCATATTTATCTAAGTATTAAGGTGTTATAATCTACATAAGGAGAAAGAATCAGTCAAGAACAATCAAGTATCAAAACCATTCCAATTCAAATAAGTAAATGGGATCAATTAAGGGGGGTAATTCCTTAAACAAATAAGCCAAATCAATCACAACCCCATTATGCCAAAATTATCACCATAACTCAATCAAAAATTTAACTAACATAAGCAGGAATTAAAACTATTACTAATTACCTAAGGTAGATAAAGGGAAAAAGTTCATATCACCAAAGATTTCTCAAATTCAAAGTGATTAAATCCAATCAATTTAGCATAAGAATCAATCAAGGTTTACAACAGTGTTGTTCCAAAATCACCATAAATATCATATGAAGTTGTCATGAGTTGACCTGAGCAAAGAAAAGAGACAAGTAGGCAAGATCATCATGTGGTTTTGAATTAATTTCAGCTATAGCAAAGGAAAAAAAATAAACATTCCTTGAGGAAATACATGCTGCCCAGACTGTTCAAATCAAGAATTAATCAACAAGTACGTGAATAAGCCTGCATATCCCAAACACAATGTTTGACATTCAGATCGAGCATGATGTATATTAGAACTAACATGCTTGTACATCAACTTTACCAACAGAACAAACACCTAATCAGATTTTCCGAATTAGGCTAGAAGTAAATTCATGAAAACTTGAGGGTTTTCACACATGATAGTCTACAATTGATAATCAAGACAAAATCACAGACACAAGTTCACAGTCACACTCTATATCTAAAATCTGATAACAAGAAGAAAAGAGAATGAAATTGAAAATGACCAAACCCGAAGTGGATTCATGATAATCCGTCGTGAGTTAAACCTTAAAGCCTTTACCAGAAACTAAGGTGAGAGTACTGATTTTGCTAGCTTGTCGATCCCTTCATCAACCTCCTCCGATATTCGCCGGAGAAGACATAGCCTTCGGGGTTTTGGGGATTTTAACGGGGAGATGGAGAAAAGACAGATGGGGTCTATTTGGTGGTGGTGTTGGCCGATTTTGGTGGTGGTTCATCGGAGTTTTGCCGACGGTGGGGGTTGGTCAGAGAAACAAGGTGGCGACAGCGGGCCGCTGCTCATCGGTGGGGGGAGACGAGACTAGGGGTTGTGGTTTTTCTGGTGGTATGGAGTAGAGAGGAGAGGAGATAGTTGAGGGGTGAGGCGGCTGGACCACCGCGGCTAGCGGAGGTGGAGAAACAGAGGGAGGTAGCAGGCGGTGTTGGTGGCGGCGCTGAGGCAACGGAGTTCCGCCATTGTTGGGGTTTTGGTTGGAGATGGTGGTGACGGATGTGATGGAGAGAGGGTGGTTGATGGTTCATCAGGGTTTAGCCAACGGTGGGGGTTGGTCAAAGAAATGAGGGAGAAAAGAGTATGGGAGGTGGTGGTGCCAGCGTTGTCAGCGGCGACGGTTGAAAGAGATGAGGCATGAGAGAGTTGAGGGAGATGAAGGTGAGGCGGTGGCTGGGTTGAAGGGAAAAAGTGATTAGGGTTTGGGGTAGGGTGAATTAATAAAAGGAAAGGGTGGGGGATTGATCTCGACCGTTGATCATGTTTGATCAATGGTTGAGATTGGATTTGACGTGGATCGGATTACCGGGTCAGACGGGTCAACCAGTTTGAGTCAATTAAAATTGGAAATTGGACTTTAAAATTGGGCCAAATTGGCCCAATTTAGGCTAGATTTGAAATAATTTGGGTAGAAAGGGGCTAGAATTTAAAATATTTGTGAAAGACATGTAATTGGGATATTATTTGATTAGTAAAACTATATATAATTTGATAAACAAAAATAATGATTAACGATAATTAGCAAGCGAAGAAATTTATTTAAAATTAATTATGTATATATATTGTACGTAAAGTTAATGACATGTAATATTATACGAGATTTATGATAAAATAGTAATAATTAAGAAATAAATTATATATTTATAAATTGCATACGAATTTAAAAAGTGTCAAGACGTCAATAAAATACGTGATTTATTTAGCATATAAGAGCAAAACGCAAGAAAAATTAAGCTTTTAAAATAATAATAGCTACTAAAATAACGGCCCGTGAGAGGTATACGGAGGTCAAAATTGGGTGTCAACAGCTGCCCCTTCCTTGCTCGGAAATGAAGGATGGATTGGCGGGCAAGGAATGTTGACTAATAGCCAATTTTGTCCGATCAGGGGGACGATTCTTTCGGGAATCAAAAAAAACAAGAGGGGGTTGTGAAAATGATGTGGCCGAGACTTAAGTTTCAAGTCGCCTACATATCTCGAGTCTTACGAGAATCAGACCGTGTGTAGTTCTAGATTTAGAAATGAACGAGGCTTCTAAAGAAGATATACGACTGAAATTTCGCACGAAGACGCAGTTGGCACGAGTTGATGAGATTTAAACGATTAGCTGAGAATAGGATGCGAAAAATGGTCCAGTGTTGGTGATATAAGGATAAGAAAGGTTGTGTTTTGGAAGCGAAGACGATGGTTAATCTCGTTTCTTGGCTTGTTCATCTTTCGGTGCCTGCAATTTCTATTATAACTAGATAAAAGATTAACATTTAAATAAAAATAAAGTAAGACATGATGCAGGTTCCTTTTAAGACCATGGAAGGTTGCTTAAGACGGTAAAAATGATGTCTTTAGCGATGATATCTCAGGGTCATGATACGTAAAATTTAATCCTCAGGCCATGAAATGATGTCCGTGGGCCGTGAAAATGATGTCTTTAGACAATGACGCCTTTGGAGCATGATAAGCAGAAAGTAAATCCTTAGGCCATGAAATGATGTCCGCAGGCCATGAAAATGATGCCTTTAGACTATGACGCCTTCGGAGCATGATAAGCAGAAATTAAAGAGAGTGTATCTGTTTTGAGTGGCATAACATGACGTTTGGTAGCTTCTGAATAATTTGTTCCATGGTAGCTTGTTGTGATTCGATGCGATCTCAGGCTCAATGTAATCTCGGGCACAATGCAATTCTTGGGCACAATGCAATTCTCGGGCCAAATGCAATCTTGGGCTCAATCAAAATTCTCGGGCGCAGTGCGATTCTCGGGCCAAAATGCAATCTCGGGAACAATGCAATTCTCGGGCCAAATGCAATCTTGGGCTCAATCAAAATTCTCGGGAGTGATGTAATTCTCGGGCCAAATGTGATTTCGGTCTCAAATACATTTCTCGGGTGCAGTGCATTTGTCGGGCTCAATGCAATTCATAATTTTCGAGCACAATGCAATCTCTGACATAATGCAATCTCGGGCCAAATGCAATCTCGGGCTCAAATGCATTTTTCGGGCAAATATAATTTTCGAGCCAAATGTAATTCTCAGGCTTAACGCAAGCTCAGGCCAAATGCAATTCTCGGGCCAAATGCAGTCTCCCAGATATAATTCTCGGGCCAAATGAAATCTCGGGCCAAATTCAATTCTCGAGCCAAATATAATTCTCGGGCCAAATATAATTCTCGGGCCAAATGCAGTCTCGGGCCAAATATAATTCTCGAGCCGAATGTAATTGTCGAGCTTAATGCATCTTTGGACCAAAGTCATCTCGGGCTTAATGCAACTTTAGACCAAAGTCATCTCGGGCATAATGCAATCTCAGGCCAAATATAATTCTCGAGCCGAATGTAATTGTCGGGCTTAATGCAATTCTCCTTTGAGGAGATAGGGTAGCTTAGCTTTCTTGCCATATTTTGATGACGGTGTTTGTATTGATGCTGCTGAGACAATTCTCGGATTTGTACCTGCTAGTTCTGTGTTCAAAGAAAACTTGTTAATTTGTAAAAGGGGGAGGTTGATTTGTGCATCTTCTCTTGGGTGCATCTGTCCTCCTTGTTATGTGTCTGCGGGTTTTCGCACTTTGTTCAGGCACTCGCTGGAGCAAATAAATAAATAAACTTTGAAATCGTATTTTTAAATAACTTGCTTTGGAAAGGGAAGGGAAATGTTTTAAAAAAAATCAAAATATTGTTGAATCATAACCCGTGACATGCTTTGAGACATCACAACATCTTATCATCTTTGCGTTTGGAGTGCAGCTCCGATGAAATTTTTGAGGGCTCTCAAAAATTTCTTCCCTAGTGTAGAACTTGTCTTTCGACTGGAAAATTTTGTAGAATGAGCGGTCGCTTGTTGTGAATTTTGAGATTCCCTCAAAATTTCCTGCCCCAGTCTTACGATTCATGGTAATGCTTTTCAGATGGAATTTTTGAGATCCTCTCAAAAATTCTGCCCCAGTTATAATGCTTGATAAAGGGAAAATGAAAGGTTTTTATTATGATAAGACCGAACTCCATAGGAGCGCCTACGTATCCCTCTTAAACGGGAATCAGGTCAAACGTAGTTCCAATTACAAGGTAAGGAAGCATAATAGAAATAACTTTCTCTTAACTTCTCAGATGAAGTATCTTCTGACAGCGTCAAAATTGATAGGTTTGGGCCACACTTCACCGTCCATTTCCACTAGTACGAGTGCTACTCCTGTCAGAACCCGATGGACCATGTAAGGACCTTGCCAATTTGGTGCAAATTTTCCTTTTGCCTCGTCTTGATTTGGAAAGATCCGTTTTAGGACAAGTTGCCCCGGTGTAAAATGCCTTGGTCTGACCTTCTTGTTGAAAGCTTTGACCATTCTATTCTGATAGAGTTGACCGTGACAAATTGCATTTATTCTTCTCCCATCAATGAGTGCCAGTTGTTCCATTCTACCTCACACCCATTCAGCATCACTTAGTTCTACTTCCTGAATGATCCTTAGAGAAGGTATCTCCACTTCAGCAGGTATCACAGCTTCAGTACCATAAACCAGAAGATAAGGAGTGGCCCCTGTAGAAGTCCTCATCGTAGTACAATATCCCAACAATGCGAAGGGTAGCTTCTCGTGCCAGTGTTTGTAATTGTCAATCATCTTACGCAATAACCTCTTGATGTTTTTGTTCGCAGCCTCAACTGCTCCATTCATCTGTGGCCTATAGGCTGTAGAGTTTTGATGGTTGATCTTGAACTGCTCACACGTTGCTTTCATCAGATCACTGTTGAGATTGATGCCATTATCTGTAATAATTGACTCAAGAACTCCAAATCGACAGATAATATGATCTCGGACAAAATCAGCTACAACCTTCTTTGTGACAGACTTATGTGAGGTAGCCTCGACCCATTTTGTGAAATAATCAATAGAAACAAGAATGAACCTATGTCCGTTGGATGCGGCAGGTTCGATAGGACCAATAACGTCCATACCCCAAGCTGCAAATGGCCAAGGAGAGCTGGTGACATAGAGTTCGTTGGGAGGAACTCAAATCATGTCGGAATGCGTTTGGCATTGATGACACTTTTGCACATAACGAATGCAATCCGTCTCCATAGTCAACCAAAAGTACCCGGATCTCAGTATTTTCTTGGCCAAGGTAAATCCGTTCATGTGAGGGCTGCAAGTTCCACCGTGGACTTCTTCAATCAAACTAGAAGCTTCTCTAGCATCAACACACCTCAGCAGTCCTAAATCAGGAGTCCTCTTGTACAAGATTTCTTCGCTTAAGAAGAATTGGTTAGCTAACCTCCGAATAGTGTGCTTTTGAACACTTGTGCCATTCTCCAGATAATCTCCATTTTTTAAGTATCCCTGGATATCAACATACCATGGCTTGCCATCTAACTCCTCTTCGACATGGAAACAATATGCAGGCTGCTCGTGAGTATGAATAGGGATGGGATCAATATAATTCTTGTCCGGATGTTGTATCATAGAAGACAAAGTGGCCAAAGCATAAGCGAATTCATTCTGGATTCGCGGAACATGTTTGAATTCTATCTTGACAAACCTCTTGCGCAATTTTTGTATGCAATCTATGTATGGCAGGAGTTTCTTGTTCTTGGCAGCCCATTCCCCTTGTACTTGATGAATCAACAGGTCTGAGTCCCCAATTACCAATACCTCTTGGACATTCAGGTCAATGGCTAGCCGAAGCCCCAAAATGCAAGCTTCATATTCAGCCATATTATTGGTGCAAGAAAACCTAAGTTTGGCTGATACCGGATAATGCTGGCCAGTTTTTGAGATCAAAACAGCTCCAATACCTACCCCTTTGTAGTTCGCAGCTCCATCAAATAATATCCTCCAACCATTGTATATTTTGGATATGTCCTCTCCCACAAATGCCACTTCCTCATCAGGAAAATAAGTTTTCAAGGGTTCGTATCCATCATCTACGGGGTTCTCGGCCAGGTGATCTGCCAACGCATGTGCTTTCATGGCCCTCTGAGTGACATAAACTATGTCAAACTCACTCAACAAAATCTGCCATTTAGCCAGCTTCCCGGTAGGCATAGGCTTCTGGAAGATGTACTTTAGTGGATCCATTCTCGAGATCAAGTAGGTAGTGTATGCTGAGAGGTAATGTCTCAACTTCTGGGCTGCCCAAGTTAATGCACAACACGTGCGTTCCAACAAAGAGTAACGAGCCTCATATGATGTGAACTTCTTACTCATGTAATAGATTGCCTGCTCCTTCTTCCCTGTTTCATCATGCTGTCCCAGAATACAACCGAAAGCATTATCCATCACAGATTAATACAACAGTAGTGGCCTACCTGGCTCAGGAGGGACCAATATAGGAGGATTAGATAGGTAATCCTTGATTTTGTCAAACGTTTGCTGACACTCTGACGTCCATTTTGTGGCAGCATCCTTTTTCAATAACTTGAAAATCGGCTCACAGATGACAATGGATTGGGCTATGAAGCGACTGATGTAGTTTAGGCGGCCCAAGAAACTCATTACCTCTTTCTTATTTTTTGGTGACGGAAGCTCTTTGATGGCTTTGATTTTGGTCGGGTCCAACTCTATTCCGTGATGACTGATGATAAAACCCAATAATTTTCCCGCAGGGACTCCAAAGGCACACTTTGCAGGGTTCAACTTCAGATTGTACTTCCGAAACCTATTAAAGAACCTCTCGAGATCGTCCAAATGACTCCATCCACATAAACTTCAATTTTCTTGTGGATCATGTCATGAAAAATGGTAGTCATGGCCCTCATGTATGTAGCTCCAGCATTTTTCAACCCGAAAGGCATAAACTTGTAACAATAAACCCCCCAGGGTGTAATGAAAGCAGTTTTCTCAGCATCCTCCTCTTGCATCTTAATCTGATGATAACCGGCAAAGCAATCCACGAATGATTGTGTTTCATACTTGGCACAGTTATCGATCAAGATGTGTATATTAGGGAGTGGAAAATTGTCCTTAGGGATGGCTCTGTTAAGATCCCTGTAGTCAACGCAGACTCTGACCTTACCATCCTTCTTGGGAACAGGTACGATATTAGCTAGCCAAGTCAGATATTCAGTTACTCGAATGATTCCAGCTTCAACTTGCTTTGCCACCTCCTCTTTAATCTTCAAGCTCAGATCAGGTTTATACTTTCTGAGTTTCTGTTTGACAGGAGGACAGGAGGGATCAGTGGGCAGTCTGTGGGATACAATCGAAGTGCTCAATCCTGTCATATCTGCATAGGACCAAGCAAAGACATCTTTGTGTTTTTTCAAAACCCGAGCATAGCCCTTTTTCTCATTTTCAGATAAGTAAACACTGACGTATGTTTCATTAGCCACTTCCGAGTCCCCTAAGTTCACTACCTCTATATCCACTAGGTTTGCCTTAGGTTTATATTCAAACTCTTCAACCTTTTTAACGAGTTCTTCTGGTACCTCAGCTTCTTCTACCTCTTCTAGTTCACTTATATTATGTTGCACAGTCTCATTACATGTCACAATCTCAGATTCAACGTTTTTAAAAGCAATTTTGCCAAGTGCTCGGTGGGCCCTAGAAGGAGTGGCAGTCCAGTTGCTGAGAGTGGATTTGGGTTGATTACTCTGTTTAGGAACTCCTCCTCTCCCCTCATTGATAATGATGTTGCAGCTCTCTTCTGTCAGGAATAGACCTCTTAAGCTTTCTAGCACATCATCTTCACCATCATCCAGAAATCTCGCAGAGATAAAAGTCTGATGCAATGACGGTATCGGTACTAGCAAAGGATAATAGAATCCGCCCACGGGTGACTTCCAATCTTTGTACTCTTGTGCAGTGCCAAGATAACCCAACCCGAATGTGGTCTCCTGTGACTGTATCTGTATTGGTTCCATTATGCCTTGCGAATTTGCCCCCAAGCCGCCATTAGGTACGAACCCTGAGCGAAGCAACATATTCATGATCGTGCTGCTCCACCATAGTCCCTCTCCAACAAATCCCACCATTTCTAGTGTGTGTAACATTTCTCCATTCAGTCTCTCTTTTCCTTCTACCGCGTATATAGAGTGCCCCTTTTCACCATGGACTACCACCTCTTGATAGTCCTATTCAAACTTGAGGAATTGATGCAGAGTAGAGGACACCGCTCCTTCCATATGAAGCCATGGGCGACCAAGTAACATATTGTAGGAAGCTAGGATATCCATTACTTGGAACACAATGTAGAATGTGGCAGGTCCCATCAATGCATCGAGGGTAATTTCCCCAATGGTATCTCTTTGAGAGCCGTCGAAAGCCTTCACGTTCATCCTCCGAGTCTAAATCTTAGAAGTGTCAACCTCTAGCCTTGTCAGTGTGGCGAGGGGGCATATGTTTAGACCAGAGCCTGGATCGATCAATACCTTTGTTATCACCCTATCCTCATACTGCATGGTGATGTGCAAAGCATCATTGTGCGCTTTTTCTTGAGGCGGCATCTCATCGCCGTGAAAGGATATTTTATGAGCCTTGAATACCTACCCAACCATATGGGCTACCTCTCCACCGGTGATATTAGACGGTACATAAGCCTCGCTAAGAACCCTTATTAGAGCCTTCTGATGGAGCTCAGAAGTCTATAAAAGTGACAAAATAGAGATTTGAGCCAAAGTTTTGCTCAGCTGATCTATAACAGAATATTCCTTTGCTTGTACCTTCTTCCAAATGCCATTCTCCTCAACCTCTACAACTGGTTGTTTTCCCTTGCTAGAACTTTGTTGAGCCAGATTTTCAGGCGTGTAGATTCTGCCAGATCGAGTCACACCCTGAGCGGTGTCAGCCTCGGCTACCTATGCCTTTCCCAAAATATCACGTTCATAATTCCATGGTACTGCATGGGGATCATAAGCAACTGGAGTAGCTCGATATACACTAAATGCGGATTTAGGAGCAGCCATCTCTACTTCAAACAGAACCTATTTCTGTGGCGGAGCATATGTTTGTGACACCATCGCGACATCCCCTTCTTTCTTGATAACCCAAATAGAGCCTTCCAGATCCACTGCCTGTCCAACTTCCAACATGTTGACATGATGATTTGGGAGTGGATTATTGGTGACGTTTGGAGCTGGGTCTTTCAACTGAATAACCTTTGTATCAATTAACTTCTGAATTCGATCCTTCAGTGAGCGGCATACTTCAGTAGTATGTGAACCTTTCACCCCTGAATGGTACGCACAGACTTTGTTAGGGTCATACCATTTGGCCTGAGTGTCTACAGGTAAAGCGAGAACGGGAGTGATGAGGCCAGCTACCCTCAATCTTTCATACAACTGGGCAATTGGTTCAGCCAAAGGAGTATACTGCTTGACCGGCCTTTTCTCGAAATTGGCTCGGGGTCTGTAATTTGGATTAGGTGGGAGATTGGAATTGAGAAGGCTGGGCACTATAAACGGGGTGAGAGGGAATTTGGTATGATTATGTAGGCATTTGATAAAGAGGGATAGGGTATGGAGATAGCTGGTATAGTGGAGGGTGGGTTGTAGGCGTTTGGGAAATGAGCGGTGTTTTGAAATCTTGTGCCATCATCACAGTCCCCACTTCTTTTTTCTTTCGATTTTCAGCAATTCCGCCAGATTGTAGGGACTTACTGGTAGCCTGTAGAGCCTCCAAATTGATAATGCTACCACTTTTGATGCCTTCCCCTAGTCTTTCCCCGACCTGGATGATCTCGGCGAAACTCTTTTCCGTGATGAGCATCATCTTTTCATAGTACTGTGGTTCCTGGGCCCGAATAAAATAATCTTTCATTTGAGCCTCGTTCATTGGAGGTCGGGCTCTTGCTTCTTCAGCTCTCCATCTCAAGGTATATTCCCAAAATAATTCATTAGGCTTCTTCTTCAGGTTTTGAATGTGAAACCAATTTGGGGAGCTTTTCATGTTGAATCCAAATCTTTCTACAAAATTGGAGGCCATGTCTATCCATCTAGACCACTTTCTGGTATCCTGCTCAATGTACCAGGTTAAGCCCTCCCCGGTAAGGCTTCTCATGAACAGCTTCATCCGTATTTTCTCATCTCTTCCTACTCCCACCAGCTTATCATAGTACATTCTTAAGTGTGCTTTGGGATCCCCGGTCCCATTGAATAAATCAAATTTGGGAGGTTTGTACCCCTCCGGTAATTCAACGTCTGGGTGCATACATAGGTCTTCATAATTCAGACCCTTCACCCCTCTAATGCCCTCCATATGTTGCAGTCTGTTGGTGACCTGCTCTAACTTTTCAACCATGTTCTGTATTAACTGGTCTTTTTCTGAAGGCTCTGGCTCAAGATGGTGCTGAACAAAAGAAGCAGTTTCCACGTATATGAGGTTCAGGTTATAATTTCCTGGAACGTGGGTAGGGACTATATTTGGAGTGGTTTGGGAGTTTTGTGGAGCTGAGAGGGTAGGATATTGTGGTGGAGGATATTGGCTAGTCCTTGGAAGAACGTAAGTATGCTGCAAGTCATTTTGTGGTTGTGGTACATTGGGTATGCTTTGGAGTTTTGCGGCGGTATTGTCCTCGACCGTCAGGTCATGAGGACTGTTCAAAGTGAAGGACAACTTGGCCAAATTACGAACTTGCGCCAGTTCATCCTGTAAGTCAAGGATTCTCTGCTCCATTCGTAAGATTAGCTCATCACAGTCTCCACCACCACTTTCTGAGACTTACTTACTCTTACTAGCACTATTGTCACCCATTTTATCTTTCCTTTCACGATTTGGACTCGGAGGAGGAGGAGGAGGAGTCCCTTTTGATCTAGTATGATATCCCAGCATGCACATATCAACCTTTGGGAAGGGAGTAAGAGTAAGACAGAATCAACAGAAACCAAGTTAGTAGTAAGATATTTATTCTAAAGATAAACACATTGATTGCGAAAAATAAACGTCCTAAATGCAAGGGGCCTCGTTGAGCCAGAGATAGGCCTAAAATGACACATATATGATTCATGACATTTTAATCCAAGCCAAGATTCAATATTAGTCGGAGTTTAGAGTCAGATAATAAACGAAGTAAACCATTTATTAAATCAAACTTTGATCTACTATAATTCTTTGCGAAAATAAAAAAAATAATAAAGTAGAGCTAGGGGAAAGCGGGATGAAAAGGGAAAATCCTAAATTCAAAAGCCTCCATTGTACTGGTTCAGAGATCTTGGATCAACTTGTGCGCACATTGCAGGAGTGATATCATAATGACGATTCAACAACTTCCGTGCCCAGGTGGTCTCTTTTATATCTTCAAATTCATAAGGTTGTCCCAATTTGCTAAGCCGCCCATCTTCAGCATCCTCCAAAATCCATACATAGTATTCGGGTGCACAATAAGCCTGCTCGGTGCCCAGGCTTACAGTCATCAACCCTTCCCATTGTTGAAGCAATTCTTTGGCCTTAGGGATTTCATATTTTGAGCCAAACTCAAGCTCAAAACCTCCCATGTGGGATCTTAGAGGTATGACTTGGGTTCATCCGAACAGGCGGAGCACTCGAACTGGAGCATAAGGCTGGAGGCCTTTCAGCCCAATGAGCACGATATAGTAAAGCTCGTCGCTTCTTATGACAGCTGTGCGGGCGGGTAACCATGAATACTTCCACTGAATCTGATATCCTGAAAGGGCTTTCATAAAAGCAAACCAATCTTCGGTACCCACATGAGAATTAAACCTAATCATCCTTTGATAATGGGTGTCGATCTTGTTTCCCATTCTTGTCAAAATGTCTATCAAGTCGAGCTGTTTGTATAAGTGCTCAACGGACCATAGCTGCAGCAGAAGGTTACACCCTTCGAAGAATCTCTTACCCCTAAAGCACTTGGACAATGCCCTAAATACCTCAGCTAGGATCACGGGTACGAAGGTGGCCTCCATATTATCAATACCGCGCCATAAAGCTTGAACCACCGAACTAAGGCAAGTATCAATCTTACCATTCTCCCTTGGAAACACTAGAGTGCCTAGCAAGGCTATGGAAAAAGCATTCAGTCGCTTCTTTTCCCATTTTTCAGTAGAACAAGAGAACTCTTTCTGAAAAACCTTATGACCATCCTTGCGACCAAAACGTTCATACAAGAAATCCAAAGAAATCCAGTCAAAGTCCAGACAAGCTAATTTGAGATTGTTTTTCAATCCGAGATGATGCAGAAACTTTTTCCCAGATTGTTTGCGAGGCAAGATCAACCCTCTATTTTGGTACCGCAACTCAGTGAACCCTCAAATCTCTTCCACGGTCGGTGTTAACTCAAAATCGCTAAACTTGAAAACGACCTTTTTAGGGTCCCAGAATTGTAACAAAGCCTTGATCAAATACCGATCTGGAACTACATAAATCAAAGAGGTCAGGAAACCCAAGGACCGACAAATATCTTTACCATGTTCTTTCTTCATATCTTCCCACCATCTCCTTAATTTGTGGGGAACACCCACAACCATCCTAGTATTGGGAAATACCAGTGTGCCTTCCATTCTACAGCCTGAAAGAGAAACAAAACAAACTTTTCTAAACTTCTTTCATATTAAACTGGCTTGGATTAATTTGCCATGATCACTTAGCACATAATATGATTATTTGTCTTTGGATTGATGGGAACCCTTTGACAATAAGGAGGCTGCTAATTTCGCGGGTTGACTCTTAGGGTCAAACCACCTATGGCTGATGCATGCATGACTTATATAAAGGGGTAGATATAATGCTATCCTAAGTTTCTGAGATTTGGATAGACACGGACTCAAGGTTTTCCCATGCGAGGAGGCACGTGGTCACACGGTAGCAAAACTATCCGCTCACCCCACGTCTATGCCAACTCTCTAAAATGGGTATTTGCAAGAATTTTGGAGAAGTGCAAAGGCACAACTCACGTGAATAGTGTGTGAAAATGTGAAGTTCCCAAGTGGGAGAAGTATGAGCGGAATGACAGTTATGAAAAGCGGTAACAAGTAGCATGTAGTGAAAAATAGTAACACATTGAACAGTTTAACGAAACAATAACAACATAAATAAAGCAAGATCATGAAATAAAAGTAAATAAATAAAAGGAAAGGAATAAATGCATCATGAGATATATTAAATAACTAAATAAATAACAAACTAATCATGAGATACTAGTAAGAAAACACATAAGGAGAATGAGAAAAGCTATTAAACATGAAACAAAATCGATTATTTAAGGAAACAAATAAGGGAGAAAGGAAAAAGGATTAATCATAAATTTTCCTTTTGAAGAAAAATAAAAACAAATACAATCCTATAAAGGTGACAAAATAAAGATATATAAAACATGAAATCCCACATAAAATACAAACCCGTAATGGATAGAACCTAAATAATCCCCAGCAGAGTCGTCATTCTGTCGCGCCCCATTTTTCTCGCGAAAAGATGGGCCATCGACGTGACAACTCTTTTTGGATGAAAAGAGTGAAGAGTCGCCACCTAACGAATTAAAGGCGCGTTAGGGCACCGTTCTAAACTAACTATGATTAATTTTAATTTTAGAGGTCTACGTCACCAGAAATCGGGTAAGGGTTCAAGTTACCTCGAAAGGAAGGTGTTAGGCACCTTTCGAGGTCCACAAATGTGGGTCCCTGCCGGATTCGTTATTTATGTGGAAAGTTATGTGATAAACAAAGATCGATATGAATTAATAAAACTACACCATTATACAAATAAATTCTATTTTTTTTAATAAGTCAATAAATTAAACCAGTTTAGTTATTAATGAAACTAGGTGAGCAAGAATTAAGCATGTGAAATATTTAAAATCTAAATAAACACATAAGAAAATCAGATAAGCGAGAAGATAGAATTCGAAAAAATGATATAGGAAAAGAGATCTAATTAGTAGGTGATTTAATTAATACTACTCCAAACACGTAAGAGTATAAGAATTAAACTTAGGTTAATTTTAACCTATTCGGATCAGCGCCCGGCTTATTATCGAAGACAATTCCAAAGACATTGCCGTATTCTACTCGGGACAATTTCCATCATATCCGTCTATCTACCCGCCTAAGTTGGTTATTAAGATTATTATTAATCTAAAGCGCGTACTAGAGAAATGAAAAGTCTAACGTACCTTAGTATGCCTACCCGTCCCGACTTAATATACAAGAGGCATTAGACTACTATTTGAATATGGGTCTAGACAAATAAAATCTAAGGTTACTAATGAGACTCGAGCTTTAGCATCAAACAAAACAAGAAGGACTCGAAACATGTAGCACGTAACGGTCTCAAATAGGCCTCTTATTTAATTAAAAGATAGGTGATTAAAGCAATTCGCGCAATTAGCATTTTTATATAATTAAACCTATGGGCATGATATCTAGCGATTGAGCCATGAGAAGAAAATTAACTTGATACCTATGAGCAAGATCTCTAATCATTTGACATGCTGAAAATAAATCTAGTCTTACAAACAAGATGTTAAAACTATTTTAAAGCTATAGACATGATGATTAATTGAATTAAATACTAGAACAAGTTTTAATTCCTATAGGCATGATAACTAATTAAATGCAGATATTAATTTAACCCTATAAGCATATTATCTAACATTTATACTGAGACAGATTTGAAACAGATTGAAATCTATAAGCATGATTTCAAATTTAGAATGCAACAACTGATTTAATCCTTTAGACATTAACTAGTTCATAAATGCCGAGCATGCAGGAGTAATTAAACCGCTATGCCTACTCATTAGATTACAGCATGTTTGAACCATTTTTTTACAAAAAAGCTTAATAACGTGGTTTCTAAAGGTAACTATTTTAAATGATACCCCCAAAGAACCTTTTCAAAATCCTATAGGCATGATATCTACATATTAAAATTACATGCAGACAAATTGCAAGGTTCATCAAGCATGACAATTAATTAATTCAGACATGCTGGAAACTATTTTACTCCTATAAGTAGATTAGACCTGCTGAAATTGAATTAATGTGCCAAAATAAATTTGAATCTTATACACATAAGCCTGATTTAAAGTAACGTAGCTCTTTTAAAACTGAAATTGAATTAATACCTACAGTCATGTTTCTACGTTAATTTTATCAAACACGTTTTGAATAACAGGTAGCATATAGTTTGCCCCCCCCCATAGCAGTCCCCTAAATTTCATTTCTTTATTCGAGTTTATACAATAGATTTACAGACCAAATGAATGAATAATAATAAAAAAAAAGAATTAATACAGTCTAAAAGTCTATCAAGGTCTCCCAATCCTGGGAAACTCTTCACCGCTTCACATCTTCTACCAACCTGTCAAATATGAACATAGAGTTTGGAGGATCCTAGTTCAACCCATAAGGCCCACCCTTGACATGTCAAGTTCCTGAGGATCTCACGGATCCTAGGCAGTGCTTATGTAAAGAAATAGGGGTGTATTAGGACCTCCACACTCCACCCAAATACCACGAAGACAAACCAAGAGTGTACTCATATAAATTAACCAACAGCCAACACAATCAAGAGATAACTAATCTATTTAATAGCTCATGAACGAGAAAACATATCAAAGCCAACAGGAAGCAGATTCTGGGAGGGGGGGAGCAATCCTATAGACATGCTCTCTAATGATTTACAGATAAGCATAGATGGACTAACTGTCATGACCCAATTTCTCGGTCATGATGGCACCTGCAACCCCCGGTAGGTGAACCAATCCTCGTAGCCCAGAACAGTTAGTAATGGGCTACTATCAAACAAATAAGAGAATAAGACGAAGAGAACAGATAAAAGGACTATAAATATATACATACGTGGAAACTAAACCAAACCCCAAGACCTGGTATCATAGTATAGAGCCGAAACTACATACATGGAGTGCAAACGATCCAAAACAATATATACAGATGTCTCTGAATGGTAATAGAGTACATAAAGCAAAAGATAAACTAAAGCTAAGCTCCGATCGCCAAGAGCTCACCCTCAGTCTGAAGTAGTCCCCAACAGATCTCCAAGCATGAATCACAGTGATCTAACGGCGATGGCCCATGCTAGGATCTGCACCAAAAGATGCAGGGGGTAGGGTGAGCACCAAATGCGAAGCATAAGGTACCCAGTAGGTATCATAGGCCGACTTGGCACATATAAGATAAAAGCGTAGTAACAGACAGAATAGAAGCAAGCAGTCACAGAAATCAACGAAAGGTACACAGGAACTAGCCAGAGGGAAATCAACAGAACCACATGTGAGGCCAGTAAGCAGAATATACACACCATAGGCACAGGTGAAAGTAAGAAATAACGCACCTGGGGTCCTTGCAATAACAGTGTATACATAATAAGTTTACGAAATGGACGTTATACCGGTAACCTCAAGTGTAAGAAGAAGAGAGAAAGAGTAATGATAGGCATGCTTAGAGACATGAATCAAGCCCAACTAATCATATCAATCTCAAATCCAGCAACTATCAGTCTAGCAGTAACCAATTTCATAATTAACCGTAACAGGGAACAATTCTACAAGTAAATCGCAAGTGTCTACCTACAGTCCCCCGGCCGCCCATACAACCGAGGAATACTAACAAGTGAAAACAAACCCTCCGGCATCCCATACTACCGGAGCGTACAATCAACAAATAACAAACAAGGGTGGAGCCTCAAACAATGAATGATATGATGCATGAAGATCTCAAGTGAAATGGTATCTCTGTATGTACCTCCTCCGGCGCCAATCCGGCCCAGCAGGTAGGTTCCATGGAAGGACACTGCCCGTATACCTCTACTCCACCGTATACCCCTCCTCCGACACATGCAGCCCGTAGCCCCTGGCCCGGATGACAAGGTCCATGGAGGTCCCAGACCCCATACTAAAACTCAGTATCAAAACATGTCGTCCGGAAGCAAGTCTGGTATCAAGATAGAGACCCAGTCTCGAATATGCATGCCCAGACCCTGTCCAGGACTAAAGTAGTAGAAAAATATCTCAAAAAAAAACCCCTCCAAGGGTGCCCAGGCATAACCGGGTCTAAACAGTAGAAAGTCATCTCAGGTGCTCGGTCCGACCGAGGCTAAAAATCATCTCAAGTAGCAAGAAAACTCAACTAGCACCCCGACCCTGCCGAGTCTAGAGTAGTAGTAAAACTGGTATTCTAAAACATGATTTTACTTCCTTTTACCCAGGAATATTCACAAGTTAAATCAAACCATTTCCAAATTATTTCCATAAAAAAAGGGCCTCCCCGGGCCATGCAAGGTTTAGAAAATGGTGCCAGTAGGCCCGAAGCCCAAACCGTAGTAAAACCTGTATAAAACCTCTTTTTATGCATGAAAATGGTATGATCAAACACAATAGCTGCCCAGTAGCTCACAATCAACCTATCGACCCTGGACAGGCCCACAACTACTCAGCAAGCATAACCAACCTTGAAGGATAATTCTATGCCCGGGACTCCCGGACATTCCCAAAATCCCACCTTCTATGTTCCAGAGTCAACAAGGCCTCACAGGACCACAAGGGTAAATAAAATATATCGGCAAATACTACAAGCAACGGAGGAACAAAGGTAGGCGGACATGAATAAAGCGGTCGAGGTCTGTGGTACCAACCTAATAACCAACCCAAGGATGCCCATTAATACAATTTTATCCTATATATGCGGAGTCTAGGGAAAATAAACCGTAACCTACCTGTCGTCTGATGACAAGCTCGAACCTCTCCGAAAAGAAGCTCCGAAACAAAATCAAACTTGAACTCGGGCTTGAATAACTTGACGTCGATAATTGATTTTCTTTCGAGGATCGACTCTATACTCAAAGTGATTCTCCTACCAAATTTTCTCTCACGTAAAAGAGTATAAACATATACACAGGATATATTCACCAACTTCTTCAATGAACCAAATAAAATAAGCCTCCTTTTAAACCCCTATACATACGTGACTATATAACCAGTAGAAAAAGAAAAACATCTACAAAAACATCTAGCTGAAAATTTATTTGTAACAAAGTTCCATGCAAAGTGCTAAATCAATGGATAAGCACAAGCCATTCTTGACACATGCTTACATTAACTTGCCAACTGTGGCAATTAATCCACGTTGTGCACTCCCTCCACTTCCACGTGGAAGTGGAGGTGTGACACCTCAATTATCTATCTCGTTATATATATACTCGGGTATTACCTAAGTTCGTGGTAAAATAAATATAACTTTTTAAATATACCATAATTCATAGAAAATTATTTCGAATAAAACCTACTATATTATAGTAATAAATTTCAACATAACTAAATTTACTATCTACGTTAAAATATTACAATGTATAAAAACCTTATAAAATAAATACATATACACTTATATCGTAACAAAAATATTTTTCATAAACCTTTAAAATATTTTGAAAAGGTAATAATAATATAACTTTCAAATAAAATATTTTCAAATACGCACGATTTCGATACTAAAGAACTCTCTTGGAACCCTCCCTTATGTTTTCTCACTGTTTTGGAACTGAAATGGCATTTTAAAACGTGGAGTTGAGGCTTAAATCGAGTTTGACCCGACCCGGTTCGCGACCCGGTTTGCAACCCGTTTTCTGCCAGACAGTCCGCGGTAAAACAGTCATAACTTTTTACTCCGTGATCAGTTGGACGTGAGGTTTTGTGATTTGAAAACTAGACTCGTAGGCCTTCGATTTGGTATTTTGGGGGACTTCTAACTCTTTATATATTGAGAGAAAAGCTCCAAGACATTTTACCCAAAGTTCAGAAAATTTTATTAAAGAACTTACGATAACTTTTGCCGACTTGCTTGACTTCAAAACTTATAATGCGACCAAACAAATGGACCCGACACCAAAATACCGGTCCTGATGAGCCTTAAGTGACTTGGGGCCGCTACAAACAAGCTCTAACGGCACAAGGAAAACGTATACGTGGAAATGACCGGAAGGGTCATTACACTAACACACACATTTAAAATTACAAGTGATCATGTATATAAATTCAAATATACATCGATAGAAACTAACCAGTTAACCGCAAACAAATAAGAGAATACTTAAAGTCCCACACTTAGCAATCAGTCAACTTATCAACCAAGAAGAGAAATCCTAAAAGTATTAGAGTGAATAGTGTGTAAAGTCTGAGCAAAAGGTAATGAAGAGGGACTGTTTTTATAGTGACTAGAGAACCCAGAAGTTAAGGAGAAAATCAATCTCAACAATCCCTTATTTAAAACAGATTTCCCAAATTAATGAAATCAAAAAATCAATTAGTGCCTATATGAATCAAAGTTTTACCAAAAATACTTAAAACCGTCACAATTAGTTAAAGAGATAAATGAGGAAATATAAATGTGGAAAAGAATTATCTTTAATTATGAAAATTAAATCAATTAGGCACTTAGTTACCATAAAGAAGAGTAGATAAAATTATACAAGAATAAAGAACAACCAAACAAATGAAATCTTTATCATAATTAACACACATAATCAGTCGGAATATAAAAGGAGTTTGACTTTACCATAACCAAATAAATAACTAAGTCGTCAATATCCAAATAAATCGAACCAGTTATGGAATAAACCTGTCAATATTTTATCATATTTATCTAAGTATTAAGGTGTTATAATCTGCATAAGGAGAAAGAATCAATCAAGAACAATCAAGTATCAAAACCATTCCAATTCAAATAAGGAAATGGGATCAATTAAGGGGGGTAATTCCTTAAACAAATAAGACAAATAAATCACAACCCCATTATGCCAAAATTATCACCATAACTCAATCAAAAATTTAACTAACATAGGCAGGGCTTAAAACTGTTACTAATTACCTAAGGTAGATAAAGGGAAAAAGTTCATATCACCAAAGATTTCTCAAATTCAAAGTGATTAAATCCAATCAATTTAGCATAAAACTCAATCAAGGTTTACAACAGTGTTGTTCCAAAATCACCATAAATATCATATGAAGTTGTCATGAGTTGACCTGAGCAAAGAAAAGAGACAAGTAGGCAAGATCATCATGTGGTTTTGAATTAATTTTAGCTATAGCAAAGGGGAAAAAATAAACATTCCTTGAGGAAATACATGCTGCCCAGACTGTTCAAATCAAGAATTAATCAACAAGTACGTGAATAAGCCTGCATATCCCAAACACAATGTTTGACATTCAGATCGAGCATGATGTATATTAGAACTAACATGCTTGTACATCAACTTTACCAACAGAACAAACACCTAATCAGATTTTCCGAATTAGGCTAGAAGTAAATTCATGAAAACTTAAGGGTTTTCACACATGATAGTCTACAATTGATAATCAACACAAAATCACAGACACAAGTTCACAGTCACACTCTATATCTAAAATCTGATAACAAGAAGAAAAGAGAATGAAATTGAAAATGACCAAACCCGAAGTGGATTCATGATAATCTGTCGTGAGTTAAACCTTAAAGCCTTTACCAGAAACTAAGGTGAGAGTACTGATTTTGCTAGCTTGTCGATCCCTTCATCAACCTCCTCCGATATTCGCCGGAGAAGACATAGCCTTCGGGGTTTTAGGGATTTTAACAGGGAGACAGAGAGAAGACAGATGGGGTCTGTTTGGTGGTGGTGTTGGCTTATTTTGGTGGTGGTTCATCGGAGTTTTGCCTACGGTGGGGGTTGGTCAGAGAAACAAGGTGGCGACAGCGGGCCGCTGCTCATCGGTGGGGGGAGACGAGACTAGGGGTTGTGGTTTTTTTGGTGGTATGGAGTAGAGAGGAGAGGAGATAGTTGAGGGGTGAGGCGGTTGGACTGTCGCGGCTAGCGGAGGTGGAGAAACAGAGGGAGGTAGCGGGCGGTGTTGGTGGCGGCACTGAGGCAACGGATTTTTGCCATTGTTGGGGTTTTGGTTGGAGATGGTGGTGACGGATGTGATGGAGAGAGGGTGGTTGATGGTTCATTGGGGTTTAGCCAACGGTGGGAGTTGGTCAGAGAAATGAGGGAGAAAAGAGTATGGGAGGTGGTGGTGTCGGCGTTGTCAGTGGCGGCAGTTAAAAGAGATGAGGCATGAGAGAGTTGAGGGAGATGAAGGGGAAAAGTGATTAGGGTTTGGGGTAGGGTGAATTAATAAAAGGAAAGGGTGGGGGATTGATCTCGACCGTTGATCATATTTGATCAACGGTTGAGATTGGATTTGACGTGGGTCGGATTAACGGGTCAGACGGGTCAACCAGTTTGAATCAATTGAAATTGGAAATTGGACTTTAAAATTGGGCCAAATTGGCCCAATTTAGGCTAGATTTGAAATAATTTGGGTAGAAAGGGTCTAGAATTTAAAATATTTGAGAAAGACATGTAATTGGGCTATTATTTGATTAGTAAATCTATATATAATTTGATAAACAAAAATAATGATTAACGATAATTAGCAAGCGAAGAAATTTATTTAAAATTAATTATGTATATATATTGTACGTAAAATTAATGACATGTAATATTATACAAGATTTATGATAAAATAGTAATAATTAAGAAATAAATTATATATTTATAAATTGCATACGAATTTAAAAAGTGTCAAGACGTCGATAAAACACGTGATTTATTTAGCATATAAGAACAAAACGCAAGAAAAATTAAGCTTTTAAAATAATAATAGCTAGTAAAATAACAGCCCGTGAGAGGTATACGGAGGTCAAAATTGGGTGTCAACAAGTACTATGAAAAGATGATGCTCATCACAGAAAAGAGGAGATCATCCAGGTTGGGGAAAGACTAGAGGAAGGCATCAAAAGTGGTAGCATTATCAATCTGTAGGCTCTACAGGCAACCAGTAAGTCCCTACAATCTGGCAGAATTGCTGAAAATTGAAAGAAAAAAGAAGTGGGGACTGTGATGATGGCACAGGATTTCAAAACCCCACTCATTCCCCAAACGCCTATAACACACCCTCCGTTATACCAACAATCTCCATACCCTATCCCTCTTTATCAAATGCCTACATACCCATACCAAATTCCCTCTCACCCCATTTATAATGCCCAGCCTTCTCAATTCCAATCTCCCCCACCTAATCCGAATTACAGACCCCGAGCCAATTTTGAGAAAAGGCCGGTCAAGCAGTATACTCCTTTGGTTAAACCAATTGCCCAGTTGTATGAAAGATTGAGGGTAGCTGGCCTCATCACTCCCATTCTCGCTTTACCTGTAGACACTCAGGCCAAATGGTATGACCCTAACAAAGTCTGTGCGTACCATTCGGGGATGAAAGGTTCACATACTACTGAAGTATGTCACTCACTGAAGGATCGAATTCAGAAGTTGATTGATACAAAGGTTATTCAGTTGAAGGACCCAGCTTTGAATGTCCCCAACAATCCACTCCCAAATCATCAGGTCAACATGTTGGAAGTTGGAGAGGCAGTGGATCTGGAAGGCTCTATTTAGGTTATCAAGAAAGAAGGGGATGTCGCGATGGTGTCACAAACATCTGCTCCGGCACATAAACATGTTTTGTTTGAAGTAGAGGTGGCTGCTCCTAAATCCGCATTTACTGTATATCGAGCTACTCTGGTTGCTTATGATCCCCATGCAGTACCATGGAATTATGAACGTGATATTTTGGGAAAGAAAAAGGTAGTCGAGGCTGACGCCGCTCAGGGTGTGACTTGATCTGGCAGAATCTACACGCCTAAAAATCTGGCTCAGGGAAGTTCTAGCAAGGGAAAACAACCACTTGTAGAGGTTGAGGAGAATGGCATTTGAAGAAGGTACAAGCAAAGGAATATTCTGTGGTAGATCAGCTGAGCGAAACTTTGGCTCAAATCTCTATTTTGTCACTTTTACAGACTTCTGAGCTCCATCAGAAAGCTCTAATGAGGGTTCTTAGCGAGGCTTATGTACCGGCTAATATCACCAGTGGAGAGGTAGCCCATATGGTTGGGCAGGTATTCGAGGCTCATAAAATATCCTTTCATGGGGATGAGCTGTCGCCTCAAGGAAGAGCGCACAATGATGTTTTGCACATCACCATGCATTATGAGGATAGGGTGATAACAAAGGTATTGATAGATCGAGGCTCTGGTCTAAACATATGCCCCCTCGCTACACTGACAAGGCTAGAGGTTGATACTTCTAAGATTCAGACTTAGAGGATGAACGTGAAGGCTTTTGACGGCTCTCAAAGAGATACCATTGGGGAAATTATCCTCGATGCATTGATTGGACCTGCCACATTCTCCATTGTGTTCCAAGTAATAGATATCCCAGCTTCCTACAATATGTTACTTGGTCGCCCATGGCTTCATATGGCAGGAGCGGTGTCCTCTACTCTGCATCAATGCCTCAAGTTTGAATGGGACTATCATGAGGTGGTGGTCCATGGTGAAAAGAGGCACTCTATATACGCGGTGGAAGGAAAAGAGAGATTGGATGGAGAAATGTTCCACACACTGGAAATGGTGGGATTTGTTGGAGAGGGACCATGGTGGAGCAGCACGATCATGAATATGTTGCTTCGCTCAGGGTTCGTACCTAATGGCGGCTTGGGGGCAAATTTGCAAGGCATAATGGAACCAATACAGATACAGTCACAAGAGACCATGTTCGGGTTGGGTTATCTTAGCACTGCACAAGAGTACAAAGATTGGAAGTCACCCGTGGGCGGATTCTATTATCCTTCGCTAGGACCGATACCATCATTGCATCAGACTTTTGTCTCTGCGGGATTTCTTGATGGTGGTGTAGATGATGTGCTAGAAAGCTTAAGAGGTCTATTCCTGACAGAAGAGAGCTGATACGTCATCATCGATGAGGGGAGAGGAGGAGTTCCTAAACAGAGCAATCAGCCCAAAGCCACTCTCAGCAACAAGACTGTCACTCCTTCTAGGGCCCGCCGAACACTTGGATAGATGCAGAAGATTTTATTGTTTTCAATAAATAGGCTCGATTTCCCTCTGGGCTAGTTCCTATGTACCTTTTGTTGATTTCTGTGACTACTTGCTTCTATTTTGTCTGTTACTACGCTTTTATCTTATATGTGCCCAGTCGGCCTATATTACCTACTGGGTACCTTATGCTTCGCATTTGGTGCTCACCCTACCTCCTGCATCTTTGGGTGCAGATCCTAGCGTGGGCCATCGCTGTTAGATCGCTGTAAGTTGTGCTTGGAGATCTGTTGGGGATTACTTCAGACTGAGGGTGAGCTCTTGGCGATCGGAGCTTAGCTTTAGTTTATCTTTTGCTTTATGTACTCTATTACCATTCAGAGACATCTGTATATACTGTTTTGGATTGTTTGCACTCCATGTATGTAGTTTTGGCTCTATACTATGATACCAGGTCTTGGGGTTTCGTTTAGTTTTCGCATAAGTATATATATATACTCCTATTATTTATTCTCCTCATCTTACTCTCTTACTTTTGCTTATTAAACTATTCTTCCGCTTATTTGTTAGATGGTAGCCCATTACTAACTGTCCTGGGCTACGGGAATTGGTTCGCCTACTGGGGGTTGTAGGTGCCATCATGACCGAGAAATCGGGTCGTAAAAACTTGGTATCAGAGCTTTAGGTTCACCGGTGTCATCGGTATAGGAGCCAATGTCTAGTAGAGTCCTGTGGATTGGGGCGTAGACGTCCGTACTCAATCTTTGGGAGGCTACAGTGACATTTTAGGAAATTTGACTCTTTCATTTCTTCTGTGTCATGCGTAGAACCCTTGAAGTTTCTGAAAATCTCATTTGTTCTACTTCATTCTTCCACAGATGGTTCATACGAGATCATCGGCATCACGCGGAGATGAGCCTCCTACTCCAGCTAAGGGTCGAGGACGCCCTCGAGCAGTGGCACCTGCTAGAGCTGCTAGGGTGGAGATAGAGCCCGAGCAGCATGTGGATCAGAGGGCAGCCCAGGTACCACCAGCTCCAGTACCAGCTCCAGCACCAGCTCCAGTACCAGCTCCAGTACCAGCTCTAGTACTAGCTCCAGCACCAGCTCCAGTGCCCACTTCTGTGCCAGCTCCAGCCGCAGCTCAGTCTCCAGATATTCGGGGATTACTATTACAGCTTTTGGGTGTGATTGGAGAGCGGCCTTCTGAGGTAGCGTAGACATCCGCTCAGGGGGCAGCCCTGGGTGCACAGGGCTCAGGAGCGCAGCCTGCTACTATGGCTCCCCGTGCGGAGGTCATTCCGGTCCCATCTGTTGCACAGCCTCTTGCTCCTCGCCCAGCTATGACAGAGTCAGAGCAGAAGACGTTGGGTAGGCTTTTGAGGTTAGCACCTCCGAGGTTTGTTGGTACTTCTGGACAGGATCCACATGACTTTATTACTACATGTGAGGAGATGTTGCATCATTTGGGTTTGTTGGAGACTCACGGGGTTGGTTATACTACCTATCAGTTAGAGGGCCCAGCGAAGTTATGGTGGAGGGCTCATGTTGCTTGTAGACCACCATCGTCACCTCTTTTGACCTGGTCTGAGTTTTATGAGGCCTTTATGGCCAAGTTCCTACCTCAGAGTGATCGTGAGCGTCGCAGGGAGCAGTTTACTCACCTTATGCAGGGGTCTACGACTGTCTCGGAGTATGAGACCCGTTTTCATCAGCTAGCACCATTTGGAGCTATGATCATTCCTACCGAGGCAGATAGGATTCGCAGATTTGTATGGGGTTTGAGGCCAGAGATCAGGCAGCCAGCTGAGATATTGATTGCCGGTGGTCGGTCATTTCAGGCTATCGTAGACTATGCCCGCACTGTGGAGGACTTACAGCGACATGATCAGGGGTCCAGAGATAAGAGGCCTCGACATCAGGGTGTCTACAGTCGTTCCAGATATGGTGGTAAAGGTCCTAGCCAGTGGAGCCGGAGTTATCATCCACAGCAGCACCAGGGTCAGTCCAGCCGACCGGTTCAGGCTTCCCTTCAGACTTTCGATAGTACCCAGTTCGAGCAGGGTCAGAGCAGCCATCAGGGCTATAGCGGCCAGTCTTCGAGGGGTACAGTTTCTGGGGCATCAGGTCGTGGTGGTCATACGGGATCTGCTGATTCATCTCGACTGAGTAGGCCGTCAGGGGCTTGTTTTACTTGTGGTGCGATTGGTCATTTTGCTAGAGATTTCCCTCAGCAGGGTACAGTTCAGTTGGCCGAGCCTTTACGAGCAGTTCAGCCTCCGGCTAAAGGGGGTGGTCGTCAGGGTAGAGGTGGTGCTCCGCATAGCAGAGCAGGTGGTAGGGATGGCGGTCGGGCAGGTGGATGTCGTCGTCAGTTTTATGCGGTCCCTAGGAGACCAGAGGCAGAGGCCTTATATGCTGTGATTAAAGGTACGATTTATGTGTGCCATCAGTCGGCTATGGCTTTATTTGATCCTGGATCCACTTGTTCATACGTATCTGCCTACTTTGTGCCTTGTTTGGGGTTGGCTAATGAGCCATTATCTGTTCATGTTTCTGTTTCGACCCCAGTAGGAGATTCTTTAGTAGTGGATCGGATTGTGAGATCTTGTATGCTATCTATTGGTGATTCAGAGACTTGGGGTGATTTGATGATTCTTGATGTGCTAGACTTTGATGTGATACTGGGCATGGACTGGTTATCCCCTCACCGTGTGGTTTTGGATTGTTATGCCAAGACCATTACCATAGCTGTGCCCGGTGTATCCCCGGTTGTATGGCAGGGTTCTGTTAGCCATGCACCATCTGGGATCATCTCTTATCTTCGAGCTAGGAAGTTGATTTCCCGTGGGTGTTTAGCTTATCTAGCATATGTCCGAGATGTTAGTGCTGACCCTACTTCTCCTGAGTCTGTTCCTGTGGTTAGAGACTTCCTCAATGTGTTTCCTACCGACCTGCCAGGCCTTCCACCTGAGAGAGATAATTAGCTATTCGCTATTGAAATCTAAGAGTCCGGGCACCAGGCACCATTATCTATTTCTCCTACCAGTCACGGCTCCCTGCTGAGTTGAGGGAGCTTAAAGAGCAGCTCCAGGATCTGTTAGCTAAGGGGTTTATTAGACCTAGTGTGTCACCGTGGGGTGCTCCTGTTCTCTTCGTGAAGAAGAAGGATGGGTCGATGCGCATGTGTATTGATTATCGGCAGCTGAATAGGGTGACAGTGAAGAATAGGTATCCGATGCCAAGGATTGATGACTTGTTTGACCAGCTTCAGGGTTCAGTTGTGTTTTCGAAGATTGATTTGAGGTCTGGCTACCATCAGTTGAGGATTAGGGCAGAGGACATCCCTGAGACAGCATTCAAGACACGTTATGGCCATTATGAGTTCTTGGTGATGTTTTTTGGGTTGACTAATGCCCCCGCAGCCTTTATGAACTTGATGCACAGGGTTCTTGGCCCGTATTTGGACTCATTTGTGATAGTTTTTGTAGATGACATCTTGGTGTACTCGCGTAGTAGAGATGAGCATGAGCATCACTTGAGGGTTATACTCCATACTTTGAGAGATCATCGACTTTATGCCAAGTTCTCAAAGGGCGAGTTTTGGCTTGAGCCAGTTGCATTCCTAGGGCACGTGGTGTCTAAGGATGGGATTAGGGTTGACCCGGGGAAGATTTCTGCGGTTTGTGATTGGCCTAGACTTACTACTGCTACTGAGGTCCGCAGCTTTATTGGGTTAGCAGGTTACTACAGATGGTTCGTTGAGGGATTTTCTTCCATAGAAGCACTCTTGACTATGCTGACTAGGAAGGATGTCCCATTTCAGTGGTCGGATCAGTACGAGGATAGCTTCCAGAGGCTTAAGGCCTTATTGACTTCAGCTCCAGTTTTGGCTTTGTCGATTGAGGGTCAGAGCTTCTCCATGTACTGTGATGCTTCTGGGGTTGGTCTTGGTTGTGTGTTGATATAGCTGGGTCGAGTAATAGCATATGCATTGATGTAGCTGAAGGTTCACGAGCGCAACTACCCCACTCATGACTTAGAGTTGGCAGCAGTAGTTTTCGCGCTCAAGATCTACAGGCATTACCTATATGGAGTTCACTATGAGATCTTCACTGATCAACGTAGTCTTCAGTATATCACGAGTCAGCGATAGTTGAACTCGAGATAGAGGAGATGGGTCGAGTTACTGAAGGACTATGACTTCACTATTCTGTATCATCTGGGCAAGGCAAACGTGGTAGCGGATGCCTTGAGCCGGAAGGCAGTGAGTATGGGTAGCCAAGCTTCTCTTTCAATTTCAGAGCGACCGTTGGCCTTGGACATCCAGTCCATGGCTAACCATTTGGTTAGGCTTGACTTGTCGGATCCTAGCAGAGTTCTCGCCAGTGTTGAGGTTCTTTCTACTTTGATTGATCAGATTCAGAGCCGTCAGTTTGAGGATCAGCAGTTGTGTGACCTTCGTGATCGGGTTGTTCAGAGTGAGACCAGTCGGGCTACTCTAGATTCAGATGGGGTTCTGAGGTATGATAGTCGCCTTTGTGTTCCGAGGATTAGTGATTTGATTCAGTTGATACTTCATGAGGCACATTGTACTAGATACTCCATTCACCCTGGCACAACAAAGAGGTATAGAGACTTGAGACAGCTTTACTGGTGGACTGGTATGAAGCGGGATATAGCGGATTTCGTATCTTGGTGCTTGAACTGTCAGCAGGTTAAGTTCGAGCACATGAGACCTGGTGGTTTAATGCAGCGACTTCCCATTCCTGAGTGGAAGTGGGAAGGGATTACTATGGACTTTGTTGTAGGTTTGCCTCATACTTCTCATGGGTTTGATTCCATATGGGTGATTGTTGATAGGCTGACTAAGTTAGCACATTTCTTGCCGGTTCATACTTCTTATGGCGCAGAGAGGCTAGCTCAGATCTACATTCGTGAGATTGTTCGATTGCACGTGGTCCCAGCTTCTATCCTTTCAAACCGTGGCACTCAGTTCACATCTCAGTTCTGGACGGCTATTCAGCGAGATTTGGGTACAGAGGTTCATCTTAGTACCGCTTTCCACCCTCAGACAGATGGCCAGTCCGAGAGGACCATTCAGGTCCTAGAGGACATGCTTCGACCTGTGTTCTTGACTTTGGAGGTTCGTGGGATCAGTTTGTGCCATTGGCTGCGTTTGCTTATAATAATAGTTTCCATTTGAGCATTGGCACGGCACCTTTTGAGGCCTTGTATGGTAGGCGTTGCAGATCGCCGATTTGTTGGTTTGATGGTTCTGAATCTAGGCCACAGAGTACAGATTTTCTTCGAAATTCCTTAGATCAGGTCCGAGCAATTCAAAACAGACTTCGAGCAGCTCAGAGCAGGCAGAAGGGTTATGCTGATCGTAGGCTTCGTGCCTTGGAGTTTAGTGTCGGTGACTTGTTGTTTCTCCGTGTATCGCCCATGAAGGGCGTGATGAGATTTGGTAGGCGGGGCAAGCTTATCCCCAGGTACATTGGGCCGTTTGAGATTCTTCAGAGGGTTGGTAGCGTTGCCTATCAACTAGCCTTGCCTCCGATGTTTTCAGCTATACATCCTGTATTCCATGTTTCGATGTTGCGTCGGTATGTCCCAGATGATTCTCATGTGTTGCAGTGGGATTCAGTTCAGTTGGGTGAGGGTTTAGCCTTTGTTGAGGAGCCGGCAACTATTTTGGCCAGAGATGTCAGGAGATTGAGGTCTCGAGAGATCCCGGTTGTTAAGGTTCAGTGGAGGCACCGTCTAGTCGAGGAGGCTACCTGGGAGGCCGAGAGAGATATGTGGGCTCAGTATCCGCAGCTGTTTGAGCCTTCAGGTACCCCCTTGACCTTGACTTTCGAGGACGAAAGTCCTCTTTAGTAGTGGATGATGTAATGACCCTTCCGGTTATTTCCACGTATACGTTTTCCATGTACCGTTAGAGCTTGTTTGTAGCGGCCCAAGCCATTTAAGGCTTGTAGGGACCAGTATTTCGGTGCTGGGTCCATTTGTTTTTTCGTATGATAAGTTTTGAAGTCCAGCAAGTCAGCAAAAGTTATCGTAAGTTTCCTTAATAAATTTTCTGAACTTTGGGTAAAATGTCTCAGAGCTTTTCTCTCGATATATAAAGAGTTAGAAGTCCCCCAAAATACCAAATCGAAGGTCTACGAGTCTAGTCAATGCACAAAACCTCTGGTCCAACTGATCTCGGAGTAAAACGTTATGACTGTTTTACCGTGGACTGTCTGGCAAAAACCGGGTCGCGAACCGGGTCGCGAATCGGGTCGGGTCAAAATCGATTTAAAGCCTCAACTTCACATTTTAAAATGTCATTTCAGTTATGAAACAGTGAGAAAACATAAGGGAGGGTTCCAAGAGAGTTCTTGAGTATCAAAATCGTGCGATGGTGAATTGCGAACCTAAATTTAAGAATTTTATTAGCATCGCGCGTATATTTGAAAATATTTTATTTTTAAGTTATATTTTTTATTACCTTTTTAAAGTATTTTAAAGGTCTATGGGAAAATACTTTTATTATGATATAATTGTGTATGTACTTATTTTATAAGGTTTGTATACATTGTAATATTTTAACGGAGATAGTAAATTTAGTTATGTTGAAAATTATTATTATAATATAGTAAGTTTTATTGGAAATGATTTTCTATTAGTTATGGTATATTTAAAAATTTATATATATTTTATCACGAACTTATTCAATACCCGAATATATATATAACGGGATGAGTAAGGAGGTGTTAAACCACCCCTTCCACGTGGAAGTGGAGGGGAAGGACACCAAGTTTGTTCGATTACTAATGTTCTGCCACATGCCCATTTAGGACATTAATTACCTATTATATTAATATGTATATATCCATTATAATTTTTATTTGATAATTTATATAAACAATGGTAAGTAGTGCTTATCCTTGATTATCACTCATTCTTAAACTTTCAGTGAAATAATACCCTAATATGAATAAATTCCCTTGCTGCATACATACGTATATGTGTCTACTCTTAGCACGTTGGCGAGAGATTTTATGAGAAATATACTTTGACGAGTTATTCTATCACGGATCAATAATCAATTATCTACGTCAAGCTATTCAAGCCCAAAGGAAAGTTTGATTTTGTTTCGATATTTTTCGGAGCGGTTCAGGATTGGATATCATCGCTCTAGCAGCTTGTCATCGGACGACAGGTAGGTTATGGTTTAAATTCCCTAGACTTAGCATATATAGGATAAAATTGTACTAGCTGGCATCCTTGGATTGGATTATTAGGTTGGCACCACAGACCTCGACCGCTTTATTCATGTTCGCCTACTTTTGTTCCTCCGTTGCTTGTAGTACTTGCCGATATATTTTATTTACCCTTGTGGTCTTGTGGGGCCTTGTTGACTCTGGAACATAGAAGGTGGCATTTTGTGAATGTCCGCGAGTCCCGGGCATAGAATTATCCTTCTAGGCTGGTTTTGCTTGCTGAGTAGTTGTGGGCCTGTGCAGGGTCGATAGGTTGATTGTGAGCTGCTAGGCAGCTATTGTGTATGATCATACCATTTCCGTACATTTAAAGAGGTTTTATCCATGCTTTACTACGGTTTGGTTTCGGGCCTACTTGCACTATTTTCTAAACCTTTCATGGCCCTGAGGGCCTGTTTTTTTAGGAAATGATTTGGTAATGGTTTGATTTAACTTGTGAATATTCCTGGCTAAAAGAAAGTAAAATTATGTTTTAATTCACGAGTTTTACGATTAACGCTAGACTCGGCAGGGCCGGGGTGCTAGTTGGGTTTTCTTGCCACTTGAAATGATTTTAGCCTCGGTCGGACCGAGCACCTGAGATGACTTTCTACTATTTAGACCCGGTTATGCCCGGGCACCCTTGGAGGGGTTTTTGAGATATTTTCCTACTACTTTATTCCTGGACAGGGTCTGGGCATGCATATTAGAGACTGGGTCTCTATCTTGAACTCGGACTTGCTTCCGGACGACATGTTTTGATACTGAGTTTTAGTATGGGGTCAGTGACCTCCATGGACCTTGCCATCTGGGCCTGGGGCTGCTGGCTGCGTGTGCCGGAGGAAGGGTATACGGTAGAGTAGAGGTATACGGGCAGTGTCCTTCCATGGAACCTACCTGCTGGGATGGATCGGCACCGGAAGAGGTACATACAGAGATACCATTTCACTTGAGATCTTCATGCATCATATCATTCATTGTTTGAGGCTCCACCCTTGTTTGTTGTTTGTTGATTGTAAGCTCAGGTAGTATGGGATTCCGGAGGGTTTGTTTTCACTTGTTTGTGTTCCTCGGTTGTATGGGCGGCCGAGGGACTGTAGGTAAACTCTTGCTATTTACTTGTAGAATTGTTCCCTGTTACGGTTAATTATGAAATTGGTTACTGCTAGACTGTTAGTTGCTGGTTTTGAGATTGATATGATTAGTTGGGCTTGATTCATGTCTCTAAGCATGCCTATCATTACTCTTTCTCTCTTCTTCTTACACTGGAGGTTACCGGTATACCGTCAATTTTGTAAACTTATTATGTATACACTGTTATTGCAAGGACCCCAGGTGCGTTATTTCTTACTTTCACCTGTGCCTGTGGTATGTATATTCTTCTTACTGGCCTCACATGTGGTTCTGTTGATTTCTCTCTGGGCTAGTTCCTGTGTACCTTTCGTTGATTTCTGTGACTGCTTGCTTCTATTCTATCTGTTACTACGCTTTTATCTTATATGTGCCCAGTCGGCCTATGATAACTATTGAGTACCTTATGCTTCGCATTTGGTGCTCACCCTACCCCCTGCATCTTTGGGTGCAGATCTTAACGTGGGCCATCGCCGTTAGATCACTGTGATTTGTGCTTGGAGATCTGTTGGTGATTACTTCAGACTGAGGGTGAGCTCTTGGCGATCGGAGCTTAGCTTTAGTTTATCTTTTGCTTCATGTACTCTATTACCATTCAGAGACATCTGTATATATTGTTTTGGATCGTTAGCACTACATGTATGTAGTTTTGGCTCTATACTATGATACCAGGTCTTGGGGTTCGGTTTAGTTTCCGCATATGTATATATATATTCCTGTTATCTATTATCTTCATCTTGTTCCCTTACTTTTGTTTATTAAACTATTCTTCCGCTCATTTATTAGATAGTAGCCCATTACTAACTGTCCTGGGCTACAGGAATTGGTTCACCTACTGGGGGGTTGTAGGTGCCATCATGACCGAGAGATCGGGTCATGACATAAGACATCTTAATATCCAAGGGATATTAAGTCCATTAGTAAAACCACGTTGTGCTTAAAAAGGCCCACGACCCGAAAGAATAATCATCCCCTACGTGCTCAATTGACGGATGTGATGTCGAGTTGTACGAACCATTGTCCCTCAGTATTGGGATATATTTAGATAGTCTTTTGTTTTTGAAAATTGTCATCCAAAAGGCATTCGGAATTCGCAAGAAGTACAAGAAGTTTGAGAACGAAGGACCAACCATGGCGTCTTAGTTTAGAATTGTACCCCTACATGGGATTGATTTCTGATGTACTTTCCCTTTTCCCCTCCTTTTGTATCCCCATTTCAATCAATATGTATAAATATATTTTGGGGAAATGGAACACTTACAAATGACATACGTATCCTTCAATTCATTAGGCCTAATATCCATATAGGACGCGCTATGAGCTGTTATGTGATATAACTGTATTACGTGCTTATGTGTGTTGCTTAAATCGAAGGTAAATTGATCCATTCCTACTTGATTTTTTTTAGAAACCATAGGCACGATAAAAAACTCACGGTGCAAAGTCTGGCCAAAATCGCTTTTGGAGTTCTTAAAACTACCCAGAAAAATCCAAAGACTTCTTAAAATCCCTTTTAAGGCTTGTTTCTACCACTTCAGAAAATGAACTTGACATATCTGAACAATATCCTTTCAGCGCCCGCCCTTAAGAAATTTTCACTTTCCCACTTCAACGGAGATTCCAAAAAATTAAGAAAATATATGAAGTGCTACAGGACAAGCATCAGAAGATGAAAACTTGACAAGTTAAATCTCCTGATCAATTCTACCTACCCAATATCGATAGGCAAATTCTTGCCAATCGAACCGTCGAGTCAAAACCCACCCGTGGATCAATTAGCGTTGATGAAAAGCATCTTTATGTGTTTAAAGCAATTCCTATGTTTATATTTACAGTAAGATATCTTGTATTATTTATCACTAACGGGATCTAACATATCGGCCTTTGAGTTATTTTTACTTCAACAAGTAATAAAAACTGATCTGTGTTGACAAAATTTGCCGAACATCCTTACTTCACCCGCTCAAAGGCACAAATAGATTCCTTCTCTAACCCTCGCTTCGCTAAGGATAAAATGACTGACAGTGAGGAAGAAAATATTTTGACTGTGAGAGACAATGTTATCGCTGAATAAAGAAAAATGATTGCTGAACTTGCAAGAAAATTAGAAAAGATTCAAAAATAAGTACAGAAAGCCAAAGATATGGCTAGCTTGGATATTGCTGCCAACACTCTAATTCTGGGAAACTCCCATCCTCCTCTTCAAATCTCTCCGCTCAATTATCCGATATGCGAAAACCATACGAGGGACATCCCACCTGCCTCTGCACCTAGACCTTCCAACGAACATCTCTTCAACAATCCTCATATCGGATCCTCGTACCAAATCCATACTCCTCCTGTCCAACACACTAACCAAAACAATAACCCAAGTGCCTACAACCCACAAAATCTCCCTCCGAATTACCAGAATACGCCACCAAATACCTATAACTCCTAGAACAACCATCCCAATATCATCAATCCACAGAACTATAACCTTACATACCCAAATGCCATTCCATATGTCCAGCCTCCACCTACCCAAAATATGCCACCAACCACTTTCCATGCTATGGTAGAACCATACACCACCATCACAAAAAGTCCCAAGCTTGACCACTATAAGGAGAAACAGAAAGAGTTGAGGGCCACAGAGAAGAAGCATGAGTATGACATGGCGCAAATGAAAAAATAGATAGCTAGGATCAAGGAATTTTGAGGCTCATCCTACGAGAAAGGCTATGACTATGATGATCTCTATATCCATCCAGAGATAGACCTTCCAGACGAATTAAAGATTCCCAAGTTTGAAACCTTCAATGGTGTCGGGAATCTTGAGGCCCATCTAAGAAGCTATTTTGACCAGATGGTCAGTGCTCGGAAGAATGATGCTCAGTCAATGAGGATTTTCAGTCAAATCTAAGCGAAGAGGCTTTAGAATGGTTCACCTCTCAAGAACTGAAGAAGTGGTCTAGATGGAGAGACCTAGCCCGAGACTTTTCTCAAAGGTTTGCATATAATATGAAAGTTATCCTGGATCGATACTCCCTGGGTCGCATCAGGCAAAAATCAAATGAGGACTTTTGAGATTACGCCTATTGGTGGAGAAAAGAGGCGGTAAGAGTTTGGCCTCCCATGATCGAAAAGGAGATAAGCACGGTGTTTATGCATTCTCAAGAGTTAGAGTTCTATGACAAAATAATATCACCAGTTAAGCAAAATTCGCCGACCTAGTTAAGATTGGTGAAATTGTCAAAGAGTGTCTTTGTAGCGGCAAGATTACCAAAGCCTTGAGATCCTCAGGATCGGTAGAGTTTCCCAAGAAAAAGAGGGAAGAGGTATCTTCACTGACCTACAATCCTAGCATGAAATCGAAGAAGCCCTTTGGAGCCAACTGCAAAAGGTCACTTATTCCAACAAGCCCTCCCCCAGCTCTATAAAGTCCTCAACCAATTTTCTATACTCAGTCTATCTACTAAGATCCACAACCAAACGTGCAACCCATTTACAAAACTCCTCCCCAAAACTTTCAAGTGTATCAAAAGGCTCTTGAGAACTAGAATAATCGCTAGTTCCCCGTCCCGCCAATGCAAATCTCCCTCGTCTAAATTTGGAAAAGAAAGCTCCTCGGACTTTCACCCAGTTAGATGAAACCAGAATTCAGTTATATGAGAGATTGAAGGCTGCCGGATTTATCCAGCCCATTTCATCCAAACCTGCAAATCCTGACTCTCATTTCTTCAGTGCTGACCGATATTATGCTTATCATTCTGGAGGAGTTGGACATCATACCGAAGATTGCATTAACCTGAGACACAAAATTCAGGATTTAATTGATCAAAGAGCCGTCATACTACAAACAGCACCGCCAAATGTTAATAACAACCCTCTCTCGAATCACGGAGGAGCCACTTTTAATAGGTTGTGAGCAAATCAATAGTGTCAGTTAGCCCTAAAAATCAGAAAATGCTAGAAAAAGTTATAACTACTTTAAGTATTGCTGAACTACCCTTTGAAGGGTTAATGCACAACAAGGCCTTGCACGTCATTATCAAATGTCAAGTGAAGATGATAAACAGAGTTTAATCGACTATGGTTTGGGTCTAAATATTTGACATCATTATCAAATATCAAGTGATTTCTACACCGTAGAGATCGTCAATGCCACGAGAGAGGATGTTGCTCCTAAAATCCCCATGCTACCTATCTATAAAATACTTGCAACTATGATGCTGAGAAACGGATATGAACTAGGCTTCGGACTGGAAAATAATTCCTGTGGTATGACTGAACCCATAAGCATTCTCGGATAATTGACCAAGCATGGCCTAGGGTACGTAGCCCAAGAGGATAAACTAAGAGTTGAAGAGAAGAAGCAGTCGGGACCGCCTAAGCCACTCCCTCACTTATATCAATCATTCCCAGTGCGTATTAGTCCTCCAAGCAATGGGTTAGATCGATGATGTTCTCCACCAATCCCTAATAAGCCAAAAAATCACCACGAACAGACAACGTTAAAAAATGATATTTTTGGCCATCCTCATTCACATTTGAAACAAAGTTGTTTTGATTAGCTTCATAGACGCTGTATTCGAAGTTTCTCAAGTTTGACTGTGGTCGCTAGTAAAAGCGACGTTGTATTTACAAATTATTTTCTTTGAGCACATGTACTCACAAAGGAGTTAACAGAACAACACAAAAATCGAAGGTGATATTTTCTGCAACTGCTACGCATGTCATTGAATGATCATCCATATCATTATCATATTTGCATGCCAAGAGGACCACGCCAAGAGGGCCATGTCATATTTGCATGTCAAGAGGACCATGCCAAGAGGGTCATGTCATATTTGCGTGTCAAGAGGACCATGCCAAGAGGGCCATGTCATTTTTTCATGTCAAGAGGACAATGTCAAGAGGACCATCATCATCATTAATACCACAAATACATTTGTTGCAAGTATTATGTCCCTCTACAGCGATATCTAAAATTGGATAGTGTGCAAGAATGCCCGAAACTTGACAGACTAAGAGTTATCTGTAAGATGCAGCGATATCTGAAACTGAATAATGTGCAAGAACACCTGAATATTGAAAGTTCAAGGGTAATGTGTAAGTCACAATAATATTCGCAATTGGATAAAGTGCAAGACTATCAACAAAATGATAGTCCAAGGGTTATCTATAAGCCATAATATATCAAGGTTGATATTGTGCAGGACTACCCAAAGGCTATCAATTTAAGGGAAATCTTTAAGTCACATTATATCCAAGATCGCATAAAAGTGCAGGATTACCCAAAAAAAGTAGCAATTCGAAGAACATATGTAAGCCGTCTCTATCAAAAATCAGATGATGTGCAAGATTACTCAAAGTTGACAAGTTAAAGGCATCTGTAAGCTGCCTCTATCCAAAGTCAGATGATGTACAAGATCACCCAAAGCTTGACAAGTTTAGGGAATATTTGTTAGTCGTGTTGATACGAATGATACGCAAGATTTATCCTAAAGGCATATGCAAAGACTATTGTCAATGGCCACAAAGGCTGTCACGTTCAAGAGAACGCCGCAAATGGTTGCAAGGACCATCACATCAAATGGCCATGAAGGTCATCATACTCAAAAACCTCCATGAAGGCAAGCCTATCTGATAGCTACGAAGGCTATCATGCTTATTTGTCATGAAAATTGCTACTTCCTAAAGACAAAGATATGGAAAGGACGACATATTCTTTAAAAGTAACAAATGCGAAAAATGAGGTACAAAGATGTCTTTCTCTGTTGAATCACTTTACTACTAACCATTTTGTTTCAAATTTTTATCCAGAACATCCGAGAGGATGAAAATCTCGAACCAGAATAATAGGTACAAAGCATGTCAAAAAAATGTCACAACCTATGATTCGGACATAACCCAAGGGTGAGGTATGGCAAAGAAACTACCTCTCCAAATAGAATTATGTTATTACTAACAATTTAGTTTTGAGATGTTGTCGAGAGCATCCAAGAAGGATGAAATTCTCAAAGAAAAACCATAGGTGCGAAATACACCAAAAAGGACGCATTACAACGTGAAACTTTTTCTTAGTAGTGAACTGGGACATAGTCCGAAGAGGGATCAAACTCTTTGGATGCGAGCTGAGGAACGACTACCACCACCATCAAACCACACCCCTATTATAAGGCATATGGGTATTTCCTATCGTTGGGTCTTAGTTTCGCATCTAGAGTATTTTTTGAACTCACGCTGGAAGCAATATTCCTCCTTTTCAAATCTGGGTGACGATACACCTGGAGCTTTGGAAAATATGTCCAGGTAAAATCTTACTTATGGGTGTGAAGTGCACCACATTCATTGTTGAGAGGTTAGAAGCCTCTTTTTTATAGCTCAACTTATTCTTCACTAATCCCGAGCCAAAGGTTGTCTTAACAAAAAGATTACATTTTCCACTGATTGAGTCAAACTACAATCATCCTGATTCTCAAGTCTTGGGATATGTAGGTGGGCTTTATGTTGAAAACTCGGCTGCATTCAAAAACCCCCTAACCTCTTCACTATCTAGTTTTCCGATCTCTCCTTAATCTGAGGTCGGGATAATTGTTGAATTTATTTGAAAACCATGCGTAAAACCAACTGTCTAGAACTACAAGTGGCCTGAATTATCATATAACCTGAGATATATAGGAAACTCGATACCGGAGTTTGGAAATGATTCCTTGAAATTCATGGTAGAACCAACAGCTTCCTGAAGATGAATCTGTGGTCGGATAAATTTAGGAACATCAATTCCCTTTGTTCAGGGTTCCTTGCATCCACCCTACCCAAAGGGAGGAGCAGTTGTTGACACCAAATTTTTACCCTCCATATTACCAATTAATCTCGAGCCTTTTTTGAACTCTAAACAATTGTCGAAATAATTGTTGAAAGAATTTATTTTGTAATTGTTAAAAGAAGTGATTATGTGTTAAATACAATAATTATTTCGAATTGTTTAAACTTATTAAAGCTCGAGGTTGATTTTAATTGATTCGTCTTTATTTCAATTCTAGCCTAAACTCTTAAAAATCATTTAAGTTCTTGCTGAATTTTCCTAAATCCCTCTCAATTTGGCTATCTCTTAAAATTAGAAATGGCCACATTTGCAAAATGTGGCCATCATTTAAACAACCCTCTTTTGAGCCAGCTTTTGAGCCTCCACACCCTTATTTCCAATCTAACCTACCTCAAACCAATCTTCCACTCTGACCCGGCCCAAATTCACTCATATATCCCTCAGATCACATACATATACACATATATTCCCTATAAACATGACACACATCTCACGCTCTCTCTATTTCCCAGAAAAAAGTGCACAACCCCCAATGACGCGCCTCATATAAATTGATACACCCACATTGCCTGTACTTCATCTTCTTTGTTGGTTTTTCATAGAAACCAGACAAAACCCTAACATATCAAGCCCCAATAACGTTCCCAGCTACAACAAAGCTCAACGATGTCTGAACCCCGTTCAAATTCCCAAACAACGTCTAAATTTCCTAGCACCGTCTACTTGTATGAAGGGTGTGTATTGTCCAGGTTCTAGAAGAACCTGAAAATCATATAGCTGGCCCCTCCAACGTTCTTCTTCTTTGAATTGTGGCAAAATCGCTTGAAAATGTACTACTACAGTACAAACGTGGAGAAATCTGGCTTGGAGGAGTTAAAATTCAAATTTGCTTTAATTTTTCTACCCGATTTTACCCTTTTATTTTTCCCACTTTTTCTACCCTAAATTCCCCTATATAAACCCCTCTAAGATGGAGGAATGGGGGCTGGTCTTTGGATAACTTTCTTGAACTTTTTGGAGAGTCTTTCTCTAGTTCATAGAAACCATAGATCACTGAGATATAATACACAAAGTCCTTCATTAATTTTGTTGAAACTGGACTAAATTCCATCGGTGGTGGAGAAAAATTTCTGATAGAAGCTCGAGTCTAGGTTCGCTGCTCCAAGAAAGGTAAACACTATATTTTTTTCTTTTCTCTTTTCGTTTGTTGTTCTTCTTCCCTAGCATTATGCAAGGCTATATTTTCTTAGAAATCTCTGGTTTTAGGCTGTTTGTGTTGTGAATACAAATTTTGTTTTATTTTAGAAATATTCATTTGGTTTTAGGCTGGTCTTGCTATGATTCTGAGTTTTTTCCCTTTTTCTCTTTCTTAGAAATCTCTTTCTTTAGCTGACATTGTTCAATAGTATGTGTTTGTTATGGATAAAGCTTAGAAAGATGCTAAATTTGGTTGTGTCATGTCAGGGAAACGTTTCCAAATTTGAGATCCTAAAATCTCAGTCGATATCTCTTATTATTCATGACTATTTATGTTGCCCTAAAATTACCACTAAAAAAAACATAGAAGAAGAATTAGTAAGGCTGTTGGATGATATTTGCTCTTTAATTGGTTTAAGCTCATCGATTCTGTCATCCATGATGGGTAGCTGATGTGCCGCCATTTTACGGCACTTTCGACTCCTTTTAACTAAGAACAATCGTACGTTTTCAAGCAACCATCGTAGTTTTTGATGTTTTTATGTTATATTTGTAGGAAATGGAGACAAACATGGAAACGGAAGGAAATACGCGAAAAAGAGCATTCTGGATAAGAGTGACGGTTCAGGTGACGGTCCGTCAAAGGTGTGACGGTCCGTCAAGGGTGTGACGGTCCGTCACCCAAACTGTCACACCAAGGCAGCAAGTGAGGCAGTCCACTGCCTAAGGGTGACGGTCCAGGCGACGGTCCGTCAACCCTGTGACGGTCCGTCAGCCTGGCCGTCACACTTAGGCAGTCCGCGACGCGGAATCCGAGCATTTTTGGGATTGGTTTCCTAGACTCCTATAAATACCCTATGTTAGGTTTATTTTACATATCACCCTTTCAAATAGTTTTTACACGTTTTTACAATAGTTTGAGGAGTTTTAGTCGACTTGGAGATCAAGAACCACGTTTTCTACTTCTTGAATTCGTGTTCTTGAATCGTTCTTGGGGATCTTGTTATTTTCTTGTTCTTGGAATAATTGAAGATTGTTTTCACTACATTGTAAGGATCTCTTTTCTTTATTATGAATATAACTTTCTTCTATTTTTCTACAAGCATGATTAACTAAACCTCCCACAACTAGGGTTGTGGGAACCATGGCTAAAGTAGCGATATAGATTCCGGGTAGCGTTGGGTTCAATATATGTATTGTCACGTTGTTAATCATTCATTATTTAACGTCTTCTAGTGGTTGCAAACATTAGAACATGCCTAGGTTTAATTTGCTTGAGTAAAGAGATTAAAACCGGGAAACTTGATTAACAACAATGATTCGAGACTACTAACTCTCGTCTAATGATTAATGCTGTAACTAGATTAATCTACTTGATGTTTAGGATTGAAATCTAAAAAGCACATCTTTTCGAGGTCGAGAGAATAGAAAAGGAAATTTGTTTATTTGGTCGAGAGACATTTAGACGATACCATTGCTTCAATCACATCGTGATACGCATATAAAAAGAACTCGATTAAGCCTAGGATCGACATTGTTACCAATGCCATGGTAAACACTTCCCTAGTTCATTCTCCTATTGATTATCATTCATACGTTAATTGTTCATTTTGTTTACGCATTGTTTACACAAAACCCCCCCTATTTACCGGAAACTATTGACGACTAGTCACATACTTCACTAAAGGCTTAATTTTCACCATATTCTCTGTGGGATTCCACCCCAACCTTTGTTAGGTTCTATATTTGACTACGACCGCTTACGCTTCTTTAATTAGAGGTGTAGTTTGGGCGTTATCAAAAAAGTGGCGCCGTTGCCGGGGAATACGGTTGTTAATTAAGTCTGGTGTGTTTATTTGACTCTTAGTCATAATTTCCTGCTTTATGTTTATTTGTTGTTTTTGTCTTTGACAGGGTACACAGTTGTGCATGCCAAGTACCCGAAGTTCGGGGGAACAAATTTTACCTTACGACCCCGAGCTTGCTAGAACATTGAGGCGGAATATGGCCGCACAACTAGAGGCAGCGAGGATCGCTGCAGAACTGCATGCCCAACAAAATCTGAATGCTGGTGGTCTGCAGGATGAGATCGCAAGGAATGATGAGGATCTCGACTTAGATGGAGCTGGCGCTACGGGCGCCATTGTTGTTCCACCGCTACCGCCCGGAGCCAAGTTCAACATCACTAGCACGATGATCCAGCTATTGAACTTGAGAGGAGTGTTCCGAGGTGTCACTGGGGAGGATCCAAACCAGCACCTAATGAATTTCGTGGGCATATGCAAGTCGTTTGAACTACCGGGCGTGAGTCAGACAGCGATTAGGCTCAGGTTGTTTCCGTTGTCTCTGTCTGATGAGGCAGCATTATGGTTGACAGAGCTGACCCCCGACTCTATTGCAACGTGGGGAGAGTTGAGAGGAGCTTTCCTAGAAAGGTTCTTTCCTCCCTCTCAGATGATACAGTTGAGGGACGAGATTAGCAACTTTAGGCAGCAACCGCACGAAGCACTGCACGAGACTTGGTTGCGATTCAAAAAGAAGATAACGCAATGCCCGAACCATCAGTTGACCGATAACTTTTTGATGCAGACGTTCTACCGGGCACTGAATTCGGCTACCAAGCCGACGTTAGACAACGTAGCAGGTGGTGCATTCATGGGTCTCACATTTGTTGAGGCCACAACTACTTTGGACAGGCTCACCAAAACCAACAGGGCCTGGCACACACGAGATTCAGAGGTTGCAGCTAGCACCTATACCGTTGGTATGTCAGCAGAGCAACATAGGAAAGAGGAGGAGCGCGACCAAGACATGGCGCATCTGAAAACGCAGTTGGACCTACTGACCAAGCACTTGTTCTCAGGAGGTATGGAGAAGGTAAAAGTTGTGGGTTCCCAAGGTAGAGCAGCAGAGTTGGAAACTGAGGAAGCAAATTACTTGGGGGGTTTCCAGGCCAATGGCCAAGGAAACCAAGGTCGGAACTATCAGAGGGACAACCACTATGAGAAAACCGACTACAGAGATCGCGACCAAGGAAACTGGAGGAACCACACTGATAAAGGTGGGTTGTATGTTCCACCTGGTAATCGGGATAGAGCTAGCACTGAGACAGGGACGTCGAAATTGGAGAGCATGATGGCAAAGATGCTGCTGAAGGTGGAATCGACTGACTCTGGGGTAAAGGAGATGAGGACTGAGTTATCAACGTTGAGTCACGTAGTAGAGTCACATTCCACCGCGATCAAGCAGCTAGAGCAGCAAGTAGGGCAAATCTCGGCATCTCTGAACCAAAGGAAGACAGGTACCTTGCCGAGTGACACGACTCATCCGAGGAATGACGCTAGCTGTATGGCGATCACCACAAGAAGCGGAAAAATATTACCGGAATCACATCCGGTAATTCAGACTCAAGGTGATGCTGCGGATGATGAAGAGGCGGTAGAGGAGGAAACTCCAAAGTCCGCGGAGAAAAGCAAGGAAGCTGAAAAGCTTCCAACTATGATGCCTCGACCACCACCTCCGTTCCCACAGCGTTTGAAGAAGAAAGCTGACGATGGTAAGTTCCTGAACTTCATGACCATGCTGAAGCAGATTTCAATAAACATACCATTGGTGGAAGCGCTGGAACAAATGCCCGGTTATGCCAAGTTCATGAAGGACTTGATTACAAAGAAGAGGTCGGTAAGTTTTGAACCGGAAGACAACCTCCACCACTGCAGCGCTATTTCCTCTAGATCGTTAGTAGAAAAGAAGGAAGACCCAGGTGCGTTTACTGTTCCCTGCACTGTTGGGAAGCTCAACTTCGGGAAAGCCTTGTGTGATCTGGGTGCTAGCATCAACTTGATGCCGCTAGCCATCTATAAACAACTGGGTTTGGGAGCTCCTAAACCAACATCCATAAGAGTGATGATGGCTGACCGCTCAGTGAAGAGACCTGTGGGAATATTGTCTGATGTGCTAGTAAAGATCGGTAAACTTATATTCCCGGCCGACTTTGTGATCTTGGATTGCGAAGTGGATTTTGAAGTTCCCATAATCTTGGGACGACCATTGCTAGCCGCAGCAAGAGCATTGGTCAACATGGAGAGAAACGAACTGACCTTCCGATTAAACAATGAAGTGGTCAAGTTCGATGTGTCCAAATTGATGAAACAACCAAGTGAGATGAGGGTGGTCGCGGTCATCAATGCTATTGAGGAAGTCCCTGCGGATGTGTATCTTGAAGAGAAGGGTTGTGTTGAAACCCGAGCGGTTATGAGAGTAAAGTCGCGATCGCAAACAAACGAGCAGGTGAAAGAAAGCGGTGAAAATAAATCAAGAAAACGAAAACACCGCAAGAGAATCTGCAAAGAAAGAGCGAAGAAGTTTTCGCGACTAGCGATGGAGCCCAAAAAGGAAGCTGGAACGACACACTCCATCGAGTTCTCATGCTTTAGAGACCCTGGCGGTCTCCAACATCATTCCAGAATCTGAGTCCAATCGACTTCACAGGTATTCCTTTCTCTCACAGTTTTTAACTTTCATATCTATGCATTGGGGATAATGCATGAGTCTAAGTTGAGGGTGTTGGGAAACCTGTGAGTCACCACCGAGGGTTTTTGTTGCCGTGTTTCTTTTCCCTCCGGTGTGCTATCTAGTAGAACCGGCATGTTTAGGTTGTTATTTTAAATTTTGTTAGATGTTTTCTTGTGTCTATAGCAAAGCATCATGGCATTTTCTTGACTAAAAAGAGGCCCCTTAAAAATTTTCTGGTTGTGCACTTATGTTGAAACGATTGACTATCTGGATCTTTGGATTTCATTGTGTGATCATGATTAGAATGAGTATGCTTAAGCCGAGCGGCTGTGTGATAGTTGGTAGTGGTATAGTTTCTTGGTGCCAAGAGTGTGTGAGCGTATTTTGTATAAATTCTTACTCTGTGCATGCATCTAGAACTTGCCCGGTCTATTTTGTTAAGTTTGAAGTTTAGTTGCTTAGGAAAGGATCACAGGCCCTTTTTGTGTGCAGTCCACTTAACCTATAAGACCGTCCAAATATAAATAATCCCTTTGATCCCTGTTTGAGCCATAATTGACCTTGTTCTTTGTAATCACCTGTCACCATTCCTGTTTAACTTTGAATCCCTATTTTGGCCCTGGTCCTCCCTTGGACATTGTGCACCTCAACGCAGGCAATCAGCCTAAGTTGAGGGTGGCTACTAGAGAGGTGAATGATAAGAAAAAGAGGATAGTGAAGATTGGTTGTGAATAGAATGAAAAGTCGGGTGTGTGCCTAAAAAAAAAAAAAGAAAAAAAAAACAGATGAAAAAGATCAAAAAAGAAATAAAAAGAATTGTCAAAATAAAGAGGCCGCACCTGTAGCTAGAAAGAAGGAAATATAAAGGTGAATAAGATGGACAAAGTAAGTTATGTGGTAATAAGACGTCGGTAGTTCCAAGGAGGGCTTAGTCACTAACCCCTAAATGTATCCTACCTGCACCGAAGCCTCATTACAAGCCTAAACAAGTCCTGTAGTGATCCTGAGCGGCTTTCTGAAGAACTGAAATAGATTAGTAAGGCAAGCCTATGGGATCGCATGTGCATTGTTTGAAATCGTTTGTGAGTGTGAGCGCTTACCTAGTCCCAAATCTTGTGTGTGGGATTTCTTTGTGTTGAGGGCACCAAGATTTCTGTATTGTCTATTGATTGTTAGGATGGCTGCGCGTGTGTATGTAGAATGTTCTATCATATCGGAATGACATGTTTGGATCCTTGCAAGTTAGTGTTTCATACATTTGTGTGCTACGAGGGAGCTTGATTTAATTGAATAAGTTTTGAATGACCATGAGTTGCTAGAGACACGAATTTGTTTTCTTAGTTGAGTCGTCGTATTGTTTTTTGTTTATGTCATGTTGCTTGAGGACAAGCGAACGTTTTAAGTTGAGGGTGTTGATGTGCCGCCATTTTACGGCACTTTCGACTCCTTTTAACTAAGAACAATCGTACGTTTTCAAGCAACCGTCGTCGTTTTTGATTTTTTTATGTTATATTTGTAGGAAATGGAGACAAACATGGAAACGGAAGGAAATTCGCGAAAAAGAGCATTCTGGATATGAGTGACGGTTCAGGTGACGGTCCGTCAAGGGTGTGACGGTCCGTCACCCAAACTGTCACACCAAGGCAGCAAGTGAGGCAGTCCACTGCCTAAGGGTGACGGTCCAGGCGACGGTCCATCAACCCTGTGATGGTCCGTCAGCCTGGCCGTCACACTTAGGCAGTCCGCGACGCGGAATCCGAGCATTTTTGGGATTGGTTTCCTAGACTCCTATAAATACCCTATGTTAGGTTTATTTTACATATCACCCTTTCAAATAGTTTTTACACGTTTTTACAATAGTTTGAGGAGTTTTAGTCGACTTGGAGATCAAGAACCACGTTTTCTACTTCTTGAATTCGTGTTCTTGAATCGTTCTTGGGGATCTTGTTATTTTCTTGTTCTTGGAATAATTGAAGATTGTTTTCACTACATTGTAAGGATCTCTTTTCTTTATTATGAATATAACTTTCTTCTATTCTTCTACAAGCATGATTAACTAAACCTCCCACAACTACGGTTGTGGGAGCCATGGCAAACGTAGCGATATAGATTCCGGGTAGCGTTGGGTTCAATATATGTATTGTCACGTTGTTAATCATTCATTATTTAACGTCTTCTAGTGGTTGCAAACATTAGAACATGCCTAGGTTTAATTTTCTTGAGTAAAGAGATTAAAACTGGGAAACTTGATTAACAACAAGGATTCGAGACTACTAACTCTCGTCTAATGATTAATGCTATAACTAGATTAATCTACTTGATGTTTAGGATTGAAATCTAAAAAGCACATCTTTTCGAGGTCGAGAGAATAGAAAAGGAAATTTGTTTATTTGGTCGAGAGACATTTAGACCATACCATTGCTTCAATCACATCGTGACACACATATAAAAAGAACCCGATTAAGCCTAGGATCGACATTGTTACCAACGCCATGGTAAACACTTCCCTAGTTCATTCTCCTATTGATTATCATTCATACGTTAATTGTTCATTTTGTTTACGCATTGTTTACACAAAACCCCCCTATTTACCGGAAACTATTGACGACTAGTCACATACTTCACTAAAGGCTTAATCTTCACCATATTCTCTGTGGGATTCGACCCCAACCTTTGTTGGGTTCTATATTTGACTATGTCCGCTTACGCTTCGTTAATTCGAGGTGTAGTTTGGGCGTTATCAGTAGCTCATGATTTCCTCTAGCGATTTGAAGCTCATCTCTGTTTACAATATGTCTTCTGTGATCTCATCAATGCTCTCTATTCCTTAAGTTTGACGCATCTCTGGCTTCTCTTTACCTACCTTTCCTTGAGTTTTATTTTGATAAGAGTTCTCGACTTAGAAGAAGTTTAAATGAATTTGATTCTGTTCTTACCTTCTTTGATCATTTGTTCTACTTTGATGCCTGTAGTGTGTGAATTTTGTTCAGTCGTGGTTGTTTCTCACTGTTTTAGCAAATCCATATGTCAAATGATTTAGGTTCTTTTGTATTTAAGTAAATCTCGTGTGACTGATAGTTTAGGTTCATCTTAATGATCATATGTTGTCTTCTTTTGTCTTTATATAGAAGCTCCATTGTATAGTCAAATGAAAGCACTGTCATCCCTTCCCTTCTCCCTTTATGTGCCATGTTCTTTTAATATCACTGCTTCAAGGCAACCTCATGAGCTTAGGCTCTTTTGCTTCTTCCTTAAAAATGAATTAAGAGTAAAATGACAAGATTATGCCTCTATGCTTGGGTACCAGATATTTGAAGCATCATCTTGCTTGTCGATTGCTAAACTTGAATGTTGCTCTCTCTCGTTCCTTGAAGAATTTTCATCAACTTGTCTCACTTTTACAAGTTTGATTCCACAAAGTCTAGATTCTACATTCAATAATTAAATATGTTTTAAAACTGAAGCATGAAGCATGTGTATTTGTTATTTCAAGCTTATTGTGATTTTGCTACCATTTGTCTGCCTTGACTAAATTATGTCCTTTATTTAGTTGAGGTAGCTGAATTGGATACACTAGATATAGGTAATTTCCTATTAAATATTGTTTAGCTCCTAATTTGAAATATAACAAGAAATATCAAAGTCATGTTTTGGGTTAGGAATTTTTTTTTCCTTTCCTTCAAAAATTATCCCTATCAATATTTTCTGATGTCTGCTAATTAATTCTTTTTTTTTACTTGTACATGAACTTCCTTGAGTCCAAAATGGACTCACAGATTCTCTTCCTCGCATTTCATTGGGCTAGGAAGTCTAACATATAGAGTCCAAAAGGACTTACCAGCAGCAGATGAAGAAAAAAAGAAAGATTTTGGGCATGACCCATGAGGAAATGACCGTAGCAACAAGTTCAAATGGACTGGACTCAAAGTAAGGGGCCGAAGATAGTATTGGACCAAAGTACAAAAAGGAACGGCGGTGGTCCCAAGTTGACCCACAAACTAGATTTCTAGGACAGGTCTTAGTTGGGCTACAAGTCCAAATGTTTTAAGTCAAAAAGGCTTAATTTCTTCCCTTTCTCTTTAAATTCTTTATGTTTTCTCGTAGTTAGAATTAATTATAATTAATTTGGACTAACACTTTAATTTAGTTGAATTATCCCCAAGAGACGAAGACGTTTCTTGTTTAAATCCTCTTTAATTATTTATCGTTTACTTTTTGTTAAGCATCTTTTATTTGTCAAGCATGTTTTTAAGAACTCTCTTCCTTTATTTCTTGAACATTTCCTAAAAACGTATATCAAATCTACCTCTTTTTCAAGTCATATATCATGTTTTTCTTAAAATTGAGATATATCAAGATCTTTTCAAAGTTAGTCATAAAATAAGTTATTTTCAAACAAGTTCAGATAACCGGGAGTTAGCGGATACTCTTGGTACCTCAACACCCTTCCAAGAGTATTAATTTGAACCCTTACCCAAAATATCTTTGAATTTTTCTAAGTCTTTATCTGTTTTGACTTTAAAAGATTCTTACAAGTTGTTCTTGGTTTTACTTTATAAAACTAAGTGGCGACTCATTCTTTAAAATTGAAAACGTTTTGAAACTTTAACTTAGATTTTCGAAATGATTTTTCAAACAAGTCATTTTTCCCTAAAACAATGATCACTAAGTCTAAAAATAAAGGGGAATGAGGGGTGAGAGATGCACCGTTCAATAATCTAACTGGTCGCTCTATTTCTTCTGGTGCTTGAGTCATAAAAATCCTCACCATCAATCCCGCTTAAGAGGAGAACTATTGGGCATCTGCTTTCCTCACCTTAGGGATCTTTTCATGAGAGGCTAGGGTCTTTAAGAGGGTCTCTACACCCTTCTATATCTGGACTAGCATCTTATCATGGGAGTGACTTTTCTTCTTCTCCACCTCCAAGTCTTCCCAGAGCTCGATATGATCTTTGGCTAGGGAATTAAAAGGGCTCTGTAGAACATTTATAGTACCTACAACACTCAATGATGCGGAATACTTGGGAGGAACTGACAAACTCCTTAGGAGGTCTTCCACAATGGCCATGTCTGCCTCCATGCTGAAAAGAGCCCATAGGACATGAAGATCCAGCTCCATCTCTGCCACACCCCTAACCATCATTTCCCTCTCCTTTCAAGCCGACCTTTCTATTGTTGTTATACTCTTGTATGACCTTCACCCTCAGTGGGTCAAATGCCATGTCTCACTCGATTATACGATTTGTATACTCCATGGGCACCTCGCCTGCTTAACCAATAAAGTAATCAAAGAGGGAATGATAGATTACTCATACCCTTCATATTAAAGTAACCGCACTCCTCAACAATATGTGATGCCACATTCACCGGAAGCCTATCCAGTATGCAAGACACCATCGATTCCCACTGATAGGTCACATCACCAACATTTCTAAAAGGGAGAATCCTTCTAGAAACCAAGTTCAGCCACCTCCGAGCACCAGGAGTAAAATTGGTGCTCTTAATCCCTATACGGCTATTGAACCAAATGATCAGATCTATCTTGTCCTCCATCACTAGAGTATTCACTAGACACAACTTGTAGTTATTTATATATTTTACCTTAAACTTATCCTCCGAGGTATTTGGCAGCCCGTAGCTTTATTAATTGCCACTACCCCAACCTTTATGTTCACGCCCCAAATGAAAATTATTGGTTATGGGCTAGTCTAGTCAATGTGTAATGACACTTTTGGTCGTTCTCACATTTATGTTATTTTTGTACTATTAAAGCTTGCCTGTAGTGGCCCCAAGACATTTATGGCTTACTGGGACCAGTGATTTAGTGCCCTAGCCGTTTATTTGGTCGTTACAGTTGTTTCCCTTTTTTAGAGCTTTAACTTAGGAATTCATTGACTTTACTCAACATTCTTAGCTAACGTGCTCAGAATCGAATTCTGATAGTTCTGTTAACTCCGGAGCATGGAGTTTGGCCTATATGGACATTAAGTCAAAGCCTGAGAACTTTCAGTGTGGGTTTTGTGTTCCTTTTTTTGTTCTCAGGCCATTTAGAGTTGGAAGTGTGAATTGGGTCAGCTTTCGATGATTGAAGCATCAGATTTGAAATATAATGAATCCATCAAGTCCAGAATGTTGAATTTGGGTTAGATAGGTAGTTGGTTCGGGTCCTGGATGAGCCGGGCTTATTGCGGGTGTTTGGTTGATTTTAGTTAGTGTTGACTTGGGTAAACATTCCTCCAAAACGACCTCATATTGAAGTTTTGTTGATTCTGTTGAGTCCAAAATGTCATTTCCTATCTATTAGCATTATTGTTCTTTAAGTATCAAGTTTTGATCATATCTGGAACACCCCGTAGAAATTTCTAGCACAACTAGTTTTTGTTGCAGGCCGGTCCTTCAGCGCCAATGGCGGCCAGGCAGCACGATTGCGCTAGCCTGCGTGTGCCATCAGCGTCGATGGCGCCATGCCAGTGCATTAGCACTCCAGTTCTTGCAAGCCAACCAACATGATGGCACCTCAGCACTTGGCCCCCTCTTGCGCGATGGCGCTGCTCTAGCGCCAACGACGCTGACTTGCATTCCAGCACTATATAATTCCTTTCTCTTCATTTTCATCTCCTATTTCTTATATTTTCCCAACTCCAAATTCATTATTTTCTCAACTAAATTGCTCCCAACAACTCCTAGTCTTGGGGATTTCTTCTAGTTATCGGATTTTATCGTTTCCTCGTCGATTGGGTAAGTCTTCATTTTCCCCCAAAGTTCTGCTTCTCCATTAAAAACCTCCGTTGTTGGGACATCTTGAAGCTTGTGTTTTCTTGGTTTATATCTGTCCATTGGTCTTGATTGTTCGTAAATGCAGGGAATTCAGTCCGTTAGCTTGTCTCTCCCGTTGTGGTAAGTATCTCGTGATTAATTTTAAGGTTTTAGGCTTGAATCTCCCTCTTTAAATTCTCTTTTGAGCGGGCTATTTTTTTCCATTTTCCATGGCCAAATTCACTCAACATTGTAGCTTGCGCTCACGGGAGTCGTATGTTCGTCGTGCTTCTTTTCATTTTTTATTTTGTGTTGTGGTCTCTGCGGGCCCGCTTTTGACCCAAATTTTTATCCGACTATAACCATAGCAATATGGGTATCGTTAGTCTCATTTTAATGTGTAGTTTATGCTTATGATAGTTTTATTTTTGTTTCGAGCTTCTCGAAGCGGTTCGGGCTTGGACATCATCATTCTAGCAGCTTGTCGTCAGATGACACGTAGGTTATGATTTAACTCCTTTAGACTTCGTATATATAGGATATAACTGTACTAATTAGCATCCTTGGGTTGGGTTTATAAACTTGGTACGCCAGATCTTTCCCATTCTTTCATGTCCATATTATTTCACTCATTTGGTTGTAGCCTTCATTGTAGTTGCTTATATCACCCATATGGTCTTGTATGTCCTTGAAATAGAATTTGGACCATATATGGTGGGTTATTTGGGAATATACGTGAGTCCCAGACATTGATATTGCTATCTTAGGCTGGTTATCTGTTTTGTAGAGTAATTGAAGCATGTGCAGGGTCGATAGGTTGATTGTTAGTCGTTGGGCTATTGTATGTGATTGAGAACTCTATTATCCTGCATATAACTAGGTTTTCCACATGATTTACTATGGTTTTAGCTTCAAGTCTACTATTTGATGGTTTTCTAAACCTTGCATGGCCCCGAGGACCTATTTTTAAGTAAATGTGGTTATAAAGGGTTTGGAAATGATTTTAATGGATCTTCTTGGGGTATGAAAGTTAATAGGTTAATTTTATCACTGTTTTCAAACTACTACTACACTCGGCGGGGCCGAAGCACTAGACATGTTTTACTGTTGGCTGGGGATGATACTGGACTCGGTTAGGCCAAGCATCAAACTTGTTTTACTACTATTTTTGACCCGGTTATGTCTGATACCCTTGTGGGGGCTTTTGATACTTATTTCACTGATTTAGACTCGAATAGGCTTCGGGAATGCATTTTTTGAGATTTGATTGCTAGCTTTGATCCGGATTCACACCAGACAGTTGCATTGAGGTTACGAGGGGTAGTATGTGGTCGAGCACCTTCATAGACCTTGTCGATCTAGACTAGGGGCTATATGCTGAGTGTGCCAGAGCAGAGGTATATAGTGTAGTTGAGTTATACGGGTCGTGTCCTTCAATGGATCCTACCTAGTGGGCCCATAGGCACCGGAAGGTGTACATACGGGGTTACTATTTTAGCTGATTTTCACTATTACATCATATCATTCATTTATGTGAGGTTCCACCTTTGTCTGCTATTTGCTGAGTGTACACTCCGGTAGTATGACATGCTGGAGGTTTGTCTTCACTTGTATGCGTTCCTCGGGTGTATGTGAGCCAATTGGGACTGTAGGTAGACTTATTATTATCCTATCGCATCTTTGGTTCTTATTATGGTTATATTCAGTATCTTATTCGAGGTTTCACATATGGGAGTTTGGTAGTCTATGCTCTTGGTTCACTTTATGTTCTACTTGGATTATTGGCATGTTTTAGTAGTAGAATTTGGGTTTCAAGCATGATTTGAGTATTTCATTCTCTCCTTCCTTTCTTTCAGTTGAGGTTACCTAGAGACCGCTATTTTTAAAAACTTTCTATATATATATTGTTATTGCGAGGATCCTAGGTGCGTTATTTCTTTCATTCACCTATGTCTGTGTGATATATATTCCAGTAGCTAGCCAAGTATGTTTTTTTCTCCTTGTATCCTTCTATGCTAGCTTACGTGTACTTATTTGTTGTTTTCTATGACTACTTGTTTCTTTTCTGCTATATTACTGCTCTTATATCTTATATGCGCCCATTCGGCCTATGATACCTACTGGGTATCCGTTGCTACTGGCTGTGACTGAGCATGCCATTATCATGCATATAAACAGATTTTTGCATGTTTTACTATGGTTTTTGCTTCAATCCTACTATATATGGTTTTTCTAGACCTTGCATGGCCCTGAGGGCTCATTTTCGGTAAAAATGGTTGTAAAATTGTTTGGCACTGTTTTAGTGGATCTTCTTGGGGTAAGAGAGATTAAAAGATGATTTTATCAAAGGTTTTAGTACTTACACTAGATATTAGACTTGGTAAAGCCGAGCATCAGACTTGATTTACTACTGTTTTATACCCGGACACCCTTGATGGGGTTTTTGAGACTTATTTCACTGATTTAGACCTGGATAGATTCCAGGCATGCATTCTCAAGATTTGGTTACTAGTTTGGATCTAGTTGCACTCCGGACTATTATATTGAGGTTTGAATTTTAGTATGTGGCCTACGAGTAGACCTCCATGGACCCTGCCATTCAATACCAAGTGCTATGGGTCGAGGGTAACCCAATGGGCGTGTACGATGGAGTTGATGTAATCAGGGGAATCCCTTCCATGGATCCTGCCTCTATTAGGCCTTTGAGGTACCAGAGGTTGTAACATACTGTACTACTATCACACTTTGTTTCAGTACATCATATAACTTCATGCATTGTATGTTCGGATCCACCCTTGTCTGCTGTTTGTTGAGTGTATGCCCCGATAGTATAGGATGTCGGAGGGTTTGTTTTCACTTGAATGTGTTCTTCGGGTGTATGGGTGCATGTGGGACTATAAGTAGGTGTTTATCCTTTATCCTATCGTGATTTTTCCTGATTATGGTTGTATTTGAGCTCCTACTCAAGGATTGACATGTGAGAATGATATTACTCACATTTTTCACTTGATGATTATACTTGGATTATGGGTTGATTATTCCTGCTTCGAGAATGTACTATTGGCATGACTTAGTTTTTAGACTTGAGTTTTCAAGTATGACATTACTTTATTGTTCTCCTTTCTCCCCTTTTATTTGAGATTATTGGTGTATCGCCTATTTCTAAGGCACTCTTTATATATATTGTTATTGTAAGGATCCCAGGTGTGTTATTTCCTTTTTTACCAGTGTCTGTGAGATATATATTTCTAGTAGCTAGGCAAGCATATTGTTTGCTTCTTGTATCCTTCTGTGCTAGCTTTCGTGTACCTATTCGTTGCTTCCGTGACTATTTGCCTCATTTCTGCCATATTACTATCTTTATATCTTATATGTGCTCAGTCAGCCTATGATGCCTAGTGGGTACCCATTGCTTTGTAATTAGTGCTCATACTACACTCTGTATTTTCTGGTGCAGATCCTAGTGTGGGCCATCGCCGTTGATCCATTGGAGACTCGTGTAGGTTGAATTTTGGACTATCGGAGGCTGAGGGTGAGCTTCTAATGACCATATCTTAGCATTTAGTTCATCTTTTGTATTATGTACTCTTTTACAATTCGGAGACATATGCATATATTGTTTTCGATTTTTTGTACTATGTTGACTTAGGTTCTGGCTCTTATACTATGATACCAGGTTTTGGGTTTGTTTAGCTTTCATATATATTATATATATTCATGTTGCCCATTTTCTTACTTATTTCCCTTGCTTCCGCATATTTATATTGTTCTTCCGCTTGCTTGCTAGATAGTAGCCCATTACTAACGATTGTGGGCTATGGGGATTGGTTCGCCTACTTGAGGGTTATAGGTGCCATCATGACCGAGAAATCAGGTCGTGACAAAAACTTGGGATGTGAGAGGGGAAAACAAGGTGAATTCAAATCATTGATGTGAGCGGCATGATTGAAAGTATAATGTTGGTGTTAGGGAGGTTCTAGTTACTTATACTAAATCATGAAGTTCCCTTTGCCCTAACCTTCATCGACACCCACAAGTACGTAGTGATTTTGAGCTTTGCAACTCTACATTAATGGTGAAATACATGAAGGGCAAGCTTATGGTTCTATGTGTGTACACATGAACTTCTTTGAGAGAGTGAGTGTCTTTTGTTTTATCTTATAATCCCTATTGTTGTGATATGCATGATTGTGAGTGAGATTCTCTCTCATTATGAGTTGCATTACAACCATAGGGCGAATGGTTAAGTCTTGACCTCATTTAGAGGGAATGAATGCGATAAGTTGTGATGTGAATTTTGAGGTAAGTCTTGAAATTTTAGTGTCAATAACTCGTGATGCTAATTGTTTTGTTTTAAGTGAAAGTGTTCCCAATTTTTTGTTGAAAAAATTGAAGTCTCTTGATAAGGAATTTTGAAATGATTTTTATTGCCTTGTGCTCATGATTTTTTATTACTTGAGTCTCTTTGTTTTAGGTCTTTTTGTTTGAGTCATAGTAGTCTTAGCATGATCCTTTGTCTTTGAGATTGAGTTAATCATTTGCTTTTGTACATGTTTTGCTTGAGGACAAGCAATAATGTAAATTTGGGGGTTTGATAAGTTGATAATCTACCAACCAATTTAGCTCTTAAGCATGAATTATTGCCTCAATCTTGTGCTTATTAAATGAATTTTACGCCATTTATCTTTTATGTGCAGCCATTGGTAGGATTTGATGATGAACCAGTATTTGAACCCAAAATTCAAGAAAGGAAAGAAAAAACCCAAGTTATGAGCGAAGGAAAGAAGTTAAGTTGAAAGGCTACATTTACAAAGTACAGGAGCCCATCTTTGTCTCGCAAGTGGACCGCAAATGGCAAGCAGAGGGACAAAGCTCAAGAACTAACGTTTCACTATCGATGTAGCCTGATGTGAGAACCTGCATATTGATGGTGAAATGAAACAAAGAGATACAGGTCTGGCAACTTTCCATGATATTGTGGACCCCATGTGTAGACTTGCGGCCGCAAAGTGAAGCGCATATGGCGCACAAGTGTCTCGAAGGGTATTTTTGTCCAAAACTTTCTAAGCATTTTGGGGATTTTCAAGGAAATTTTTGGGGATCCGTGTAGACAAATTTCACTCAGCAATTTTTAGATTTCATTCTTATTTTGCAGTACTCTTATAGAGGAAGAAAGTACGCTTGGTGACTTCATCTTCCCCAAAATTGGAAAACCCTGTTGTTGAGTATTAAAGCTTGGATTTGAATTTAAATTCTTAATAAGGATGGAATTGAGGAACAACCATATGGTATTATCTTTTTTTCCATTTATATGAGTAGCTAAATTCTCTCCTAGGGGTGTGTGCAATGATGGGTGTGTAGTATTAATTGGGTATTGATTATTTTCTCATAGAATTGATCATATTGTATGGATCAATTGAATGCTTCGAGTTTTAATTATAAAATTAATGGTTGCATACATTGGTTGAGTTTTGAAATTTCAATCATGCTTGAGAAAGGGGAATGGAATTGTGTAAGTATTCAATGGCGAGGATTTGGGAATTCCCATCTAAAGGCTAAAGCAAGAGATAGTTTAGACTACTCAAACATATTTTGGTTGGTTAATTGTAATTGGTTTTGGGGTTTGAGAGAATACAAATAGACATTCTCTTGGGTTGAGAGACCTTGATGCATAGCCAAAACCAAAACTATCCATATAGTAAATCAAATTTAAGGCATTTATTCAATCCCAATTGAAGCTATTAACCCATCGAAAGCACACCCCTAGACTCGTAATCTTGATTACTCTCATCAATTGTGTTAACTTGTTACTTGTCTTCTCTTGATACAATTACTTGTTACAAAGAAACCCCAATATTACTTTATGTTGTTTTTATACAATGTGCATGCTTATAGTGAGTTGATATATAAAATTTAGTCAAATCTAGTCTAGTCCTTGTGGAATTCGACCCCGACTCTAAAATGGGTATTATTTGTATACGACTACTGATACTCATTCTTTATTGAGAAGTGCATTTGGGTATCATCACTCGGGGAGAATTAAATAAATGTATAGAATGTACATGGAGATTGGTCAATAAGAAAAACTAGAATAGAAATGCATATAATAAAACCTTGAAAGATAGATGAAGTCGCGGTAGAGATAAGAACTACAGAAGTTAATCAGGGATAGGAATGCTTTATTTAGAGGCAATAGTCATCATTTGTCATGCCCCAAGCCTACGCACTAGACGCGATACGGTCCTTAGAGCCACAAGTGACTCCAAGCTAACCCATGATCTGGCATATACTAAACATTCTAATTTATAACAATGACTAAGCAGAAACTAAACTAAACAGAAATATAAGTTTGGGAATGTAAAATGAAAATCCCTAAATATATGAAATAAGTCTAAAATATAAAACTCGCTTTTTATATTGAAATCTTACTCTATGTCTAAAAACCTCTACCAAGATGAGTTGTTAGGACAAGCCCCCAAGTAACTCTAAGTGTTTTAAAACTGAATGACTGAGTAGGTAAAGAAAACATAAATCTTGTCCTGAAAGTATGAGGACTCACCAACTCTGCTGATGAGATGATAGGAAAATTTTAGTAATCGCGATCTGGATGCTGAGCGCCTGAACCTATATTATCCAATAATATAGCGCAAGAAAGTATGCAGTCAGTACTTTGAATATACTGAGCAGGTGAGATATGCACTATTCTAAGTATGCTGAACATGAGAGGATAAACTTAACATGGGACTAAAACATATAAACTGATGCAATGACCAAGTAAGTAAACATGAAACTGAACAATATTATGCTGAAATAACTGATTACAAGGTTATGCAAAACTGAATCTAAACTGCGGGAGCTACTGTTAACCGACATATATACTGAGGGTTATAGAATTATAAGTACATTAGAATACTAAACTTAAAGGAAACATGTGTTCAAGGTCCATTTATAATAAGAAACTAATTTACAAGGAAAAATTATAACATTCATGAACCCTAGTTTTTGAAGAGTAAACTGGACTGAGTAATTGAAATAACTTCGGGACTCAATGGGTGAAAGGAAACCCATTGATGAAATCCCACATACTTGAGAGACAAACCTTCGGTAAATCTTTTGATTTGGTGCCTGTAGTTGAAGAACCCTGATTCTTGCTTTGGAGAAGAAAAATAACTTTTCTATTCTTTCTTAGAGTTTGAATCAATGGTATGAAAAAAAATAGTTTATGTCATGCTAAAACCACACCAAAGTATGCCTTAAACGACATAGTGTAGGAGTAAAAAGGATAAGAAAAGTCCAAAATAACCCTGAGAAAAACCCAACTGAAAGTTTCTTGAATTTTTGGCCCAGGCTTCCACGAGCTATAAACATGGCTCGTAGATCAAACAACGATTTGTGGTTAGTGGTCATGGTTTCCTGACCAAGTTGACTGGTTATAGTTTCAAGTTCCACGGGTGAGGTTCACGACCCGTGGAACCTTTCGTGGCTGCTGGAACCCTCTCATGGTTTCTACGGGGAAAGTTGACCCTCAGGTCTTATTCTATGAAGGGCAACCATGTCTCGTGGTTTGATCTATGGTCTATGGATCCCTCTCGTGAATCAAGGACCAGAAGTGTGGTCTATAGGACAATTTTCACGAGACCATTCCATGGGTCATGGTCTAGTCCATGCCACATGGACCTAGAATGTGGATCATGTTCTGAGCTCTGACAGCGAAACATTTAGGATATTTGGTCTGGTTCTAGCCTTACAATCTTCTGGGGTGTTATAATATCTCCCCCTTCGGATTATTCGTCCTTAAATAAAGAATAAACAAGCTGAGTTTGGAGGGGAAAGAGATGCACTCCCTACAAACTGAATACTAAAAGCTGATTTCTAACTCATTTGCATTCGAAAGACACGAAACATGCTGAAAATGCAAGATAGCTGAGGGAACATGAAACCTAGGGCAAAAATAGATGAGGAAACTATTACCTCAATTTGGAGATGGATCATAAGGAAAGAGGTGAGGGTACTTGATTATCATAGTTGCTTCTGCTTCCTAAGTAGCTCCTTCAACTAATTGGTTCCTCCAAAGGACTTTCACTGAAGCGACTTCCTTGCTTCTCAACTAATGAACCTGACGATCAAGAATCTAGACTAGATTCTCTTCGTAGGAGAGATGGACTTTCACACCCAACCTTTCCAATGGCACAACTAAGGTGGGATCACCAATGCACTTCTTTAATAGGCACACATGGAAGACTGGGTGCACTGATGCAAAGTTCACGGGCAACTCCAGCTCATAGGCCACCTTGCCAACTATCCTCAAAATCCTGTAGGGACCTTTATATGAGGGACTAAGCTTCCCCTTCTTACCAAACCTCATCACAACCTTCATAGGTGAAATCTTCAGAAATACTAAATCATCAACCTCAAACTCTAAGTCTCTTCTCCTCACATTGGCATAGGACTTCTAACGACTATAAGCAACCTTCAACCTTTACCTAATGAGTTTAACCTTCTCCATTGATTCATGAACCGAATCTACCCCTATCATGATACTTCACCTACCTCAATCCATCCAATAGGTGATCTACACTTACGCCCATAAAGCGCCTTATACGGGGCCATCTGAATACTTTAATGGAAGCTGTTATTATAGGAAAACTCTATGAGAGGTAAGTTATCATCCCAATTACCTTTTAAATGCATCACACAAGCCCTCAACATATCCTCTAAGGTTTGAATGGTACGCTCTACCTGGTCGTCTGTCTGAGGGTGGAATGTTGTGCTGAGATTCACCTGAGTACCAAGACCATTTTTGGAAAGACTTCTAGAAATTAGATGTAAATTAAGTACCCCTATTTGAGATGATGGACAAGGGAACCCCATACAACCTGACCATATCATGGATCTAGAGTCTGGCATAATCCTCTGCTGAGTCAATAGTCTTGACAGCCAAGAAATGGGTTGACTTAGTCATCCTGTCTACTACCACCCAAATTGAATCGTGCTATTTACAAGTACGAGATAAGACTGTTATAAAGTCAATATTGATCACCTCTTACTTATAAGTAGGAATGTCAATATCATGTGTCATGTATCCCAGTCGTTGATGCTCTACCTTCACTTGCAGACAATTGGGACACTTAGCCAGAAAATATGCAATATCCCTCTTAATGACATTTCACCAATAGACTTTCTGTAGGTCATAGTACATCTTGGTGGCACTGGGATGGATGAAATACCTGGAGCTGTGAGCCTCTATCAAAATTTGTTGCCTCAACTTATCCACATTAGGAACATATAGCCGACCTTGGTAACAAAGTACACCATATCCGCCTTGGGAGAAAACCTCTACACTCTGTTAATGGACTGCACCCTTCAACTGAAGTAAGGGGGATCACTGTATTTCTTCTCCTTCACCTCAACTACCAAAGAAGATTCTGACCCATTCTGATGAATAACACCGCCATACACTGAGTCTGTAAGGCGTACCCCTAGAAGAGCAAGCGTATGAACATACTTAGCTAATTCCTTCTTGTGTTTCTCCACCTGTGCCACACTACCTATAGATAATCTGCTAAGTGAATCTGCCACTATATTGGCCTTACCCCAGTGGTAAAGCACACTTATATGATACTCCATGAGGATCTCTAGCCACCTTCTCTGATAAAGACTTAACTCTTTCTGAGTGAACACATACAAGAGTCTCTTATGTTCGGTAACCATATCTACATGGACACCATATAAATAATGTCCCCAAATATTCAAAGCAAAAACAACTACTGCAAGCTCAAGGTCATAAATCGAGTAGTTTTTCTCATGAATCTTAAGCTGTCTGGAGCCATAGGTAATAACTTTACCATTTTGCATCAATAGTATTTACAGGAATTGTCGCAGTTGAGCATAGATGACTTCCCGTAGTTTGGGCCCAAGCTCCTCTTCCCCCTTCATCACTCTCCATCTCTGGCCCTTGCCATTAGTTAGCTTGCACTTCCCTTGCTTGCCCTTTGAGTTTTCAAAGTCAAGGTGCCTTTCCCTTTTCCCTTTTTCTTCCTCACAAAGCAAACTCTTGATGCATCACTGTACACAAAAAACCCATTTGTATGCTCTGATAAAGTCAAAACTGGAGTTGCGGTCAACTTAGTCTTCAGATCCTGTAAGTTTTTCTCACACTCCTCTGACCACTGAAACTTAACCTTTTTTTTGAGTTAATCTAGTCAATGAGGCATCTATAGATGAAAACCCCTCAACAAATCTCTTATAGTAACCATCCAACCCAAAAAACTTCTAATGTCTGTCAAAAAAGTGGGTCTAGGCTAGTTCTTGACTGCCTTAATCCTTTGTGAGTCTACCCGAATGCCCTCTTTAGACATATCATGTACAAAAAAGGCAACTGATTGCATCCTGAATTCACACTTCTAAACTTTTTCAAATAAATGTGATCCTTAAGAGTTTGCAACACCATCCTAAGATTGTTGGCATGCCCTTCCTCACTCCGAGAATAAAAGAGGAGTCATCTATAAAGACAATGATGAACATATTCAAGTACTACTTGAACATCCTATTCATCAAGTCCATAAAAGCTTCAAGAGCATTCGTTAGTCCAAAAGATATAACTACAAATACATAGTGACCACACTAAGTTCTAAAGGTTGTCTTTGGAATGTCACACTCTTTGACCTTGAGATAATAATAGTTGGATATTACGTCTATCTTAGAAAAGTAGCTGGCACCCTTAAGATGGTCAAACAAGTCATCAATCCTAGGAATGGGATAAGTATTCTTGATTGTGACCTTGTTGAACTGACGGTAGTCGATGCACATTCTGAAAGAACCATCTTTCTAATGCACAAAAGACTGGAGCACTCCATGGAGTATGAGTCTACTCAGGGATTCAACAAAGACATTGATTGGAAATTGGAGATGGGTTTCGGAGTTGCGGTCTAATAGGTTACTTTAGATGGTTAATGGGAGATTCTCTTTGAATACAACATCTTTGAGTCAGAAGGAAGCGGGTATGGGAAACTTAGCTTCTCTACTTTAGTTTTGGAGTGGTCGTTGGCCTTGGACATCCAGTTCTTGGCTAACCATTTGATTAGGCTGGACTTTCCAGATACCAACGGTGTTCTTGTAAGTAAAATACCCATTTTACCTTAGTTGGACAGAATCAACAGTGTCAGTTTTAGGATCAACGATTGTATGTTATATGTGGCCAAGTTTTGTGTATTGAGACCAGAAAGATTACATTAGATTATGATTGTACTTCGCGGTTGGTGGTCGCCTTTGTGTTTCGAGAGTTGGGGGATTGAATTATTTGATTCTCCAAAGGATATTCTGTTGCATTAGATTCCAGCGTTGATTAGGTTCTGCCAATATGTACTAGGAGTTATAGTAGGTTAAATGCTTTTGGAGTCGGGGGTTTGTGTATTGGTATAGTAGAGAGGGTGCTTTGAGCCAGAGGGTGAGTTGTGAGAACAATGGAATTATCAATAGCTAGGTGGCGACCTTGAACTTCAAGCATCTTTTCCTTTGCCTACATGGTAGTTTAACTTGATATTCAAAGAATGGTGAACTTCTTTCTGAGGTGAGGCTAGTACGGTGATCTTGAATCTATAAGGTGTTCGAGCATTTGGAGCAATAGTGGTATATCTTAGAGTTTGTTTCTTAGTTGGTGGCTACGGACTTTGTGGTAGGCTTACCACACACCTTGCAGGGATTTGGTTTTGTGTTTTGTCCTTTTTGGCTAGGTTGCCCTCATTCATTCGCCTTCAGTCAATTCAAATTTGGCACGGTTTAGCGAGGTTGGTTTGGTTCTACATTGAGGGATCCTCCTTCGACATAGGGTGTTCATTTATGTACTCCCCAACCCTGGTGTACAAGTTTTAGTTAAGCTTCGATGGTTAGTTTAGTTGGGTTCAGCTAACGAGGTTGATCTTAGCAAAGGTATATGCCTATTGGTTGATGGTCAGTCATGTCAGATTTCTATAGTTTTCAAGGATATACTACGGGTTGTTATTTTGGGTGCCAGAGTCTAGTAGACTAGAGATTGTCTTGGATAGAGTTTGAGTCTAAAGGTGACATCATTCAAGGCTAAATACAGCGAGAACTATGGATCTCCAATGGGTTAGTTGATGTTTCGGGAGTGGCTTGAGTGTTCGACTTGTGTGAAGCTTCATGGTCATGGTGCAAGGATTCAGGGTAGATAGATGGGTTTTGTGGATCAAAGGGATTCTTGAGTTAGAAGTTTGGTTGGTGGCTTTCTGGGTGAATTTGGTTGTCGTATTGAGGTTTTGAGTTTTGTGTGTTGATTGCCTTGGTTTTCTTGGTTTTGGTGTTGTGTCGGTGCATTCTAGTTGAGTTTGTTGGAGCCCAATTTGGCTGATAGACCTTTGGAATTTTTGAAGTTAAAGGTTAGAGTTAAGTTTGGCTTGTGTGAAGTTGACGATTCGATGCATTCTGGTTGAGTTTCCTTTGGTTTAGATCCATTGGGTGCCATCTGGTCGAGGAGGTTACCCGTGTTTTCGAAGAGAGTGGTGCGGGCTTTGTATCAAAAATTGTTGAGTCTCGGTTGTTTCTTTCTTTCTTGACCTTCACGGATGAAAGTTCTTTCTAATAGTGGATGATGTAATGACCCTTCCGGTCATTTATGCATTTTTGTCTTCTTTGTACTGTTAGAGCTTGCCTGTAGCGGCCCCAAGTCATTTATGGCTTGTTGGGGCCGGTAGTTTAGTGCCCGGGCCATTTGGTTGGTCTTTATGAGTGTTTCCCTATTTTAGAGCTTAAACTTAGTAAATCATTCACTTCAGTCGACATTCTTAGCAATCATGCTCGGAATCAAATTTTGACAGTTGCGTTATCTCCAAAACATGGACTTTGGTCTTTTGGACCTTTGGTCAGGATCCAGGAGCTTTTTAGCTTGGACTTATCTCTCGTTCTATTTTTTCAGGCCAGTTAGGATTATAATGTTTACTCTAGTCAACATTCGGAGAAGACGGCCTCAGATGGAAAATCCATCATCACTATTAGATTTGAAATGTCAAGTTTGGGTTAGTTAGCTGGTTGGTTCGGGTTATGGGTAAGATGGGCTTATTTTGGGTGTTCGATTGGTTTTAGCTAGTGTTGACTTGGGTCAACATTCCTCCGAAACAACCTCGCATGAAAGTTTCATTGATTCTGTTGAGTCCAGAACATTGTTTCCACTCTAATAGCATATTTGATTTGTTAGTATCGAGTTTCAATTTTGCCTAGAATGCTCCATAGAAGTTTTTGTTGTTGCTGGTTTTCTACAACAGGCTGGCCTTCAGCGCCAACAGCGCCCAGGAAGCGGGATCGTGCTAGCCGGTGCCTGCCTTCAGCACCCATGGTGCCCTACCTGCACCAATTGTGCCTAGGCCTCTGCCCGTCTGCCAACACCAATGGCGTGCATTTAACGCGATCGCCCGCGCGCCCTTGGCCCTTCAGCGTGATGGCGCCTTGCCATTGCTAACAGTGCTGCCAACCTTGCCTTCTCTACAGCACTATAGTGCCCCCCATCGCCAATGGTGCTAGCCAGCGGCCAGGCCTATATGTTGTCTCCTTCATGATTTTATGCAATTTTTCACCTTGGCTTTGTCACTTTAAAATCATTTTCCCTCTTCTAAACTTGGTTCCTGACCTTGGGGATTCATTATTGGCGGGTAATCTTGCTCCCTCTTGGTTTTGATAGTCATTTTCTTCCCCAAAATGCTTGTCCTCCATAGCTAACCTCCATTGTTGCTTTTCCATGAGCGTAGGGTTTTGGGTATTGTAGTTGCTCAAATTATGTTTACATGCTCATGGGTTCGCGGATTTCACTTTGTAGACTTGCTTCCCCTAATCGTGGTAGGTGAATTCCTCCTCTTTTTCCTATTTTATTCATTAAATTTCCTCTTTAATCCTCTTAAATTGTGGGCTGTTTTAAGCCCTTATTCTTGGCTAAATCCGCTCAATTTTAGAGCTTGCACTCATAGTAGTGTTGTGATCGTCATGCACTTTTTCATTTCTGGTTTCAGGTTGTGGGCCCTGTGGGCCCGCTTTTGACCCAAATTTTGACTTGGCCATTCTTTTAGAAATATGGGTACCGGTGGCTTCGTCTTGACGAGTAGTATATTATTTTGATAGTTTGTTCGCAATTAGGGGGTTCTCAGATCTGTTCAGGCTTGGACGACGCCATTGTAGCAACTAGTCGTCAGACGACAAGTAGGTTACGATCTTCTCCATACTAGAGTTTGCGTATGTAGTCTTTAACTGCATTAATTAGTATCCTTGGGTTGGTTATTCTAGGTTGCTACCCCAGACCTTGTCCGTCTCTTCTGTCTGGTTTATTCTTATGTTGTTTGTAGTACTCATTGTAGTATTGTAATATTACCCTTGTGGATCCGTCTGGATTTCGTATAAAGCCTTTGGATCATAGATGGTAGGATATTTTTGAATGTCCGCGAGTCTCGGACATCGAGATGTTATATTATGTTGGTATCTATGTTGTAGAGTTGATGGTGCCTGTGTAGGGCCGATAGGTTGTTGTGAGCCGTTGGGCTAATCTATTATTTGCGAACATATAATTCATGCAAAGGATTTTTCTGCATGTTTTACTACAATTTTGCTACGGGCCTACTATAAATAGTTTTCTAAGCTTTGGATGGCCTCGAGGGCCCATTTTTCAGTAAAATGATTATAACAGGAATTTGGAAACGAATTTATGAATCTTCTTAGAGTAAAGTGGATATTATGATGATTTAGCACCAGTTTTCACATTGATACTAGACTCATTGTGCCGTAGCACTAGACATATTTTTACTATGTATTTAGACTCCAATTCGCATTGGGCACCCTTTATAAGGGTTATTGAGACATTGATTACTGATTTAGACCCGGATTGAATCTGGGCACGTACTACGATATTCAAATTACTTATTTAGACCCAGATACTCTCTGGGCAGATATCTGTGTTTGAGATTTTGCATTTTAGTATGTGGTCACGAACCTCCATGGACCTTGCAAATACGGACCAGGGGATACGTGTTGCGAGTGCCGGAGGAGGGGTATACGGTGTAGTTGAGGTATATGGGGTGTGTCCTTCCATGGGTCCTACCTGCTAGGCCTTTAGGGTCCGGGGGTAGGTACATAGAGGGTTACTATCACACAGATTCCATCATATCACATCATCATGCATATTATATTCGGATTCCACCCTTGTTTGCTGTGTGCTCAGTGTACCCTCTGGTAGAATGGGATATCAAAGGGTTTATTTTCACTTGATTGTGTTCATCGAGTGTATGGTCACCTGCTGGGACTATAGGTAGATTATATGGCTTATATCTTGTTGTAGAGGTTGTTATGGCCTTCGGTTATTGGTGGATTTGTGGTTTCTAACCTTTTGAGGTTCTGATTAGTTAGTCTTTTGATCACTGATGAATTGGTGGGTCGTATATTGTTGTGGAATGGTTTATGTGGCCTCCTGATTAGTTGTTGGTTAGCAGATTCTATCCTTTATCGTGGTGTTGATTAGTCACTTTCGGTTCTTTGTGGCGTAGCTCATTCCATTCTAGGGTTGTACTTGTGAGGTTGATTTCTGTCTGTCCTTATTTGACTTGGGTTTTTATCATGATTTTGTTAAGTATATTGCTTCTATCTTGAGTATGTTTAATTGCTTCCTTTCTTTTCCTTTTTACTTGACATTATCGGTATACCGCCATCTTTGTAAACTCTCTCTTTATATATATTGTTATTGCAAGGACTCCAGGTACGTTCTTCTTTCCTTTACTTATGTTCTATGTTATATATATCTTTTGTGGCTAGCATATCATGCTTGTAGTACTTGTTGACTTCTATCCGTGCTAGGTTCCATGTGCTTTCTCTATTGCTTCTGTGACTTCTTCTTTGCTATCTGCTAGTTACTGCCTTTATATCTTATATCCGCTTAGTCGATCGATGATGCCTACTGGGTACCCATTGCTTAGCAATTAGTGCTCATACTACACTTTTTCATCTTTTTGGTGCAGATTCTGGTGTGTGCCTTTGTCATTGATCGCGGGGATTCTTGTACAGATTTTTGATATTCGAGACTAGGGTGAGTTCCTGCCTACTAGGGCTTGACCACATCTTATCTTTTTGCGCTGTTAGTCTTTATTTTTTCAGAGACGATTGTATATTCCATTTTGTTATCTCTAGCATTCATATTCTATTAGAGGCTCATGTACTATCGATACCAGATCTTTGGGTTGTTGTAGTTTCTTTACATGTATATTTAGGTTGTTTTCTTCCGTGTTATTCTATTTATATCTGCTTTCACTTATTTATGTTGATTGTGCATGTTGGTTTAGGTAGTATCCCATTACTAATCATTCTTGGCTATGGGGATGGGTTTTCCTACTGGGGGTTATAGGTGCCATCATGACCTGAGAAATTGGGTCATGACATACATGGGTAATGGGCCATAGGAAAAGGTAGAATAGAAATGCATACTATGAAACCTGGAAAGTTAGCAGAAGTCATGGGAGAGATAAGAACTAAAGAAGTTGATCAAGGCTAGGAAATGTTTACTTAGGTATAAGACTCATCATTGAAGCAAAAAACCATAGAGTACCACTAAATCACGCGCGATATACACCCTAATTCGCAGACTGTAGGGGCACTGACAATCAAGATTTGAGGACTGCAATAATGGCAATGCCTACTGGCCTAGTCCTCACAATGAAATTATGTTATAATATGATCACATTCTAGACATTGAAACATCAAGATCATGATATTTTTCCATTCAAAGCTCTTTGAATTCCCTAGACAACCTTGAAGACTTATCAGGAAAGTGCGGGGACTATTTATATTGAGAAAAATATGATGAGCATTAAGAGGTATACCATGGTAGAAAAGGGATTAGAGTGACATAGCAGGACTCAAACCCCACTTCAGATGCAAGCCACTACCGTTAAATCAGATGGTCAGAACACGACTGCACTTGAAGATCTCCATATGAGGATAACCATACATCCTAATATCTGGGGATCATGACTTATCCCATTTCCATAAATAAACAATCCTAACAGAACAACATATATATCATACTTAGGGTAAGGGAGTTAGTTAGTAAGGTAAAACTATAGTTACCACTTCAATCTCGAATTTATACAGATAAAAATACTCCGAGCAATATAATTATTTGTTTCTTACTCTAATTGTAATCAGTCTATTATTTTTGTGTATTTTTTGTACCTCTCAAAGATGCTCGATTCATTACTGGGAGATTGAATAAGCTTTATTGATCCATTTTACTTGCTTGTTTATATCACTAGAGTTATCTCGTTTAATATCGCTCATTCATTTTTGTTTCAAACCTTACATCAAATATTTTCTGAATTAACTTGGATTAATTTTGTTGCCAAAGACCTCAAGCAAACAAATTTTACTAGTTTTCCAAATAATCAGTTTTAGACTAAACAAGTATCATTGTGGTATAATAACTATTGTGAAGGCCCCAAAATGAGAGTAAAAGTGTTTAACCTAGAATCATTTTTAAGGAAAAACTAGTTGAATTTATTTAAATGAGGTCTAAAGCAACGTAATCTAGAAAATATTAATTCTTTGATAGAGTGAATGAAGCAGTAAAATAACCAATTGAAATACCGAATTAAATAGTTGAAAATAAACAAGAGCTGAAATAATAAAAGAGAAAAAATCTTATTAGATCTCCTAAAATAGGCAATGAATTCTTCTAATGAACAGTTGCATTTTTCAGAGACAATAGTAAAGTTTTTAATATTAAGGTGAAAATTATATGCCTACAATCATGGGATAATGGGGTCCTTATAGGATAGCTATCATTACGTAATATTCTTAATATCCCACGTTTTAGCTTTTGTTGTCAGATGATCATCGGTGTTACTGGAACTAAATGAGATCCTCCAAAACTCGAAACCGGATCATTTTCTAGGTTATCGTCTATCTAGTCACCCTGATACATTCGTAAGGGTCATTCCGGATATCAATATCTTTGTTATTCATAGGATTCGCCCAGTCACCAACTTTCGAAGGTCTAATTCTCCATTGACCTAATCAACCATAGGTGGCTCATGACTTTCCACGTATCCAGTAATGTGATCCCGGCCTTTGTTATATTTTTACTAATACAACTAGAAAATTTAATTAGAAAATCCATCAAAATCAAAAAAATCTTTTGCATACATCTTTAATTATGAATTATGATACTGAGACTAGCGAATCTTGAAATATTCTCCTTGTTATCTTTATTTATTTTCTAATGATGAAAAATAAGTGGATAATAAGGAAGGGTTGAGGCTAAATAAGTCTAAATTTGTATAGATATAGCATAGGGATAGGGTGTGTTTGGTAAGGAGGAAAATATTTTCTTAAAAAAATTAAGTGAGTCTTTTTTATTTATGTCTAAGTGTGTGCATTAATAAAAAAATATTGTCCAAAAAACTATTTATATGCAATTTCAGAAAATAATATAGGGATGGGGTGGAGGCCGGGGTGGTTGGGGTGGGATGTAGGCGTTGGAGGTATTTTTATTTTTTTTGGTTAATAAACAATTTTATTTCACCAAGTAAGACTTTACAAAACTAGACAGAGCTGACCAACTGTCTCTCATCCAAAGAAATTGAAAATGAAAGAAGCACTGTTAACATATGACTCATACTAACTGGCCTAGAGAGTCACTATTCAGAGCTATAAGCCTTTGAATAGAAAACAAAAAGTAAAGAGAAAATGAAAGAAATAGGACAATCAACACTCAGACAAAGGATCCAGCAGCTCATGGCATAAAGTTGAGTTGTTGCAAGGCGTTGGGGGTATCGGGGGTAGGAGAGGATAATAAACTTGAAAAACTATTTATGAAACTTATTTTTTCTACTCCTTCTAGAAATGTAATTTTTCCTAATGTTTAAGAAACGTAGCTTGTTGTCCTAAAAAAATATTTTTAAAAATCAAACATAAAAAAATTAAATAATTCTATCCATAACAGACACACTCTTAGGGGGTTGCTTTGTATGAAGCAGAAAGATTATAATTGTAACACCCCAGAAATGTATCAAGCTTTTAAACTCAGACTTGCAAAAATAATTGGACTTCCAGGGACCATGGGTCAAGTCCACGAGTCATGGAGGTGACTCGTGATCCCAGTCCTGTAGACTGACCTCAGTACTAACAACCACGAGTCACTTCCATAACTCGTAGAAGTTTCTACGGGTCGTACTGTTGACTCATGGAACATGATCAGAGGTCAGTCATCTTCCCTGAGTTCCACGATTAGGTTCTACGACTCGTGAAAGCTTCCAAGAGTCATCCTATTGAGTCATAGGAGGCCTTCTACAGGTTGAATTTTTGAGCAATTTCCACGATAGGGAAACCACGAGTCATGGAAAGGTCTACGAGTCGTAGACTCCACTCGTGGTCACTGAAGTTGACTATATTCCAGCTTTTTTCCAATTAATTCCAAGGGGTATTTTGGTTATTTCCCACTCTATTATGTACTAAGTAAAGTCATTTTGACTACTTTTAAAAGGGTTTTTACCCATATTATCCTAAGTCTATCTTAAGCTCCTCATTCTTCACTCAGAAGAGAAAGTTTCTCTCAAGCTCAAGTCTCCAAGCTCCAAGTCAAGTCTCCTAATCTTTTCCATTGAAGTGGGTAATCTTCCACCAAGGTATGTGGGTTTTCAACAATGGATTTCTTCCACCCTTGTGCCCAAAATCCCCAATTCTTATTTTGATTCATGAAGTTATGAAACTAGGGTTTTGACCTTAAATTGGGGAAAGTTTATGAAATCAGTTTCTATGTATAAATTCAGGGTTTCTTATTGATTACCCATGATTTGATTGTGATTTTCTTATTAGTTTTAAAAGCCCAAGCATGAAAGTTGATTTCTAGCATGAACCCATGAAATCACATGTTTTCAAGAGAAAGTTAGCATGATTAGATATCATGGCCTTTATGTATTTATGAAATTGCATGTCTAATTCTTCAAGTATGAATTTAGAAAGAAAAGTATATTTTAAATTATGGCTATGCTAAGCCTCATGAAATATGTTATGAAAGTTGCATGATACCTGATGTGTTTTCATGCTTTACGAACTATGATATAAAAGATGCATGATACCCGATGTGTTTTCATGCTTTATGAATAAGATTTGGCATGAGAGTATGTCCTATGATATGATTATGAGCTATATGTATGCATGTTTTGGGAGTAGTATTTAGCACCGAGTTAGACGGGGTGAGATTACCCTTAGTCCCAGAATCTACGTTGTCAGCGTAGGTTATGAAATGAAATGTACCTTAAAGGCTTATGAGAGTAGATCCACGTCTTAACAAATGGTGTACTTGCCTGAGCGGGGCATAGGAAAACTTTACCAAGTAGGGTTATATAGTTGGAGATGGTGACTTGTTCCTTGGCAAGGTATTGAGTTAGCTTTGCTAACTAGGGTCAGATAGTTAGATTTAATGTAGCTCACATGGTCTCATGTCGTTTATAAGAAACTCCCGTGTGTATGTTTTCAAGCTTTCTAAGCATTATGAACTCTCTTATGAACTATCATTTTGAAGTTGGCTTTTGCCTTATGATTTGATCTCCATTATGATATCTTCTCATGATCTTTACTATGCATGGGTTATGCCTAAATACGCTCTATTTATGCATTGCTCAAATACTTAGTACATTCCATAGTACTAATGCATATTACGCTGCATCCTTTGATGATGCAAATTCAGGCATACCTTCTCAGGTTCGTGGCTAGAGTTCCAGGCCACTCCCCCAGGTAGCTTTGGTGAGTCCTCATAGTTCGAGGACTAGACCTTATTTCAGTTTTTATGCTTCCTTTACATATTATATTGTCGAGTTAGTTGGGGTATTGTCCCATCAACTCTCTATGGTAGTAGTAGAGGCTTTTCAGACATAGATGTTATGGGATGACTATTGAGTTGTACTTCTTATTCGACTCTCTTTTGTATGATTATGATTCCTATTTGGATTCTCTTACGATGCTTCTGCTATGTCTTATCCTTGTATGCTTGAGAATGCTATGACCAAGGGTTAGCTTGGGATCCTCGTGGTCCCGAGTCCCGTGTTACATCTATGGGGTAACCTTGGGGCGTGACAAACTTGGTATCAGAGCCTCAGGTTCAAGAGTCGTAGGGTGTCTGAAAGCCGCATCGAGTAGAGTTTTTTTCATGTGTGTGAAGCACGCCACACATATGAGAGGGAAGTTATGACATGTTTTAGAAAAACATCATTTTTTTCATGATCACGTCATGCGATAAAGATTAACTTTAATGTTCCTCTAATCTTTATCTTATGCATTTCATACTATGCCTCCTCAACGTGCTATGCCTCCCCGAGCCACTCGGAATGCTGCTCCTCAAGTTCTGGTTCCCGACGTCATGAATGATGAGTTTAGGAATGCTATTCACTTGCTATCCCAGACTTTGGCTACTCAGGCCAATCAATATATTCCTGCCCCCGCTCATCCATAAGGTGGGGTAGCGGCCTGAGTTCGTGAATTTATCCGTATGAACCCGCCGAAGTTTTGGGGATCGAAAGTGAGTGAGGACCTGCTCAACTTTATTGATTAAGTGAAGAAGATCTTTAAGGTTATGCAGGTGGTTGGGGTTGATTGTGTTGAGCTTGCATCCTATCAACTCAAGGATGTAGCTCATATTTGGTTCACACAATGGAAGGAGGCTAGGGTGAGGGATGCAATCCCCACTACTTGGGAGTGTTTTGAGAGATCCTTTCTTGATAGGTTCTTTCCCTGTGATTTGAGACAAGCGAAGATGGAAGAATTTGTGAACTTGATATAGGGTTCAATGTCGGTGCAAGAGTATAGTTTGAAGTTCCCTTAGTTGTCTTAATATGCTCCCTCCATGGTAGCGGACTCGCGCGATCAAATGAGCAAGTTCATATATGGGGTTTTGGATGTGGTGAAGAAGGAGTGTAGGTCTACTTTGTTGTTGAGTGACATGAACATTTCCCGACTCAAGACTCATGCTTATCATATTGGGGATGACAAGCTTAAGGAGATGGCTAGGGAGAATAAGAGGGTAAGATCTGAGGGATCAGGTTTTGGTCATCATAGGTCCGAAGGTGGACATCGCTCTTCTTTCCAGTAGAAGTCACCAGGATCCGTTCATTCTTCTGCTAGTTCTCCTACTCAGGCTCAGAAGCCTCGTTATGATTAGGGGGTAGAGGATCTGGTTCCTATTCCCAGTCTCAGGGTAGTGATATTAAGGGACCTCCCTACCCAACTAGTGTTAAGTGCGGGAAGAGTCGTGTTGGTGAGTGTTTGACCTGTTCGAATAGTTGTTTTGGATGTGGTAAGGCTGGGCATCGCATCAGGGATTACCCTTCATCTAAGAAAGGGCAGGTAGGTGGTAGGACTCAGTCTGCCCCAGCAGCTTCAGGAGGTAGACCAGCCACACAGGGCGAAGCTTTTAGTTCTGGTGGTCAGTGCCAGAACCGTCTTTATGCTATGTTCTCCCATCAGGATCAGGAGAGTTCTCCAGATGTGGTTATCGGTGTGTTGAAAGTCTTCGCTCTTGATGTGTATGTTTGTTAGACCCCAGTGCCTCTTTATCTTTTGTAACCTCTTATGTTGCTTGTAAGTTCGAGGTTCATTCTGAATTGGTTTTAGAACCCTTTCATGTTTCTACTCCTATTGGTGAGTTAGTCCTAGCTGAAAGAGTCTACTGAAATTGATTTATTTCAGTCCTTCATAGAGTCACTTCAACGGATTTAGTAGAGTTGGAGATGACTAATTTTGATGTTATTATTGGTATGGACTGGTTGTATGCATGTTATGCCTCAGTTTATTGCCGCACTCATGTGGTTAGTTTCAAGTTTCCTAATGCACTTGTCCTAGAATGGAAAGGTAGTCCCTCTTCTTCGAAAGGTCGCTTCATATCCTATCTTAAGGCTAGGAAGATGATTTCTAAGGGTTATGTCTATCACATAGTTTAGGTCATGGACACGGAGTCCAGAACCCCAACTCTTTAGTCTGTTCCTGTTGTAAATGAGTTTCCCGAAGTGTTTCCTGATGATTTACCCGAAGTTCCTCCCGAGTGGGAGATTAACTTTGGCATAAATCTTCTTTCGAATACGAAACCTATCTATATTCCTCCTTATCGAATGGCCCCCGCAGAACTTAAAGAGTTGAAAGACTTTCTTGATAAGGGTTTCATCAGGCCTAGCATTTCTCCTTGGGGTGCCCCAGTCTTGTTTGTTCAAAAGAAGGATAGATCTCTTAGAATATGTATTGATTATCGCCAATTAAACAAGGTCACAATCAAGAATAAGTATCCCATTCCTAGGATTGATGAATTTCTTCGATCATCTTTAGGGCACTAGTTTCTTCTCCAAAATCGACCTTAGATCCAGTTATCATCAGCTTTGAGTTCGGGAATGTGATATCCCAAAGATAGCCTTCAAGACTTGGTATGGTCATTATGAGTTTGTTGTTATGTCTTTTGGTCTAACGAATGCTCCTGTAGCTTTTATGGATTTGATAAACCGTGTGTTCAAACAGTATTTGGATATGTTTGTGATTGTCTTGATTGATGATATCCTTATCTCGGATTGAGGTGGAGCACGCAAATCACTTAATGGTTGTGTTGCAAACTCACAAGGATAGGAAGTTGTTTACTAAGTTTAGAAAGTGTGAGTTTTGGATGCAGTCTGTTGCATTTTTGGATCACATTGTGACTACTGATGGTATTCAGGTTGACTCTCAAAAGATTGAGGCGGTAAATAACTGGCCTAGACCCACTTCCCCATCTGATATTAGAAGCTTCTTGGGTTTGGCCGGTTACTATAGGAGGTTTGTGGAAGGGTTTTCTTCCCTTGCTTCTCCATTGACCCGATTGACTCATAAAAAGGTTATGTTTCAGTGGTCCGACTCTTGTGAGAAAAGTTTTCTGGAATTGAAGACTAGATTGACCACCACTCCAGTGTTAGCTCTACCCAAGGGCTTAGATGATTTTGTTGTGTATTATGATGCTTCTCAGATTGGTTTGGGTTATGTTTTGATGCAGCGTGGTAAGGTGATTGCTTATACTTCTAGACAACTTAAGACTCATGAGAAGAACTACCCTACTCATGATCTTGAGCTAGTGACCGTGGTTTTTTCTTTGAAGATTTGGAGACACTACTTGTATGGTGTGCATGTTGATGTGTTCACGGATAACAAGAGCCTTCAGTATGTGTTAATTCAAAAGGATTTGAATTTGCGACAAAGGAGATGGCTTGAGCTCCTTAAGGATTATGATATGAGTGTGCTTTACCATCCGGGTAAGGCCAATGTTGTGGTGGATGCTGTGAGTAGGTTGTCCATGGGAAGTGTAGCTTCTATTGAAGATGGAAAGAAGGAATTGGTTAAAGAAGTTCATAGGCTTTCTCAAATGGGAGTTCACCTTATGGACTCGATCGAAGGTGGTGTGATTGTGACTAATTGTGCCGAAACATCCTTGGAGGCTGAGGTGAAAGCCAAGGAAGACCAAGATCCCGTTCTACTTTAGCTTAAGGGCGCAGTTCATCAGCAAAGGGTTGAGATTTTATTCCAAGGGGGAGATTGTGTGTTTTGTTATCAGGGTCACTTGTGCGTGCCAGATGTTGATAGGTTGAGACAACAGATTTTGGCTAAGGGTCACAGTTCTAAATAATCCATTCATCCGGGTGCCACTAAGATGTATCGTGATCTACGGGAAGTCTTTTAGTGGAGTGGTATGAAGAAGGACATAGCCGGGTTTGTGGCTAAATGTCCCAACTGTCAGCAGGTAAAAGTGGAACATCAAAGGCGAAGTTGCATGCTTCAAGATATTGACCTTCCCACTTGAAAATGGGAATCAATCAATATGGACTTTATTACGGGTTTACCTCATACTCAGAGGCAACATGATTCGATTTGGGTGATTGTTGACCGGATGGCTAAGTCATCCCATTTCTTGGCTGTTAAGACTATGAATACAACGGATGATTATGCCAGACTCTACATTCGGGAGATAGTCTGATTGCATGGTGTCCCTTTGTCTATCATTTCTGATAGAGGTCCTCAGTTTACATCTCGGTTTTGGAAGTCATTTCAGAAAGGTATTGGTACCAAGGTGAAGCTTAGCACAACTTTTCATCCTCATACAGACAGCCAGGCAGAGCATACTATTCAGACTTTTGAAGATATGTTGAGAGAATGTGTGATTGATTTCAAAGGTAATTAGGATGATTAGTTACCTTTTATCGAGTTTGCCTACAACAACAGCTTTCACTCTAGCATCCAGATGGCTCTGCATGAGGCACTTTATGGACGGAGGTGTAGATCTCCTATTGGTTGGTTCGAGGTTGGTGTGGCAGCCTTGATTGGTCCAGATTATGTGCATGAGACCATGGAGAAAGTTCAGCTTATTTGGGAGTGGTTGAAAACCGCTCAGAGTCGACAAAAATTGTATGCGGATGTGAGGAGGAGGAGTTGGAATTTGAAGTTGGTGATTGGGATTTCCTTAAGGTTCACCCATGAAGGGTGTGATGAGGTTTGGCAAGAAAGGAAAGCTTAGTCCCCATTTTGTAGGTCCTTATCGGATTTCGAGGAGCAATTATAGTGTTGCTTATGAGTTGGAATTGCCAATGGAGTTGGAAGCAGTTCATCCAGTTTTCCATGTTTTCTTGTTGAAGAAGTGTGTTGGTGATCCGACATTGATTATTCCTTTGAAAGATGTGAGTGTGAAAGATAGTCTCACTTATGAGGAAGTTCCTATGGAGATACTTGATCGTCAGATTCGGAGGTTGAGGAACAAAGAAGTCACTTCGGTGAAAGTCCTTTGGAGGAATCAGCTTGTTGAGGGTGCTACTTGGGAAGCGAAAGAGGCCATGAAGGACAAATATCCTCATCTCTTTCCTTCCAACTCAATTCCAGCTAGAGGTACTAGTTCCTTCCTTAGTATGTCCCTTTGATTCTATTTCACAAGTTTCTTTTATGATCCTAGTATGTATGCATGTCTTAAAAAGTTAGTTTATCATGTTTTAAGTTGGGAAGTTCAGTTTCATGATGATTCCTATGATTTCTATGTTTTGGTGTTTGGTTGGGCTATTTTCTCCTCAGTTTTCCATGTTTAGTCTTCATTCGAGGATGAATGATCCAAAGGGGGAGATATTGTAAGACCCCGGGAACATATCCAACTTTTAAAATAAGACTTGCATAAAATTTTGGAATTCCAGGGACCACGGGTCAAGTCCACAAGTCGTGGAAGGGTCCACGAGTCGTGGAGGTGACTCGTGATCCCAGTCCTACAGACTGACCTCAATACTGACAACCACGAGTCACTTGTATGACTCGTAGAAGTTTCTATGGGTCGTACTGTTGACTCATGGAACTTGATCAGAGGTCAGTTATTTTCCCTGAGTTCCACGATTAGGTTCTACCACTCGTGGTAGCTTTCACGAGTCATCTTGTTGAGTCGTAGGAGGCCTTTTGCAGGTTGAATTTTCAAGTTGTTTCCACGATAGGGAAACCACGAGTCGTGGAAAGGTCTATGAGTCGTAGACTCTACTCGTGGTCACTGAAGTTGACTATTTTCTAGCTTTTTCCCAATTAATTCCCAAGGGTATTTTGGTAATTTTCCACCCTATTATGTATTAAGTGAAATTGTTTTGACTACTTTTAGAAGGGTTTTCACCCATATTATCCTAAGTCTATCTTAAGCTCCTCATTCACCTCTCAAAAAGGAAAAGTTCCTCTCAAGCTTCAAGTCTCCAAGCTTCAAGTTCAAGCCTACTAGATCTTTCCAACAAAGTGGGTAATCTTCCACCAAGGTATGTGGGTCCTTAACAATTGGTTCCTTTCACCCTTGTGCCCAAATCCCCCAAATTCTTATTTTGATTTATGAAGTTATGAAATTAGGGTTTTGATCAAAATTGGAGAAAATTTATGAAATCAGTATCTATGTTTAAATTCATGGCTTCTTATTGATTATACATGATTTTTTTCATGATTCCTTCGTTGGTTTTAAAAGCCCAAGCATCATAGTTGATTTCTAGCATGAACCCATGAAATTGCATGTTGTTAAGAGAAAGTTGGCATAACTAGATATCATGGCCTTAATGTATTTATGAAATTGGATGCCTAATTCTTCAAGTATGAATTTAGAAAGAAAAGCATGTTTTAAATTATGACTATGCTAATCCTCATGAACTATGTTATGAAAGTTTCATGATACCCGATGTGTTTTCATGCTTTACGAACTATGATATGAAAGATGCATGATGCCCGATGTGTTTTCATGCTTTATGAATAAGATTTGGCATGAGAGTATGCCCTATGATATGATTATGAGCTATATGTATGCATGTTTTGGGAGTAGTATTTAGCACCGAGTTGGACGGGGTGAGATTGCCTTTAGTACCAGAAACTATATTGCCAGCGTAGGTTATGAAATGAAATGTGCCATAGAGGCTTATGAGAGTGGATCCAAGTCTTAACTAATGGTGTCCTTTCCTGAGCGGGGCATAGGAAAACTTTTCCAACTAGGGTTATATAGTTGGAGATGGTGACTTGTTCCTTCGCAAGGTTCTAAGTCAACTTTGCTAACTAGGGTAAGATAGTTAGATTCCATGTAGCTCACATGGTCTCTTGTCGGTTATAAGAAACTCCCGTATGTATGTTTTCAAGTTTTCTAAGCATTATGAAATCTCTTATGAACTATAATTTTGAAGTTGGCTTTTGCCTTATGATTTGATCTCCATTATGATATCTTCTCATGATCTTTACTATGCATGGGTTATGCCTAAATATGTTATAAAGCATGTTTCGCTCTATTTATGCAATGCTCACATACTTAGTACATTCCATAGTACTAACGCATATTGCCTTCTATCCTTTGATGATGCAGATTCAGGAATACCTTCTCAAGTTCGTGGCTAGAGTTCCAAGTCACTCCCCCCAGGCAGCTTTGGTGAGTCCTCAGAGTTCGAGGACTAGACCTTATTTCAGTTTTTATGCTTCCTTTACGTATTAGATTGTCGAGTTAGTTGGGGTATTGTCCCATCAACTCTCTATGATAGTATTAGAGGCTCTTCAGACACAAATATTATGAGATGACTATTGAGTTGTACTTCTTATTCGACTCTCTTTTAGATGATTATGCTTCCTATTTGGATTCTCTTACGATGCTTCCGCTGTGTCTTATCCTTGTATGTTTGAGAATGCTATGACCAAGGGTTATCTTGGGATCCTTGTGGTCCCGAGTCCCGTGTTACGTCTAGGGGGTAACCTCGGGGCGTGACAATAATACTTTTATAAAATTGAGTATTTAGTAATAAATAGCTTGGTTGATTGTTTCCTATCATCAAAAAACTCAAGATTACTTATATTATGTTTTTTTCTCTATGCTGCAAAAAATACATATTTATTTGTTATACATAAATTTATGTATTATTTTATATATAATAAAATATAAAATAAAAATATATGTTTTAGTAATATATACATTAAAGAACTAAAAAATCTAACTTTTTTCTTGCGTACCAAAAAATAAATAATACGAACAAAGTAAAACATATACATTTAATAATCGCAATTCACAACACACAGTGGGAAAGGCTTCCATGATGTGTCTCTTCTTCATCACTTTTGGCTTGGTAGGTAGGTGTACGTACAAAACTTCTGCATTATCGTCATATTTCTAAATCTTTCTTTATCCTTCATTTTTAGGATGAACAAATATTTATTGTTTTATATTGATAAATAAGAAATTACCCTTCTTATCACGTACATAAAAATACGTCTTAAAATATAACTTAAAGATATAACATATTTTCTTCTTCATGCTTTCACTGCATGATACTTTATTAAATTTCAATAGTTTAAGCGAAAGTTTAGCATATAATAAGTAAACGTAAAAATTTAAAGAAGGTCAAGGGTCAAAAAAGTAAACAATATTTCATTTTATTTAAAGAAATAAATTCAGACTTTAAATTGCACATTGTATAATTAAAATAATCAAATATTCAACAAGAAATATGTCTCTATGTTATAATTCATGCATTATTAATACATGAATAATTAATCTCCTTTTTACTAATTTTGGCGTAACTAGTCTTTGGATACTTATTCTTGCATAACTAATTTTTAAATAACTTATCTCGAAACCAAACAGCCCCTTACTGGTACTTCATTATTTCTCTACTTTCTTGTCCTCCATATTTATTGGGAGCTTCACTGAGAATTAGAATTATTAGTTTTGTATTTTTCATATGATATTGATAACGATGTTAAATAGTTATAAGACAAGGAGATTGAGTGTTAGGTTCAAAATAATAAAATAAATTTATTATTTACCTTTCAAATGGTTCAGTTCAATTTGTACACATTGTTAGGACACCTGAGTTGTTTTGACCAAATGATAAGATTACAATGAACTAACTGGAAGAGATAAGCAATAGATAAATAATTCAATAATGTAAATTAAAATATATGAAACAATATCCCTGAACTTTGAGGAGGTTGGATGGAACCGACACTGGAAAATGCAATTTAGAATATTTTCTTACTTAAGACTTAATAGCTTTGAGAACTTTAGTACAATGCTTGTGTAAGAATTAAATTTGGATCCCTTTATAAATGAAGATAAAGACTTATTTATAGTCACATATCATGGTATAAGTTCCACAAAATATGCCATCATAAAGTCTATTAATTTCTCATAATCATTGTTAAATTACGACTGACAATGATTGCGGAATCCCATGTAACAGTTGACCATTCGAGTAACTCTACCCCATACTAATCTTTGTACCCAATATTATTCTCTTGAGATAGATGGTCTTCTGTCTTAACACTAGACTCAGGTGATCATGTACAGAGTCCTTTATGACCGAATTTGTTTCATGTCAGCTTCTTTAAAATGACTTTATGTTTACTTATGTCTGATATGCGTCATCTACTATGCGTCAACTCCTGATTCAAGAACCTATCAAACTCAAATTTAACCCTATGGAGTCCCTCCATTTTTTGGTTACTGATTAACTTGAGATTGGGAAGTGGAAAAGTCTTTTGATTCTTGGTGAGAAAGCACATGAAAAGTTGCATGAAACTTTGATGTGATGCATCTCTTCTCACATTTAATTCCCCAGACATATATCTCTTGTGATTGGTTTAAACTATGATTAATTACTGAGATAATGATGATCTTTTCTCTTCTTCCATTTATTTCTTTCAAATCTTCTCTACATGTTCCTATTTTCAAGGCTAGAACGAAACTACATCAGAAAACCCCTTCTTTCTACCAATTTATCTTTTGATTTCTTCTACTACCATGCCTACCCCTTCTACTTCAGACCAAGATGCATCGATCGATGGCTGCGGAAAGTAATTGGTAATGCGTAGTCTTATTTTTAGCAATCCTCACGTCAGTATTGGTCCATCCAATACAATAAAAAGGAAACCAAAAAAAGAGTGATATTAAAGATCCCACTTTTGACTTGATCTTATCGGTCGAATGAAGCTTTGATAAAGACTGCAGTCTAAAAATCCATCATAGAAGTAAATCGAAGATTGTGATAGTTGGACAGTGAATACCCCTCAATGATTCTACCTGTTCACCTTCCTGATGTCCAGAGAGATTAAAACTAAGAAGGAAAAGCCCGAGTATATACCCCTAATATGTTTGAGAGGGTGAACTTTAAAAGGTTTTACCATTTATTTGTCTACACCTACCCCTTCACACTTGGATTTGACCCGACCATAGACTAGGTAATTCTTAACTTCTGCACACAATACAAAGTCTATCTAACCCAAGCCAGACTAGCTATATCAAGAGTAGTTAGCTGACCCTTGTACCTAGCTAGCGAAGACGGGTTAAATTTTACCTTTGTCATCTGATTCTTCTCTATTCTCTATAGCTCTTCTGAGATGGGGTCATGAACTTAATTGAATCTACCCTTACAATCGTTGTGGGATGGTTAAGGACAAAGTACCCTATTAGAGTTCCCCTAGTGAGTTAAGCTAATAAAATCTCAAAGGTGAGGTAGTTTAAAACTAAAAACTCTAGATTAATTATGGTGAATCGTGTTGTGTTATGTGGTGTTGTGTTCCATCAAGGGGTGACTTAGTGATCTAGACCTCCTAGAAAATTCTGAGACTCTGAGTGTGTTTGTAACATGTTTTTTTAGTGGTCGTCGTATTGGAATTATTTTGTGATATCTTAAGTATAAAAATTATGTTATGAAATGGGCCTAGAGTCAATTTTCATGAGCTACTTTGTATGGACCGCTACAATGGTGGGATTTTATATAACACCCTAATATTTGAACCAGTATTTAAACTTACAAAACCAGCTGAATTATGCAGTTTCAGGTTCCACGGGCCATCGCACGTGACATGGGAACTACCCTATCCCCTTATCCCCAACGAGCTGGACCATGCACCATAGGAAGACTCATGAACTATGGGAGCCCACCATAGGAATCGACTAGTGGCACAGTCAGCCACTCCTAGCCCGATGGTAAGGCGACATATCATGGGAGCTACCATGAGCCATCAGCCTCTATCGTGTGAATGGGACAATGGTCCAGCCTAGACATTCCCATCCCGACGGCTCCACACAATAGACCTTGGCAGGTCTGGCAAGCTGTTAGACAAGCCTATCCTATGGAAATTTCCTACAACTTCTAGTTTTAATTAGGAGGTATTCCAGTCTTTTCTCACTCTTTTAAATCCTAAGATGTGTCATTTTAGCCCTAATTAGAGGGGTATTCTTACCTTTAGGCAGATTCAATGTCATTCTTACATTCCAACATCAAAAAACAAGAAAAGGATTCTTCTCTCAAGCTTCAAGACCTAGGTTTCTTCTCCAATTCTACATCCCCAAATTCTAAGCTAAGAAAGTCTTCAAGTTCAGGTATGTGGGTTTTAAAAAGGGTTTCCTTTCACCCTTATTCCCAAAAACCTCAAGTTTTACTTCGATTTATGAAAATTTTGAAACTAGGGTTCTTACAGAATTATGAAGTTTTCTTGTAAATTCAGTTTACTTTTATCTCTATATGATTTCTAAACCCTAATACATGATTCAGTATGATTTTAAACAAGTACTTCTTAAACCCATGAATTGAGAATGAATTTAGCATGATATTGACCTTATTGCATGTTTCAAGCAAACTTTGCATCTTTAGATAACATAACCTCAAGTATTTATGAAAAAAGCATGCCTAGTTCCTCAAGTTATGAAATTTAGTAAAATGTATGTTTTGAACTAGTGTTATGTTATACCTTTAAGAATTATGTTTTTATGAGTAGTGTGGCATCTAGACATGCCTCCAGACAACTTAAGGTTCATGATAAGAACTACTTGACTCATGATCTTGAGTTAGCGGTAGTTGTTAATGCTTTGAAGATGTGGAGAGACTACTTTTATGGTTTCCATGTGTATGTGTTTACCGACCATAAGAGCCTCCAGCATGTGTTCACTCAGAAGGAGTTAAATCTTCTTTAGAGAAGGTGGCTTGAGATTCTTTAAGATTATGACATGAGTGTGTTTTATCATCCAGGTAAGGCCAATGTAGTGGTTGATGCACATAGCAGGTTGTCCATGGGTAGTGTGTCACAGGTTGAGAAAGGAAAGAAGAAGTTAGCTAAGGATGTTCATAGGATTGCTTGTTTAGGGGTTCGTCTTACTAACTCAGCGGATGGTGGTTTTATAGTTCAAAATGGGTCAGAATCTTCCTTGGTAGTTGAGGTAAAGAAAAAACTAGATCATGATCCTCTATTGAATCAGTGGAAGGGTGCAGTCTATCAGCATAGAGTGGGGGTTTTCTCTTAAGGGGAAGATGGTGAGTTGTGTTACCAGGGTCGGTTATGTGTTCCTAATATGGATGAGTTGAGGTAGCAGATTTAGATAGAGGCTTACAGCTCTAGATATTCTATTCATCCAGGTGCCACTAAGATGTACCATGACCTATGGGAAGTCTATTGGTAGAATGGCATAAAGAGGGACACTGCTGGTTTTGTGGCTAAGTGCCCCAACTGCCAACAAGTAAATGTATAATATCAAAAACCGGGTGATATGACTCAGGATATTGACATTCCTACATGGAAGTAGGAAGTGATGAATATGGATTTCATTACAGGTTTACCGCGTACTCTCTTACAATATAATTCCATTCATGTGATAGTAGACAAGATGACTAAGTCAAACTACTTTTTGGCTATCAAGACTACTGATTCAGAGGAGGATTATGCCTTACGCTATATCTATCAGTTAATCTGATTGCATGGGATTCCTTTGTCTATCATCTCAGATTGAGGTACTCAGTTTACATCCCAGTTTTGGAAGTCATTCCAGAAATGTCTTGGTGCTCAGTGAATCTCAGCACAGCATTCCATCCACAGATAGACTGTCAAGCAGAGCATACTATCTAGACCTTAGAGGATATATTGAGGGCTTGTGTGATCGACTTTAATGGTAATTGGGATGATCACTTACCTTTTATAGTGTTCTCCTACCTTAAAAATTTTCATTGTAGCATTTAGATGGTTCCGTGTTAGGCACTTTATGGGCGGAGGTGTAGATCACCTATAGGTTTGTTCGAGGTAAGTGAAATAGCATTTATAGGTCCAGATTCAGTCCATGAGACTATGAAAAAGTTCAGCTCATTAGGGAGAGGTTGAAGACTTCCCAGAGTCAACATAATTCTATGCAGATTTGAGGAGAAGAGACTTAGAATTTGAGGTTGATGATTGGGTGTTTCTAAAGGTTTCACCTATAAAGGGTGTAATGAGATTTAGTAAAAAGGGAAAACTTAGTCCACGGTATGTAGGTCCCTACAAGATTATAAGGAGAGTTAGCAGTGTGGCCTATGAGTTAGAGTTGCCATCGGAGTTAGCAATGGTTCCCAATCTTCCATATTTCCTTATTGAAAAAGTGTGTTGGTAATGCAGCATCAATTGTACCATAGAGAGGGTGGGTGTGAGGGATTGTCTCACTTATGAAGAGGTCCCAATTGAAATTCTTGATCGTCAAGTTTGCAAGTTGAGGAATAAGGAAGTCGATTCGGTGAAGGTCCTTTAGAAGAACCAGTTAGTTGAGGGAGCTATTTGAAAAGTAGAACCAGCTATGATGGCCAAGTACTCTCACCTCTTTCCTTTCGATTTAGCTCCTACTTGAGGTAATAGTTCCTCTTCAGTATCCCAAGTTTCATTGCTAGTGTTACCCTAAATTTCATGTTCCATCAGATGTTTTATGTTCCCAGTATGCTTGCAAGTTTCATATTTCCAAACTCAGCTTATTTAGTCATCATTCGAGGACGAATGACCCCAAGAGGGAGATATTGTAACACCCAAGAATTTGAACCAGTATTTAAACTTAGAAATCCATCTAAATTTTATAATTTCAGGTTCAATGAGCCATCACACGCACCGTGGGAACTTCTCTATCCCCTCACCCCTAATGAGTTGGCCCATACACTGTGGGAAGCCCTACGAGGAGCCTATCATGGGAACCGACTAGTGGCTTGGTCAACCACCTCCAACCTGATGGCAAAGCAACGTGATATGGGAGCTACCACGAGCTGTCAGCCTCTATATGGGAATAGGCTAGTGGACTAGCCCAGCCAGTCCCATCTTGATGGCCCTAAGCGATGGGCCATGACCGGTCTGACGGGCCATTTGGCAACCTCGTTTGACAGAAATTTCTTGCAACTTCTAGTTTTAATTCGGGGGTATTTCAGTCTTTTTCCACTCTTTTCACTCCTAAGCTATGTAATTTTAGGCCTAGTTATAGGGGTATTTATTACCCTTAGGCAGATTCATTCTCATTCTTATGTTCCAACATCATAGAACAAGAGAAAGATTCTTCTCTCAAGCTTCAAGACCTAGGGTTCTTCCCAAATTCTCCATCCCCAAGTTCTAAGCTAAGAAAGACTTAAAGTTCAAGTATGTGGGTTTTACTAAGGGTTTCCTTTCACCTTTTTGTCCACAAACCTCAAGTTTTACTTAGATTTAGGAAAATTTTGACACTCGGGTTCTTACCCAGTTATGAAGTTTTCTGGTAAATTCAGTTTACTTATGTCACTACATAATTTTTAATACTTAATACATGATTCAGTAGGAGTTTCTACAAGTACTTCTTAAACCCATGAATTGAGAATGATTTTTAGCATGATTTGACCTTATTGCACGTTTTCAAGCAAATTTGGCATGTTTAGATAACATGACCTCAAGTATTTATGAAAATAGCATGCCTAGTTCTTCAAGTTATGAAATTTAGTAAAAAGTATGTTTTAAACTAGTTTTATTCTATACCTTTAAGAATCATATTTTCATGAGTAGTGTGGCATCTAGATATGTCCATATGAAATATGAACAATTTTGACATCTAGATATGTCACATGATATGTATGCGCTATATGTAGGTTTTTGGGAGTAGTATTTAGCTTCAATCTTATGACAGTTCTAGATAATCCAAGTCTAGAACTACGTTGCCACCATAGGTTTGCCTCTTTTTGACGCACTTCAAGATCCTTATGTATATGATACTAATTTTTGCCAGTTAGAATATGTAATGACCCTTCCGGTCATTTTTGTGTTTACGCCTTCTGTGAACTGCTAGAGCTTCTCTGTAGTGGCTCCAAGTCATTTATGACTTGCTGAGACTGGTGGTTCGGTGCTTTGGTCATTCGTTTGGTCATTTTTGCCATTTGCTTATTTTAGAGCCTTAACTTAGAATATCGTTGACTTTAGTCAACATTCTTTGTAAACATGCTCAAAATCAAATTCCGACAGTTCAGTTAGCTCTAGAGAATATATTTTGGTCGGGATGGAGCCTGGGTTAGTTTCTGGGAGCTTTCAGTTTAGTTTTGTCTGGGTTTTTGTGTTTTATCCAAGTTGAAATTGAAAGTTTGACTTTGGTCAACATTCAGAAAAGATGACCTCAAATGGAAATTTCGTCCATGCTATTAGCTCCGGAATGTCGACTTTGGGATAGGAGAACTTTTGGTTCGGGTCCCGGGGCTTTCAAACTTGTTTTGGGGTATTGAGTTGAGAGTTAGTAAAACGATCTCCGTTGGTAAATTCATTCATTCCATTGAGTCTGGAATATTGTTTTCACTCAAATAGCTCTATTGGTTTGTGAGTATGGGGTTCCGATTGTGCTCGGAATACCCCGTAGAAGTTTAGAAAATTGCAGATTTTTCTGTTGCGCGCCAGCTTTAAATAGTTGTTGGCATCTTTATTTTCAGTTTTTGTTCTCATCTTTCGAACTCATTTTCTCCACCATTTTTACACCAGATTTCTTCAAATCTTCACCTTCTCTTACCCATAACTTGGAGGAATAATTGTTGTTGATCCGGGTGTGTTTCTTCGCCTCGTGAATAGGTAAAATCTCTTCACCTTTTAATTCTTATTTTTCACGATTTTTAGCTTATTTCTTTTGCTTGTTTCTACTCCAACTTCATTTTTCTCAACTCTAATTACTCAAGAACAGTGTGGGCTCGTGGTAATTCTCCAAATTATCATTAATCTCGCTCATTTATCGTTGGTAAGCCTGTTCTTCTTCAAGCCTTGTTCTTCTCTTAAAGCTTAAAAACTTTCATGGTTGAGGCTCTGACAAGATTAATATTTCTTGGGTTAAAGCTGCATTGGAGAGCTTGATTGTTCATGGTAGTTGTAGTTCCGGTCCGTGGTCGACTATTGCTTCCAAATTGGTACGTTTTTACAATTGAAAATCGCAATTCTCCACTTTTGTTCTCATGAATTAGTAGTACTTCGGGTCTATTTTGAGCCACAAAACAAACTCCATTTTGCTCAAATTTTGAGCATGGGTTTCTAAATTCACCGCGGATATAATTATGAATTTTATTTTATATTTCACTGCATGAGCCCCGATGGTCATTTTTCAACCTGATTTCCATATAGCAAAATGGGTTTCGTTATTCTCGTCTTGACACCTAGATTATGTTCTTGATATTGTGGCTGCTTTTTGAGGCTATTCAAAAGGGGAAGGCACACGAGTAACGGTTCGTGTTTGCAGTTCGTCCTCGAGGTAGGTTACGGTTTAAACTCCATAGACTTCGCATATATAGAATAAAATTATACTAATGGGTATCCTTGGGTTGGGTTTACTAGTTGGTACCACAAACCTTGACTGCTTGATTCATGTCTGATTTTTTTCTTCCTCCAATGGTTGTAGTATTTGCGATAGATTATATTATCACCCTTGTGGTCCTGTGAGGCCTTATATTGACTCTGGAACATAGATGGTGGGAAATTGGGAATGTCTGTGAGTCTCGGACATTGTTATTGTTGGTATAGAGCTGGCTATATGTGTTGTAGAATGATTAGAGCATGTGCAGGGACGATAGGTTGATCGTGAGCCGTTGGGCTATTGATTGTGATTGCGCATGCCATTATCATGCATATAAAAAGATTTTCTTCATGATTTTACTACCATTTTGGCTTCGGGCCTACTATTGCTTAATCTCTAAACTTTGCATAGCCCACAGAGACCATTTTTGGTAAAAATGATTGAAAGTGGATTTGGTACAGTCTTAATAGATCTTCTTGGGGTAAGGGGGAATTGAAGGATGTTTTATCACTATTTCTACTTACACTAGGCTCGGTGGGATCGAGCACTAGACTTGTTTTACTACAACTTTTGGGGTGATGCTAAACTTGGAAGAGTCGTGCACTAGGACTATTTAACTTCCTGATTTAGACCTGGATACTCTCAAGGCAGCTTTACTTGAGGATTTTTGAGATTGTGGGGCATCTAGTATGCTGGTCAGGAGACTCCATGGACCTTGATGTTTTGGACAAGGGGCTACGCATTGCGAGTGCCGGATGAAGGGTATACGACTTAGTAGAGGTATATGGGTGTGACCTTCCATGGATACTATCTTTTGGGCCTTATAGGACGCTGGAAGCGGGTAATATACGGTACTACGATCACTCTTAGCTTAGCATGGCATGCCATACCATTCATTTGTGTGAGGTTCCACCATTGTTTGCTGTTTGTTGATTGTATGCTCTGGTAGTATGGGATGCCGGAGGTTTTTTCTTCAGTTGTTTGTGTTCTTTGGGTGTATGGGCGCCCGTGGGACTGTAGGTATACTTATTATTACTATTTCTCTCTATTAGTTCCCATTCTGGTTCTTATGACTATGGATATTGTTAAGGTTAAACTTGGTCTTCCAGTTGTTAAATTCTTGACTTGAGATTGCATGCTTAGTTGTGTTATCGTTCATTGTATTCGAACATGTTTACTGTTTTCTTCCTCTCCTTCTCTATTCATTGAGGTTACTGGTATACCGCCTGTTTTCTAAACTCTTCTTTGTATACTTATTGTTGCGAGGATCCCGGGTACATGTTTCTTTCTTTCGCCTGTGATGTATAATCTTTTAACTTGCAATATGTATTTTTCCTGCTTATATTCCTTTTGTGCTAGCTTTCGTGTACTTTTTCATTGCCTTATGTGACTAGTTGTTTTCTATTTTGTTTATTACTGCTCTTTTATCTTATATGTGCCCAGTCGGCCTATGATACCTACTAGGTTCCGGTTGCTTTGCAATTGGTGCTCATACTACACTCTGGATCTTCTGGTGTAGATCCTAGTGTGAGCCATCATCGTTAGCTCATTGGAGACTCGTGCGAGGAGTTGTTTTTGAGTTATTTCAGACTTAGGGTGAGCTCCTGGCAACCGGAGCTTAGCTTTTAGTTATCTTTCATATCATGTATTCCATTACTACTCAGAGGCATCTGTATATATTATTTTGGATCCTTTGTACTTTATATGTAGTTCTGGCTCTAAATATGATACCAGGTTATGGAATTTTGCTTTAGCTTTTGCAGATGTATATATATTCCTGTATCTACTTTCTTCGGCTTATTTCCCTTGCTTCCGCTTATTTATATCGTTCCTCCACTAAAGTGTTAAATGGTAGCCCATTACTAACCATTCTCGGCTACGGGGATTAGTTCGCCTACTGGAGGATTGTAGGTGCCATCATGACCGAGAAATAGGGTCGTGATAGCTAATCTTTTTCAGTGTGGGTGTGAAACACTGGACTCTATGATGCTCACATGATTTATGTCGGTTATAAGAAAATCCCATAGGAATGGTTTTTAAGTATTTGAATGTATATGACTCCAATTTCCAAAGTTTAGATTTATCACTTATGATTTATGCTTATGAATATGTTTTTAGCTTATGATATTACTCTGAGTCATTACATTAAAACTTTTTAATACTATTACATGATCTAAGTCTTAAGTATGTTTTACTACGATTCATGCATATTTCACATACTAAGTACATTCTATAGTACTGATCGCATATCTGTTTGTGTTGCATCTTATTATGATGTAGATCCAGGCACTCGCTCCCAGACTCATGGCTAGACCCAATAGGATTTCCTATCAGAGTTGGTAAGTTCTCATCTTTCGAGGACTAGTTATGATTTTTGCTTAGTTTTATGTCATAGTTCAGACAGTGTATTGAGATTGTCATTTTCAGACATTATTTCTTATCTTACTGAGTTTCTCATCACTACAGTTTATGCTTCCGCTATAAATGTCCATGTTATGTTTAAGTCATGCTAAGTCCAAGGGTTAGCTTGGGATAACTTGTGGTCTTAGGTCCCATGTCACGTCCAGGGGTAAGCCTTGGGCCGTGGCATTTCCATTGCAGCAAGAATGCCATAGCAGTTAAAGTCCCACCATAGTAAAACTAAGGGAGTAGTCAGGACTCGCCATTGTGGTCCCTTCTTTTCCATAAAGGATCCATTGTAGTGAGAAAGCGCCCACTGCGACGAATTATGAGAGGCATAATTCATGCGTTAAGTCACTTATTCTGAGTTTCATCTCATAAACTCTAAGACATCATTCCAGATCTCTAGAGAGGCAATTTTACCAAGGATAGAGATATTTTCTTGTTAAGGTAAGTTCTCCCAGCGATCTATTTTACCTAGTAATCCATGAATATCCTAGAATTGTTAGGCTGAATATAATGGGGAATTGTGGGTTAGAACCCTAGGTTCATGAAAAATATGGGAAATTGTTGTTCTGTAAACTTTTAGGGTTATATGCACGAAAGTAAATGTGGTCTTACAAGTTATATAGAACTTGTGAGTCTTGATAATCGAACCCACATTGAATTCACGAATTAATAACTATAATAAACTCCTATTCTAACTATTCAACAAAGTAAAAAAGAGAAGATTATTTTGTTTATCTAATTAACTACGTAACTACTATAATTCTAATACTTATGATGATATTAGGTTGTTTTGTGATTTCAGAGATGATTAGTGATCCAGGATTGCAAACATAGAATAATCCAGTTGAGTTATCGGTTAACTAGTTTGACTAATTTCCTGAGTCAGAGTTACCAGTTGCAGCTTGATAATCGTGATGTTGAGCGTCTTTCAAAATTGCCTCTACGCCTACTTGACTATTACTAATGCCTATATTCCTATGGTCATCGGTCGATAGTGAAGTGCTTATGATATATCTTCCATACGAAACTAATGCAAGGTTAAAGGGTATATTCCTATCCATGTTAGCGAATCATTCCCCCCTCGATTAGGGATCTTGGACAAAGCTATAGCTTTTATTATTACAAATTTAAGTTCTCTATTCCTAGCTCAATTTACAAGCCATAGATAGTACTCAATAATTGGCCATAGAATCAAGTAATTAAGATCAAGAAAAGATAAGCAACTCAAATAGTGGAAATCCAATCAAACTAACTTAAACATTAAAACTAAAACATTCATATTCATCCACAACTCTAGATACTATGAGTGTAGTTACTCATGAACGTATTACAATAGAGATATTCTATGAATAAATAGATATTCAATCAAACAAAGCGAAAAGAAAGGAAGAACCTAGATAGAAACCCTTGGGGCTCCGTCCTTGCATGTTTCTCCTCCCAAAAATGCCATGTTCTTGCTATCTAATGTGTTTTCTATGTTTTACTATGTAGGGATATGAAAAGATCTATAAAATATGGAGAAACAAAGTATTTATAGGTTTTAGGGGAACTCCAGGTCAGATTAGGATTGTTTGGGCCAAACCCGATAAAACTAGGACGAATTTGGCCTGTGGCCTCTCTTGGGGAGACTTCGTAGTGTAATTTTGCAGCCCTCAGATTGCCTCCCTATGTGCTGGTCCAGTGCACTATGGCCTCGCCTGGGGAAACACCCAGGAACTCCCTGTAGTTCATTTTTTTTGCCACTTTTCGTTTTTTAGCTTTCATTAAGCTCCCGTCTTGATCTCTTAACCTTGGAAATGCTCTGCATTATCTTCCTTAGCTCCTACTAAGACTTCAAAGCTCCATAATTGCTCCAAATCCATGCAAAATCTTTTACTTTCCAATGTACATATCAAAACAGGCAACGTAAGTGTAATTCACATAATGTAAGCTCAAAAGTGTTTTAAAACAAGTAAAATGTGAAGTAATCTATATTTTAAAAAAACTACTTTTAGCCTCACATCAGAACCCCACACTTAAAACCTTGCTTTCCCTCGAGTAAGCCTAACCCATAACTACAAATCTCTCAATCTTTTTAATTCAAACTAAATCACTCAATTAAGAACACACCTATTATAAAAATCAAGCTTCTCTTTTCATTGTGCATTTTCTTTAAGTTCAAAATCATGACAACCTGCCGAAGACATCTTAACCTCAAGAACAGACTTAACTAAGCATGCACAAAAACTTTAGAGGAAATCACACATAGAAGATCAAAGTTTAAGCATGTTTTACTAAACATGTGCCCTCATATCAAAGAAATTCCCTCTCACTCATAGGATAGTATTAAAATATTGGCACACAACGTATCAAGCTCTCACGCTCACCATGAAGATTCACATTTGATTAAAGGTTAACCATATGCTTACCTTTAGTGTACATGCTCTACTAATTTAAGAAAGTTCATGTCTAGGATCAAGTAAGTCTTCATTTGGTTGTAATGTAGGCTATTAGACGTGTAGGAATATTTTTAATAAAGTAGTGACTCATCATCCCTAGTCACTTTTAATACATAACTTCTTTTCACACTTTAGAGCATTCAAGTTCTCTTAACTAATTCTTTCTTTCTTCTTTTGTTCTACCCTTTCTTCTCCTTCCTTTTTCCATTAATCTTCCTTTATATTTAGAACAAATTATCTTTTTGTATTATACTTTTCTCTTTTTTCTTATTCCTATGCTACACTTTATCTTTCTTCTCACACATTAACTTCTTTACTTTTTCAAGGTTCACAACTCACAACCTCCTATCTTCTTTTCTCTAACTGCCGTCAAGCGCATAACACTAGATCAAGTGCCCTATGGTATTTCTTTGGATTAAATATGGTCAAAGAACAAATGGGATTAGACTACATATGTGGCTATCAAAGAAATTTCGCTAAAAACTCAAAATGGCTTACTGTGGATAACATTCAAGGATAGGTACGAGAGGATAAAAAAGAATGGCTAATCAAAGAATCGCCTCTATCGACTAAACATAACTAACTTTATTTTGCTTCACAAAAAACATAAGGCAAGTTCTACATGCCAATTGAACACGTAGAATTTAAGTAAATGGTCACTTTACACATAGAACACATTCAACACAAGTATACTATCACGTAGAGTTATAGTAGATACACCACAAAGAATTAATATAAAGCATATGCATACAAGTCAGTAAAATGAGCTTAGGTCTCTTAAGCAAGGTTATCTTCTTATTCTTGCACAATTATTCTCAAGCAAACCAAGCTTGTGTTTATAAAGGTGATATCCTAACTTGAGATTATCCTAAAAACTAAAACTAATATAACTACTAAAACTAACTTAATAAAAAAAATCCCCAGTTCAACGGTCAACCTTTCGAGAGAAAAAAGCATACGTTAAGAAAAACCAAATGGTGGGAAAATGTGTCATTAAAAAGACTCAAAACTAAAAACTCTTTTCGTGTTTTTCATATTTCCTCTAAAACATAAAATCCTATAAACTAACACTATGACACATTTCTCATAACCAAAATAAAAACTACAAAGTAAATCAAACTATTACAACAACAACAATAAAATAATCATCATCCACCAATGTAGGAGTAGAAAAATCAACACATCATGAGATAAGCACAAGAATCTCCATCCCACACTTACAGAATTGCAGTGTCTTCATGCAATAATAAAATTAAAAACAAGGGTAGAAGGGACCCCCTCTAGATATAGCTACTCAAACTCATCCTCAGAGTTTTAATCTTTATATGGTGGAATTTTGGGATGCCCCGGTAATGCATCAATTCCAAGTAAAATATGACTAGCCAGTGTGAGTCACCTCATAACTTCGACCTCTTCTTGGCTTGCTTCATTATATTCAATTCTTTTTTTCATACGAATAGGCAAGAACCTCATGGATTCTTCAATGTGTGCTAATATTTCCTCGGTAGTTGCTCAATTGGAAGGTCGTCACTTTTCAAAGATGTGACATTAAAGAGCTTTGATGGTGGTTCAAGCTCTCTATCTATACCTTTCTTTGTCAGATTCCCAGCTCTCTTAAGAATAGTGGTTATCATACTCGGCTAAAACAATCTACCTTTACCTCATCCCTTCACTCGAGCCATCTCCCCAAACATTACCTTGCCCATGTTGATATTTATCTTGAATCTCAAGGCGTAAATCAAGCAAAGTTTAAACATGGAGGATTTGAATGATTGGAGGATGGTGTGATTCAATTGTTTATGAACCTCAATAGTACCATCGAAGCCAAGGATAATTTTTTCATTGGGTAGCAGGCATGCCTTCCTTTTGCATCACGTGTCCATACCGCATCCTAATAATTTCCACACACTTGTGTCCTTAGATCTTTGTAGTCCAACATCTTTTAGAAGTCCCCAAATGTCTCATAGGGGCATTCTTTAAACTTCATTTATGCATTAATAGTATGTTAAGAGAATTTTACCATTACCCCACTCCCATTGACTTCATAATCTTGTTGATAATTAACTCCCAGCTCCCAAATCACATAGAACTCTCACCATACACATGTTTGCTTCACCATGTGAATTTAGCAAGCTTCCCAACCCCATATCTAGTATGATAGATTAGAGGTATCAAAACTTGATGGTTAAGGGAACTATGACAATTTTTTGTTCGGGGAAGGTCATAGGAGTTTCTTCAAATTCCATGTACCATCATTGTCCCAAAGGTGCAACCGCTTCTATCCTGTAGGGAAATTCCAAAACATGGGGTTGTCCTCCTCTCTCTTGTCTATGACTCTTGTCTTTTGTATGGCAACTAGTTATAGTCTTTTCCTTTCCGGTGCTACCTCTATTAGGCCTTATAGAAATGATACCTTCAAAAGAAAATTAAAAGTTAAGTATACAACATACAACATAACTACTACAAGAAAATTCAATTCCATCCTAAAACTAGAAATTAACATAAAAAATCCTAAAAATTTGCTAGTAAATTTTGATGAGTATTATAGCATCTAGTTAGTAATATATATCCAATTAAGAGTATGGTATACTAAGTTCATGGTCGGTGTAGCAAATTTAAAGCTTAAGTGAGGTGTAAAGTCACCCCATACTTAGAATTTTGACATATTATCATGAAATCCTCTTTCAAGAATTTTATCAAACACTTAATGTGCATCAACCTATAAAGTCTTGTTTCATAGATTTTACCATCCTAATTCACCACCAAATATCATATTATAAACCAACAACCATTCCAACAATCATATATTCAAAAATAATCAATAATCTATATTCCACATACAAAAATTTAGCATGATTTCACAAGTTGGGGAAATTCAAGTATGCAATTTCACTTTACATGGGTCTACAAAATTACTAGCTAAAATGAATAAATTAAATAAATAAAAACTAATAACTAATAACTAAAAACTAAATACTAATGATAAAAATAATAATTAACTAAAGAAAGCATAAGAATTCATACCTTGAAAATTGATTCTCAAAGAAGAAAGCATGAAAGTATGAAAACTTTAGCTAAGGTTAGAGAGAGAAATATTTGAAAACACTAGATGACAAAACTAAGGAGCATCTAGTGGCTTTATACTAAATATTTTTTTCTTTTTTCTTTTTAATTTATGTTATTTGTTTATTTATTTATATATACTAAATATATATATTCTTTTTTTATTTTTTTTAAATCAAGCAAGAAAAACTATTTTTTGGTGAAAATGCATTACAGAGAGGCCTTGGGCGGTGCCCTAGCATTCCATATAGTGTATTTGCACTTATTTTTAATTTTCTAATCTTTTTATTTCTCAAACCTTGTTTTGAGTGACTGTTTCCACTTTCCTTGCTCCACAACCTCGAAAACATGTAAAACAATTAACTAAAGACAATCGTTAGAAATTTTTTATACAATAATAACATACCCAGTATATTTCCACACAGTGGAATCTGGGGAGGGTAGAGTGTACGTAGTTCGTACCACTACCTCAGAGTGAGGTAGAGAGGTTGTTTCTACTAGACCCCTGGAGCAAACAAAAATAGTTTATAAACTGCCATAGTATAAGAATAAGAAACAATAGGTAGCATCAAAACAACATATATATCAACAGAAACAAGACTACTATAAAAAAATACAACAATCAACCACCCAAAACAAAAAACATGCCAAAAATACCAAGAACAAGACATTACATGCATAGCACTACAACCATTAGCACGGACCACAATACTGAACACTCTTACCTACTAGCATCTGCGCACTCCTACCTACTAATCTTCTACCCTAATTCGCATCCTCCATACTTTCCTATGTAGAGTTATGTCCTCTGTAAGCTGTAACTGCTCCATATCATGCCTAATCACCTCCCTCTAATACTTTTTCGGTCTACCTCTACCTCGCTTGAAACCATCCATAGCTAACCACTCACATCTCCGCACTGGGGCATCCGTGCAGCTCCTAATCACATGTTTGAACCATCTCAACCTCGCTTCTTGCGTCTTAACATCCATCAAAGTCACTCCCACTTTGTCCCGGATAACCTCATTTCCAATTCTATCTCTCCTAGTAAACCCACATGTCCACTGCAGCATCCTCATCTCTGCCACCTTTATCTTTTGTATGTGGGAGTTCTTGACTGGCCAATACCCCACCACATACAACATAGCTGGTCTAACCGCCACTCAGTAGAAATTTCCTTTAAGTTTAGGAGGCACCTTGTTATCACACAAGACTCTGAAAGTGAGCCTTCATTTCAACCACCCAACCCCAATACGGTGAGTGATATCCTCATTGATCTCCCATTTTCCTGGATCATTGACTAAGATACTTGAAACTATCTTTCTGATGAATGACCTGAGTATCTAGTTTCACTACCACATCTGTCTCCTGTTCCACCTCACTGAACAAGCACTCCAAGTATTCTTTCTTGGTCCTGCTTAACCTAAACCCTTTGGACTCTAGCGTCTATCTCCAAATCTCTAACTTAGAATTAACTCCTCTGCGGGTCTCATCAACCAAAACTATATCATTCATAAAAAATATAAACTATGGCACCTCACCTTGAATTTGTCACTTCAAAACATCCATCACCAAGGTAAATAAAAATGGGCTAAGGGTCGATCCTTGGTGCAGCCCCATCAATACAAGGAAGGGCTCCGAGTCTCCTCCCACAATCTTTATTTGAGTCTTGGTTCCATCTTACATGTCCTTAATCGACCTAGTATATGCAACAAGGGCACCTCTAGCCTCTAAGCACCTCTAAAAAATCTCCCTAGGGACTGTCGTAGGGCTTCTCTAGATTGATGAACAATATGTGAAGATCCTTCTTCCGCTCCCTATACTCCTCCACCAGTATCCTTACAAGATGAGTGGCTTCTGTAGTCAAGCTTATTGGCATGCTTCCAAACTGATTCTAGAAAATAGTCATGATCCTCCTCAACCTCCACTCAACCACTCTCTCCTAAACCTTCATAGTGTGACTCAGCAACTTGATACCCATATAGTGGTTGCAATTTGGGATGTCACCCTTGTACTTGTAGAATGTAATCATCATACTCCACCTCCAAGCTTTAAGGATCTATGTCATCCTTAAAACAACATTAAACAACTCGGTCATGCACTCCAAACCTGCTCTACATGTGCTCTTTAAAAAGTCCACTGGAACTTCATTTAGCCTAGTCACTCTACCTCTACCCATTTTACAAATAGAACCCCTAACCTACTCAACCTTTATATTCCTACAATAACCATAATTGCAACATTGCTCTGAGTGTTCCAAGTCCCCCAACACAATGCCTTTTTCCCCTGCTTCATTTAAGAGCTTATGGAAGTATGATTTCCATCTCTTTCTAATGAGGAAGTCCTCTACCAATACTTCTCCATCCTCACCCTTGATGCACTTCACTTGGTCGAGACCACGGGTCCTCTGCTCTCTAGCGTTGGCTAGCCTATATAATTTCATATCCCTGCCTTTATCCTCTAACTCTGCGTATAAGCTTTTGAATTCCATTGTTTTAGCTACCATAACAACTAACTTAGACTCCAACCTATCCATCTTATACGCCACCCGATTCTTCCTCTTCTCCTCCTCAGTCGTGCTTTCCACCAACTTTGCATAAGTTTCCTTCTTTGCCTCCACATTCCCTTGTACTTCCCTATTCCACCACCAGTCCCCTCGACGCCTGCCAGAATGACCTCTCGATACCCCCAACACCTCCCTATCCATCTTCATAATGCCACTGGTGGTCTTATCCCTCATACTGTCATCCCCCCCACTCCCACAAGCCCTCTTAGCCATCAGTTTTTCCCCTATCTCTAAGACACTGGCCATAGTCAAGCTACCCTATTTAATCCTAGGTCGATCATCCACAACCCTCTTTATTCTCATGTCCTTGACCTCCAAATCCCTCACCAAAAGCTTATATTAAGTCAAAATATTATCACTTAGGATAACCTTACAATCTCTACAAAGACCCTTATCTCCCTTCCTAAGCAGCAAAAATTCTATCTGAGTCTTAGCCACGAAACTACAGAAGGTAACCAAGTGTTCCTCCTTTTCGGGGAAGCTCGAATTCACTACTATCAACCCAAAGGCTTTAGTAAAATCAAAAAGTGAATCTCCTCCTTTGTTCTTCTCCTCGAAACCAAAGCCTCCATGCATATTGTCATAACCCCTCGGTAAAGATTCGATGTGCACATTGAAATCTCCTCCTACAAAAAGCTTCTCGGTATTAGGCACGCCATTCACCACCTTATCAAAAACCTCCCAAAAGATCTTCTTTTCCTTCTCGTCCAATTCCACTTGTGGAGCTTATGAAGTAATGACGTTCCAAGTACACCCTCCCAAGACTAGCTTAATCAACATTAAACTATCATTGACCATAAAAACCTCAACCTTTTTCTCCCTCAGTGCTTCATCTACTAAGATTCCTAGCCCGTTCCTATTGCTCACGTCACCTGAGTACTACAACTTATACCCTTCCACGTCTCGTGCCTTAGTACCTACCCATTTGGTCTCCTAGAAATAAGCTATATTAAACCTCCTCCTCCTAAGAATCTTCACTAGCTCTATGGACTTTCCTTGTAAAGTTCCAATGTTGCAAGACCCCATTCTAAACCTAGATGTCCCCTTAACCTATTTACCCCTCCTACCCCTCTCACCTGCCTCCAACCCCAAACCGGATCCAAAACCTAACCATAGCCCTGACTAAAGACATGACCCAAGTCTACCATCATCCACTAAAGACACTAAAGAAAGTTCAATCTAATCAAGGATATACTAACTAAACCAACTAAACTATAATACACGATACAAGAAATGCAAACAAGGTGAGGCTAAAATACACGATAATCAAGAACGAAAATAATCAAGAACGAAAATACTAACAAGATATATTAGGGACAATGGGGCATTCTTTAGAATACGCTACAAGAAAGAAGTAGAATAAAGGTAAATAATCAATGAGTCAATATAACCAATGTACAAAATGGGACAAATATGAATTGTATAGCACGCTAAACACAACAAGCCAACAAGAAAGATCAATCAATGGAAAGAAAGAAACAAATTTCAATCTAAAATTCTGCCAAGAATGTAATAATATTGAGACAATGTCATGTAAAGTCAGGAAAAATAAAGATTCATGGTTAGAAATCACTGGGACTAAGCTGGAAATAAAGAAAGCTAGATTTCTTGCTCAATTTGGTGGATTCCAGCATATATTGGTGCTGAAATTTGTCACCAGAATCTGGTCGCTTGAATATATTGCCTGTGTCTGCTTCCCAATATAACCTAAAAGGATAAGAAGATAGAATAAAAGAGAGGTTGGAAATAAAGTGGAAGAATGCAAGAAAAATATTGAAGGAAACTATGGGTTCGCCGAAAAGCCACTGGAGAAACTAAGCAGTAGTCACTAGTGTGAATAGATCTTGGTTTTGACTAGTGAGATGGAAGAAAATGTCAAGACTACACCTGAGTAGCACCGACAATCATGCAATTTAGAAAAAAAAAGAGTTCCATCACCGGTAAAGAAAATGGCCGGAGCTAAGGGAGTGGTCAAACCTACGAAGGTGGGTTCTATCCCCACCAAAGAATACGACCAGATTTACTGATTATCGTTGGGTTCAAGCACCGGCAAAGAAGACTACTGGAGTAGATCTAGGACTCGAATTCGCTAGTAAAAGAGGTTTTCAATGAAAGAGGTTGCCGAAGAAGTTCCGTCAGTATGGCTAAATTTTTTCAAATAGAAAAGAAAGAGACCTACCAAGATCCTCAAACTCCGTTAGAAAATTGGATCATTAAGTTCCAATTTAATTTTTTTATAAAAGAATATAATAAAGAAAAATTAAATAATTACAAAAAATGTTGGGTTGCCCCTTAACTAGCGCCTTGATTAACATCGTGGCTCGACATACACTTTTTCAATTTCCATTATCTCCATTGGGGTAAACATCACTGCCCCATCTTACTTGAGATTCTATTTGTCCTTGGCTTCTTTCACCTCTCTCATTAAGTTTAGGAACTCTAAATTAAGAGAAAGCCCTTGTTCAGCCAAACTTTGTAGCATCTTCATGGTTGTGCTTGCTAAATTCTCATCCCACAATCGACCAACTACCACATCTATTATAGATTCGTTGATCTCATCAAGTGCTCGGTAAAAGGTGTCCATCATTATTACTTTGGACAAACCCACACCTGGATGGTTGATAAGATGGCTGAACCTTGCCAAAGCATTGGAGAGTAACTTTTCCTCCTCTTGTTAAAAGTTCACAATCTTGTTCACTGCTTGTGTCTTTCCAGCATATGGACTTAACTCATGGATAAATGTATATACTAATTTAGGCCATGTTCCCACTAACTCTGGTGTCGTGTTTGCATACTACTCCCTTGCTTCTCCTACAAGAGAAAGAGGAAATTAATATAGATTCATCTTATCATCAATGACCTTCTCATACTTTTCGAACACATCCAAGAAACTCTTTATGTGAAATATGGGATCTCTCTCCCAACCTTTTCATAATAGAACTTTATCCTTAATATCTCTTTCAATCTTATCTTCTATGGTCACAATATCATACTCTATTAGATTCAGTCTCCTAGGACCCCTCAATGAGTTATTTTAATTTGAATGAGTTTCTAGTGCCTTAGCCGATCTTGGAGGACCCAAATTTATAATTTTGAGCTCCTTCAATGGGCAGGAAATGATTTGCCTTCAATACATCAAATGTGGCTTCAGTTTCTCCCACTGTCATAGGCATCTTACTAGACCAATTTTATTAATGTATTAGCTGTAGGCAAGAAACCTCTACAAAGAATGATGGGTATATCTTTGTCGGCGTTATAGTTAAGAATAATAAAGTCAATAGGCAGAATAAATGGTCCCACCTTTACCAACACATTTTCAATGATTCCATCAGGAAAGGTTAAAGAACGGTCTATCAACTTCAAGGTAACTGTAGTAGGCCTTGGTTCACCAAGTCCTTAAGTCTTGAAAACTGAAGTGGGCCTCAAGTTTATGATAAAACCTAAATCACAAAGTGCCCTTCCAACATCTCTTTCTCCAATGGTTAGAGGAATAGTGAAACTTCCTGGATCTTCAAACTTTAGAGGGAGTTTTCATCTAATTCGTTAACTACACTCTTTAGTGAGTGAAACTGTCTTAAATACTATGAGACGACTCTTGTTTGCAACTACAATTCTCAAGTGCTTGCCGTATTTTGGTACCACTTGAAACAACTCCACCAATGGAATATTCACATGTACCTGCTTCAATATGTCTATAATTATCAAATAAGCCTTGTATGATTTCTGCTTTTTAAACCTCTATGGGAATAGTGATTGTGGATTTTCTGTTAACTCTTCAATTGACTTCTGAATTTCTTTCGTCTCTTTCTTTTTCTGTGGTGTAGACCTCAACTCTTTATTTCATCTTCTATATTTCTGAGGCTCTACTTTTAATGCTTTTTTGATTCTCAAGGTGACTGCATTAACCATTTCTCTTGGATTTTTTCTATATCACTTGCTAATGCCCTCGGGGTCTCGCATGTAATAATGCAGCTAACTGACCCAATAGTAGTTTTGCTTCAGTAATAATATTCTTATTTTCTTCATTAATCATTTGTTGAGCTTGATCTAATTGGTTGAACTCATCTACAAACTACTTGAATGTCTCTTCAAGTGAAATACTTACATGAGCTTATGGTTGTGTGAATGGTTGCTTCTAATTACCTCCCCAAGAGAGATTTGAGTGATTTCAGTAGTTCTGCCCATAGACATTACCTTGATAACCCATTCCAGGATATTTTTGCCCCACAAAAAATATAGACTCTGAATTTTGAGGACAACCTGAATAGGTATGGTTTTCACCATATAGCTCACACATAATATTGGCTGCCTTAACCTGCTGAACTTGACTTGAGTTATGGGCTGTCAAATACTTCTTTACTAAGCTGGTAAGCTGCCCAAATTCAGTCTCATGGCTATAACATCACTTAACTTTAGCTTCTCTTGCTCTTTATATGAAGTGGAGGAGAACACTCTGCTCGGCTTTTGATAGTCTCTATTACCTACATACATAAGGTTGAGCAGCGCTTCTATTTCATCATAACTCTTGGAAAAAATCTGACCTTGAGTTGTAGCATCTAAAAGTTACTTGGAGTCTTGTCTCAGTCCTTTAAAGAAGTTGTGGCCAATGATCTCCTTTGGTTGCTGATTATGAGGGAAATCTCTGAGAGATAACTTGTACCTTCCCCATTCCTGTGGCAATGATTCAGCATCCTTCAACACAAAATTGGATATTGTCCCTCTTAACTCTTTAGTTATTCTTGAAGAGTAGAAGCGATTCAAAAATTTCTCTGAAAAATCCATCCCAAGTAGTGGTTGAAACTGCTGGTTAATTCTGCAGCCACTGCTTTGCTTCCGCAAAAAGTGAGAAGGGAAACAAAGTAAGTTTCACATACTCATCTAACATGTTCTGATAGTGAAAGTTATCACTAAGCTCCATAAAATTTGTCAAGTGTTTGTGTGGATATTCGTGTGGTTTATCAAAAAACTGGAAAGTGTTCTGCACTAGCCTTACTGTTCCTTCTTTCAGCTCAAAATTACTCATAATTTCTGGCTTAACTATTGCCTTAGAGGCATTTTCATGATCTTGCCTAGCAAAATTCAGCACAGATACATATTCTTGCACCTTAACTCTGTCAAGATTCAAGTTTCGGTTCACTTGGTCACCATAGTTTTGAATCATCTCACATTTCTTTCGATTTCAAGGTCAAATGGAATCAAGCGACTTCCTTGACTTCCCGTAATTGGTATACATACCTGAGACCTGTAACTCAACAAAAAGAACAACTAAAAGTTAAAACTGAATAGTTTAAATAAAAAACTCAAAACAGTATATCAATCTCTAACAAGTCACTAGCAACCCGCCAAAAACTTTGTTGTTCCATAACCTCTTAGATTTACACACACGTAAGTGTACACAGTCTGACAAGTAATATAGGAATTATGAGTCCATATTATCGAACCCACGGTGAATTGATGATTTAATAACTATAATGAGCTCCTATTCTAACTATTTAGTGTACTAAACAAGAGAAGATTGTTTGGTTTAGCTAATTGAATACTTATCTACTTAACTAGTATAATTCTAACAGTTAAGAGGCTATTATGATGTTTTGTGATTTCATAGATGATTAGTGATCCAGGGTTGTGGACTTAGAATGATCTAGTTGAGTTATCAGTTAACTAGTTTGACTGTTTTCCTGAGTTACTAGTTGTGGATTGATAATCGCGATGTTGAGCGTCTTTCCAAACTACCTCTACACCTACTTGACTATTCCTAACACGTATATTCCTATGATCATCATTTGATAGTGAAGTGCATGTGCTATGTATTTTGTGCCAACTAATGCAAGGCTAACAAGTATATTCTTATCCACGTTACCGAATCATTCTCCCCTCGATTAGGGATCAAGGACCAATATCTAGCTATTCTTATTATGAATGTACTCTATTCCTAGTTCAACTTACAAACCATCGGTAGTACTTAGTAATTTTCTAGAGAATCAAGTACTTAAGATCAAGAAGAGATAAGCAACTCAAATAGTGAAAATCCTATCAAACTAACTTTAACATTCAAACTACAATATTCATAATTATCCACAGCTCTAGATACTATGAATTTTGTTACTCATGAACATATTACAATACCAATAATCCATGAGTAAATAGATATTCAATCATACAATGCAAAAATAAAGAAATAACTTAGGTAGAAACCCTTGGGGCTCCAACCCTGTGTGTTTCTACTCCTAAAAATGCCATGTTCTTATTCTCCAATGTGTTCTCTATGATTTTATATGTAGGGATATGAAAAACTATTTATATAATGTAGAAAAGTAGTATTTATAGGTTTTAGGGAGGCTTCGGGTCAGATTAGGATAGTTTGGGCCAAACCCGGATGAACTAGGCTAAATTTGGCATGTGGCATTGCCTGGGGCGACGCTATAGTGTAATTTGGCATCCCCCAAGTTGCCTCCTTTATATGTTGTTCAAGTGCACTACGGCCTCGCCTAGGGCGATGAGCAGGGCCTCCCCGTAGTGCATTTTTTGCCTCTTTTAGTCATTTAGCCTCTGTGAAGCACCCATCATGATCTCCTAACCATGGATATGCTCTGGATCATCTTTCTCAACTCCTACTCAGACTTTAAAGATCCATAAAACTCCAAATATGTGCGAAATCATTTACTTTCTCATCTACACATCAAAACAAGCAACGTAAGTGTAATTCACATAATGTAAGCTCAAAAGCATCTTAAAACAAGTAAAATGTGAGGTAATCTATATCATAAAAATACTAGTTTTAACCTCACATCAGAAAGCCTATGGGTAGATGTAATAATCATCTAGAATGCATCTACGTTACAAATTAATACTTCCTAGCATGATTTTAATATTCTTAAACATGAATTGTGGTGATTGGGAACCTTGATTTCCATAAAAATGGGACCTTTAGCATAAAAACTGTTTGAAAGGGAGAAATTGGAGTAGGAACACCATGAATTGAAACAAAGTGAACATTGGGAGACTAGTTTATGGTTGATTGACCCTTGGGTAATGTTATAGACCTTTAATAATAAAATAATTAGTGGGTTTCATTTCCCAAAACCTTATATTCAAAGAGTAGATGATTGATTACTCTTATAATTGCTTGTTTTATATTTTGAACATTCTGAGGCATTAAGGAAAGAAAAAGCTCCAGCAAATTAGCTTTCTTGATTTGGGTTCTTCAGTTGAGGTAGGTTATGGTTTATGTAGAGTTAGACTTAATTTAGTCTCTTGTATGCATTATGAAGTAATCAACATGTTGATTGGTCTTCGAAAATATTTTGTAGTTAAATATTTTTTTGTCTATGCAATACTTGTATGAATATGTTGATAATTGTTTGAAGCCTTTCTGTAAATGACTCATGACTTTGATGTACACTTGCTTTATTCTTGTGTACTTCTTGTTACTATCATGAGAGATAACTGTGTTGAGAACATACTGAGATATATTGAGAGAGTTGAGAATACATATACTATTATGTTGATGAATGGCTTGAGTTTGATGTGAGCTTACAGACGAGTTGATATGTTATAGAGTGGGTACCATGACGGTACGGTACATGGATCCTAGGATTTCCCCTATAGGTCATGACTAGTTGGGCAGAAATAAGACCCTTTAGCATGTGTGTACATATGAGTGATTGTTGTAAGTTCAGATATGGTATAGAGTGAGACTGATGAGATACAAAGTCTATACAATTATGAGATCAGTATGGACATGATTCCATTTTTGATATGTGACTGCAATATATTTGTGGAGTTGAAAATGACATATTATATATGTTTGGTGACTTATATGTCTTTAACTTGTTGACATTGATATGTCTGGATTTTCTGTGATTTATCTAGCTAATTGTCACGACCCAATTTCTCAGGTTGTGATGGCACATACTACCTCCCACCAATAGGTAAGCCGAAACCCTTAGCCCAGAACAGCGAGAAGCGAGTTAATACGAGACACAGCTTAAAAGTTGAACAAGCGGATATACGATATATACAATAAGAGCAGAGAACAAAATAATGCGGAAGTAAGGAGCAAGTCATATAGGAAAAAAAACCGGGTATCAATCTGTACAAAAGCTAATACAACATAAGGAGTACTAGATAGGTACAAATATACATGATAGTCTCTAGATATATAAAAAAGGGACCACTCCCAAAGTAGAAGGTGATGAGTCAGATTTGGATTCAAGAAGCTCACCCTGGATCTCTGAATCAGCAACTCCACACCAGGAAAACATCAATGGCGATAACTCATGCTAGGGTCTGCATCAGGAAAAAAGATGCAGAAGTGTAGCATGAGTACCAAAACATACAGTACCCAGTAGGCATCATAGGCCGACTGAGTTCAACAAGATAAAAGCATTGAAAGTGCGAATAAACTAAAAAGGGAAGTAGAGGGAGTCAATGTAAGAACACAGGTCATAGCTAGGAATAACAAGGCAGAAAATAATGAGTTGAGCAAAGTGTAAAACTTGGAAAGTAAGGCAATGTAAAGTAAAGAAAAGTAACACAGTCTACCTATAACCTAACCAAACCCCCATAAGCCTAAAAGGTACACAAAATCAGAGAATAACCTAATCGGACCCCCATAAGCCCTAAAGGCACAACCAACAAACAATAGACCCAGTCAAAAATAATATGAAAACAATTCCAACGCATAAGGCCTTGGGCCCATAAATACATAACTACGAATAACAATATGAAAATAGAAAGACTAAGCAGAAATGCTAAACAAGCTTTTAATCTTATCACGAGCACTACAAAAAATTCTATATTATGGATATTTAGGTCAACCACCCAAACACCCTAAGGATGACTAGCTAAGCTGAGGCACACAAGAATTTACATATAACTAAATACAAATAAAGTCAGTGCACAGGCTACGCTAAGCCTACAGGTACGAGAAAGGTAGCACTCAGGATCCCAATCCCGATTCTAAGATAAAGCCCTAAATCAACTATGAGAATCAAATCCCTAAAAAATCACTATTCAATCCATAAATTCTTGCCAATAATTAGCATAACCCATACAATTACCTTATACACAAAAAGTCTAGAAGTAAGTAAGCAGTAGCCTACCTCGGAGCCAATCACACGTGCTCACACCCACTAGACCTGAGCTTTTCCTTTATGGGAAGCCTAAGACTGCTGTCATGCTATCATAATGATAATCTACTAGATAAAATAAGAACAATGATACCCATGTTGCAAAATAACTATTCAGCTCGAATTTCGAATGAAAAATCACCTGTGGGGCCTGCATGCAAATTCCAAAAATGAAGGTGGGACAAAGAGTACATGATCAGAATATTGGGCAAATAAAGCTCCAAAAATGAGCCCAATTCATCCCCTAAATCCCAAGAAAAAATTAAGAATCAACCAGAAAATTTAATGGATATTAAAGGATCAAAAATTTACAATTGATGATAGTAATCGGCCCAGACTAGAAAATAATCACCCAACCAGCTTAAAGTGATCCCACACTGCAATTTGGAGCTTAGAGCTCAATGGAAATGGAGGAATTTGGTTTGGAGTGTTTGAAAATTAAAGAGGAAGATATATATACTGCCAGGGGTCCTTCATCGCGATTGTGAAAGACCCCACACGGTCACAATGACCATGTTGTCTAGACGATCATGATTACGACAATCCAGCCACACGATCGTGAAGAGAAAATGGGTGTTAGGTCCACCGACCCTTCATCACAATCACGTGAAGGAGACCTCACAGTCTCGATGCCCAAAGAGATAAGCAATCATGATCGATATGGAATCAATAAAATTCCCCAATGGAGATTGATTTAACAAAAATTGTGCCCCACACCCAAAAATTAACTTTTATTGAACGTAACCAATAGGCCAAAATGAGTTCGGAAGCCTCGGGACCCAAACAATAGGTCTCTGTAGCCCAAAGTCAATGTTCTGGTGCTAATAGCACTGATAGAATTCCTATCTGAGGTTGTCTTCTCTGAATATTGACCAAAGTAAACTCTTTTAACCTTAAGAGTTTCAAAATCGAGAAATGGGCTTAAAACACAAAGGAACTGCCCGGGAACTGAACTGTTAGTCTTGGCATGTCATAAATGACCTATAGACGTTGTGACAAAGCTCAAAATGCAGAAAAAGCATGAAAACAAGAAAATGACCTAGAGGGTCATTACAACATCTACTACTAATAGGACTTTCATCCTCGAAAGTTAGGAAAAAGGGAAGTACCTGAAGTCTTGAAAAGACAGGGATACTGGGCCCGCATATCATGCTCAGTCTCCTAGGTAGCCTTCTTAATGGGATGATGTATCTACTGCACCTTAACCACCGAAATCTCTCTAGACTTCAACCATCTAACATCCCAAGCTAAAATTGCTACTAGCTCTTTTTGAAAAGTCAAATGGTCATCCAACTGAACCGACTCTCACTGAAGCACGTGATACTCATATGGAACATAACAACGGAGCATCGATACATGGAAAATTGGATGAATAGCATAAAAGGCTAGAGGCAAGGCTAACTCATATATAACATTACTCACTCGCTGAAGAATCTCAAATGGGTTGATGTACCTGGGGCTAAGATTACCCCTTCTCCAAAACCTCACCACGCCCTTCATAAATGATACACGGAGGAACACACAATCACCAACCCTAAACTCCATGGCACGATACCTATGGTTAGCATAACTCTTCTTTCTACTCTGAGTTGCACGAAGTCTATCCTGAATCACCCAAACATTATCCAAAGACTCACGCACCAAATCTAAACTCTGCAGCTTAGCCTCGGAAGCATAAAACTACCCAATAGGAGACCTACACCGCCTACCATACAACACCTCAAATGGCGCCATCTAAATACTCGAATAGTAACTATTTTTATAAGCAAACTCTGCCAAGGCTAGAAACTTGTCCCACTGAACCCCAAAATTCAGAACACAAGAATGCAGTATGTCCTCAAAAACCTAAATAGTCTGCTCAGATTGGCCATCAGTTTGTAGGTAAAACACTGTGCTAAGATCAACTTGAGAACCCAACTCTACCTGAATTGCCCTTAAAAGGTGAGAAGTGAACTGAGTAACCCTATATGAAATAAGGGATACTGGAATACCATGCAGGCAAACTATCTCTTGCATGTTGATCTGAGCTAACCTCTCAGTACTGAAGAAAGACTAAATGGGTAGAAAGTGAGCAGACTTAGTCAATCGATCCATAATGACTCAAATTCTATCAAAACCACAAAAAGTATGCAGTAAGCCAACTATGAAATACATGGTAATCCACTCCCACTTCTACTCGGGAATTGGCAAACTCTGAAGGCAACCACTAGGTCTCATGTTCTCGAACTTCACCTGTTGATAGCTCAAGCACCGAGATACAAACTCTGCTATATCCCTCTTCATCTTGCTCTACCAATAATGCTGCCTCAAGTTCCTATACATCTTAGCTGCCTCGGGATGAATGGAATATCTGGAGAAATAAGCCTCGTGTAATACAACTAAATCAAGTCACCAACCCTTGGAACACAAATACAACCATCGAATCTCAAGAGACCCTCTGAATCTATGGTGGCCCTATTAGCCTCACTAATCAACACCTGATCTAAGAGCCAACAAAGTCGACTGTCCTCAAACTGATTCTCTCGAATATGCTCCCACAACATAGACTGAGCCTCAACTCAAGAAAGAATCCTCCCTGGGTTAGAAATGTAAAGTCAAACCAACCTATTGGCTAAGGACTAAATGTCCAAGCCAAAGGCCTCTCAGAAACTAATAGGAAGGATAAACTACCATACTAACCGCCTTCCGACTCAAGGCATCTGCTACCACATTTGCCTTGCAATGATGATAAAGAATAGAGAGATCATAGTCCTTCACAACTGTAGTTGCCTCCACTGCCTTGAATTAAGATCCTTCTGGCTCAAAATATACTCTAGGCTATGATGGTCGGTGAATACCTCATAATGAACACCATAAAGGTAATGCCTCTAAATCATAAGCGTGAAAACTGTCGCTGCCAACTCTAAGTCATGGGTAGGGTAGTTGTGCTCATATACCTTTAACTTTCTAGAAGCATATGCTATCACTCGGCCCTCCTAGATCATAACACAACCCAAACCAACACCAGAAGCATCGCAATACACTATAAAACCCTGGCCCTTAAATGGAAGAGTCAATATTAGAGCTATAGTCAACAAGGCCTTGAGCTTCAGAAATCTCTCCTCGCACTCATTGGACCACTGAAATAGGACATCCTTCCTAGTCAGTTTAGTCAATAGGGATTCAATGAAAGAGAAGACCTTAATAAACCATCTGTAATAACCAGCCAACCCAATAAAATTGCGAACGTCGATAGAAAGAATGGGCCTCGCCCAATCACAAACTGCCTCAATCTTCACCGGGTCTACAATGATCCCATCCTTTGATACCACATGCACCAAGAATTCGACATACTCATACTAGAACTCACACTTCAAAAATATGGCATCAAGCCACTGATCTCTTGAAATCTGGAGTGTAATCCAGAAATGCATATCGTGATCCTCTCTAATCTTTGAATATACAAGAATGTCATCAATGAGGACTATCATGAAGGAGTCGAAATAGGGTATGAACATGTGGTTCATCAAGTCTATGATCACAGTTGGGGAATATTTCAACATAAAAGGCATCACCAGGAACTCGTAATGTATGAAGCAAGTCTTGAAGGCTGTCTTAGGGATGTACGCCCCCTAAATCCTTAACTGATGGTAAGCGGATCTCAAGTCAATCTTAGAAAATAAGGCTTCTCCCTGAAGCTGATCAAATAGGTCATCAATATGCAGCATCGGATACTTATTCTTAATAGTCACCTTATTCAACTATCGGTAATCAATACACATATGTATAATGCCATCCTTCTTCTTCACAAAGAGGACAGGATCACCCTACGGAGAGACACTCGGCCTACTAATATCCTTACTCAGAAGGACCTAAACTTGAACACTAAGCTTCCTCAACTCAGCAGGAGCCACACTGTAGGGTGGAATAGAAATAGGCCTGGTGACCAACTCAACATCAATATCTAAGTCTGTATCATGCTCATGAGGGAGGAAAGGTAAGTCAGCAGGAAAGACATCGGCAATCTCTAAGACTATAGGAAGAGAATCAAGCGAGGGGACATCGACACTCATATAACGAACATAAGCAAGGTAAGCTAGACATCCCTTCGACACCAAACTCCTAGCCTAAATATAAGAAATAATCCCCGTTGATGCATGACTAACAGATCCCTACAATACAGGCTGAGACCTTTAGTAGCAGTCCCTGAGTCCCAGCACTACGGTGTCACCATAGGTGCAATAGGGGTCAGCTGTCAAATTAGGCTGGTTACCCTTGTCCCTTGTAGATATTAGTTTAGTGGATCCACGTCAGATTTGTTTGTACCCTTGGAAAGGTATGAACACCCTTCTATCCAGGGTTATAAGTTGGTCCCATAACCAGCTCAGCTTGGGGTATATCGGTTATTAGTAGCTCTCACAGTCCATATTAATTATTTCTTAACCTTGTATTCAGTTATTCAGCTTAGTTTAGTATGTTATAGTATTCATGTTATTTACTTGGCCATTGCATTCAGTTTATTCATCAGTTCATGTTTCAGTATATGTTTCTATATTTAGCCTTTATGATATACAACTTTGCATATATCCTGCATACTCAGTACATTCAAAGTACTGACGCATACTTTCATACTACATTATTTGATGATGTAGGTCCAGGCGCTCAACATCCAAACCTTGCTTAGTACGATTTCTGAGTTCTCACTCAGCGACTTAGTGGTGAGTCCTTATAGTCCTGGGGCGGCAGTTATGTTTACTCATTCAATATTAAATTTCAATTTTACACTATTAGGGTTAGCTGGAGGGCTTGTCCCAGCAACTCATGTCAGTTAGAGGCTTTCAGACATAATATTAGTTTCAGCTATTGCAGTTAGTATTGTTTTAGTCCTTTGTCAGATTGTCTTACATATTTAGATACGCTTGGATTATTTTTCCAACTTATTCATTTAAAGCAGTTTAGCTTCTGCATAGTTAGTATTTGATTTATAATTGCCTAGTTATTCTAGACCATGGGTTAGCTTGGGGTCACTCATGACAATAAGCACTGTGTTGCATCTAAGGGGTAGCTTTGGGGTGTAAGAAACTAGGTATCAGAGCATCAGGTTCAAGTGTCCTAGGGTGTTTGAAAGCTGCATCTATTAGAGTCTTCTTTATGGGTGTAAAGCACGCCACACTTATGGGGGAGATGCTATGAGACGTTAGTAGGAGAAACTTCACTTCATTCTTTTCCATCTCGTGCTATAGAGTATGAACTCTATTTAATCTCCTCCTAACTCATGCTCTACACATTTCAGAAAATGCCTCCTAGAAGAGCCAATGCAAGGAACTAGCAAGCACTTACAGCTCCAGTAGACCCTTTAAATGAGCAAGTCACTCATGCCAAATTTTGGGATGCTTATCAGGGGCTTGCTCAGGCCATGACCGCTCAAGTCAACCAGCAGGCTACGACACTAGCTTCACCTCAGACTAACTCTGCCGGAGCTAGATTTGGAGACTTCACTTGGATTAACCCTACAGATCTTCATGGGTCCATGTTCTAAGAGGATCCCCGGGAATTTCTTGACAACATTTAAAAGTTTACAGATATTATGGGTGTCACTCGGGTCGATAGTGCAGACTTAGCCGCTTACCAGCTGAAAGGAGTGGCTTATACTTGGTATCAATAGTGGAAGGAATCTCGTTGTACTAATACAGGTCTAATGGATTGGAACCACTTGAAGACTGTATTTCTGGACAGGTTTTTCCCAATTGAGCTCAGGGAAGAGAAAGTCCAAGAGTTCATCCACTTGAAGCAGAATTATATGAGTGTGAAGGAGTACGCAGTCAAGTTTACTTTGTTATCTAAGTATGCTCAAGCTATGGTAGCTGAATCCAGGGACCGTATGAGTAAGTTCATATCTGGTGTGTCTGATGATATGGTCAAGGAGATGGATATTTATTAGTTGGTGACTTATGCCCAATAATTGAAGAGGAGAAGATCAAGAAAAGGGGAGGAGACAACAAAAGAGCTAGAACGGGTGAATTTAACTACTCTCAGCAGAGGTCAGATAGTGTTTACCGCTATCAGTTCCATCAAAAATCTTTAGCTCTGGCCCCATCCTCTGCTAGTGCTCCAGTGCCTAAGTCCCGACAGGAAAGGCGGGATAGGGTGCCAGGCTCTAAGTCCCAAGGTACAGTTACTAGCAGGCTCACTCATCTAGTTTGCAAGAAGTGTGGTAGGAACCACCTAGGTGAATGTATGGCAGGTAGGGGAATTGTTTTGTGTGTGGCAAGCCAGGCCACTGTATTAGGGATTCTCCCATAGCTTCTCAGAAGGGAAAGGCTATTCGCCCACATAATCAGGCTAGTTCAACAGTAGCTCTAGCGGGTCCCCCTAATCAATAGGGTGCCTCATCTAGTACAGGTGGTGGTCAGTGCCATAACAGGTTACATGACCTTCAGACTCGACAAGATAAGGAGGATTCTCCCAATATGGTTATAGGTACATTATAGAACTTCCATTTAGATTTTTATGCATTATTAGACCCAGGGGCTACACTTTCTTTTGTAACTCCTTATATAGCAGTAAATTTCAGTGTTAGTCCATAAATCCTCCCTGAACCTTTCTCAATCTCTACTCCAGTTGGTGATCCAGTTACAGCTAGATGGGTATACAGAAATTTCCCTATCATAGTTTTCCAGAAAGTCACCTCAGCCAATCTTGTACAGTTAGAAATGAATGACTTCGATACTATTCTAGGCATGGATTTGTTGCATTCCAGTTATGCCTCAGGTTATTGTAGAACTAGGATCATTTGGTTCTAGTTTCCAAATGAGCCAGTCTTAGAGTTGAAGGGTAATACCTCTAGTGCCTGTAGGTTGATTCATCTCTTACCTTAAGGCCAGAAAAATGATTTCCAAAGGGTATATCTATCATCTTGTTTGGGTTAAGGATTCAAACTGCAAGACCCCAACTCTTGAGTTAGTCTTAGTAGCAAATGAATTCCCAGAAGTGTTTCCAGAAGATCTTCCCGGAGTTTTTCCCGAAAGAGAAATCAACTTCAGAATAGATCTCCTTCCAAATACCCAACCTATTTTGATTCCTCCTTATATGATGGCTCCAGCTGAGCGTAAGGAATTGAAGGAATAGTTGAAAGACCTTATAGATAAGGGCTTTATCATATCCAGCATCTCTCCATGGGGTGATTCAGTACTTTTCATGCGTAAGAAAGACGGTTCTCTTAGGATGTGCATCGACTACAGTCTGTTGAATAATGTGACAATCAAGAATAAGTATCCCATCCCCAGAATTGATGACTTATTCGACCAGCTTCAGGGTGTTAGTTGCTTCTCGAAAATTAACCACAGATCCAGTTATCATCAGCTTAGAGGTAAAGACGGTGATATTCTGAAGATGGCCTTCAGGACTCGGTATGGTCACTACGAATTTGTAATAATGTCTTTTGGACTAATGAATGCTCCTACAGCTTTCATAGATTTGATGAACAGGGTGTTCAAATAGTATATAGACTTGTTCTCCATTGTCATCATCGATGATATACTCATATATTCTCAGAGCAAAGAGGACCATGCTGATCATTTGAGAGTTGTGCTGCAAACTCTCAAGGATTGGCAATTATTCGCTAAGTTTAACAAGTGTGAATTCTAGTTGAAATCAGTTGCTTTTCTTGGTCATGTGGTGTCTAGTGATGGCATTCGAGTTTATTCTCAGAAAATTGAGGCAGTGAAGAACTGTCCCTGACCCATCTCTCTGACAGACATCAGAAGCTTCTTTGGTTTAGCCGGATACTACAAGAAATTTGTGGAAGGATTTTCATTCTTGGCTGCCCCATTGACCAAATTGACTCAGAATAAGGTCAAGTTTCAGTGGTCAGACGAGTGTGAGAAGAGTTTCCTAGTGTTGAAACCAGGTTGACTACAACTCCCATGTTAACTTTAACATAGGGTTCATATGGCTTCATGGTTTATTGTGATGAATCCAGGGTTTACCTGGGCGGTGTCTTGATATAGCATGGTAAGGTCATAGCTTATGCCTCTAAACAACTTAAGATCCACGAGAATAATTACCCGACTCATGACCTTGAGCTGGCAGCAGTTGTATTTGCACTAAAGATTTAGAGACACTACTTGTATGGTGTTCATGTAGACGTGATCACAGACCATAAGAGCCTCCAGTATGTGTTCACCCAGAAAGAGTTAAATCATCATCAGAGAAAGTGGCTCAAATTCCTTACAGACTATGATATAAATAAGCTCTACCATCTGGGTAAGGCCGTAGTATTGGTTGATTTCCTCAGTAGACTATCCATGGGTAGTGTGTCACATATTGAGGAAGAGAGGAAGGAATTAGCCAGGGATGTTCATAGGCTTTCTCGCTTAGGAGTTTGCCTCGTGGACATGACAGATAATAGTGTGATAGTCCAGAATGGGTGAGAATCTTCATTAGTAATGGAGGTGAAATAGAAACTACACAGTGATCCTATATTACTGCAGTAAAAAGGTGTGGTTCATCAGTAGAGGTTAGAGATCTTCTCCTAAGGGGGAGATGGTGTACTTCTCTACCAGGGTCGTTTATGTGTACCTAATGTGGGTGAGTTGAGGCAATAGATCCTTATAGAAGCCCATTGTTCCAGATATTCTATTCATCCTGGTGCCACTAAGATGTACCATGATCTACAGGAAGTTTATTGGTAGAACGACATGAAGAGGGACATTGCAGATTTTATGGCTAAGTGTTCCAACTATTAGTAGGTGAAAGTAGAACATCATAAACCAGGAGGTGTGACTTAGGATATTAGTATTCCTACTCGGAAGTGGGAGGTGATCAACATGTATTTCATTACGGGTTTACCTCACACTCACAGATAACATGACTCCATTTAGGTGATAGTGGAAAGGGTTACTAAGTCAGCTCACTTCTTAGCAGTTAAAACTACAGATTCAGCAGAAAACTATTCTAGACTCTACATCAACGATATAGTCAGGTTTCCTGGAGTTCCATTGTATATCATCTCAGATAGGGGTATTTAGTTCACAGCTCATTTTCAGAGATCCTTTCAGAAAGGTCTTGGTACTTAGATGAATCTGAGTGCAACATTTCATTCGCAAATGGATGGTCAGGCAGAGCATACCATTTAGACCCTGGAGGACATTTTGAGGGCTTGTATGATCAATTTCAAAGGTTGTTGGTATGATCACCTACCTCTCATAGAGTTTTCCTAAAATAACTATTTCAATTCCAGTATTCAGATGGCCCCGTATGAGGCACTCTATGGGCGTAGATGCATGTCACTGGTTGGTTGGTTCGAAGTAGATGAAGCAATTTTGATTGGGCCAGATTTGGTTCATGAGGTTATGGAGAAAGTTCAGCTCATCAGAGAAAGATTGAAGATAGCTCAGAGTCGTCAGAAGTGCTATGCTGATGTGAGAAGGAGGGACTTAGAGTTTAAGGTTGAGGATTTGGTTTTCCTGAAAGTTTCACCTATAAAGGGTGTGATGAGATTTGGAAAGAAGGGGAAGCTCAGTCCTAGGTATGTAGGTCTCTACAGAATCTTGAAAAGGGTTGGTAATGTGGCCTACGAGTTAGAGTTTCCAGCATAACTAGCAGTGGTTCATCCAGTCTTTCACATTTCATTATTGAAGAAGTGTGTTGGTGATCCGGCATTGATTGTGCCTTTAGAGAGTGTGTCTGTGAAGGATAGCCTCACTTACGAGGAGGTTCAAGTTGAGATTCTTGACCGTCAATTTTGTAGGTTGAGAAATACGAAAATCGCATTGGTGAAGGTTTTGTGGAGGAATTAGTCTGTCGAGGGAGCTACTTGCGAAGCAGAAGCAGTAACAATGGCCAAGTACCCTCACCTCTTCCCTTCCGATTCAGTTTCATCTGGAGGTAATAGTTCCTCTCTCTAGTTTCTCAGATTACCCTTGTGTAATTCAGTCTCAGTATCATGATCCTTCAGTTATTCTTGCAATTCAGCATTTTGTCATGTTCATCGAACTTAACTCAATTAGATATCAACTTTTAGTAATCAGTTGGTAGGGATTGCAACACTTTCCCTCCAAACTCGGCTTGTTTAGTCATTATTCGAGGATGAATGATCCCAAGGAGGAGATATTGTAACACCCCAGAACTCCCAAGCCTAGACCCAGCTCAGAAAAACCTAAAAAAAAAAAAAATCAAGTTCCAGCCGGAACTACATATGGTTTCCACGGACCGTGGAACAGTTCATCAGCCGTGGAATGCCTCCGTGGAACTTAGACAAAGACTAGCCAAGTTAGTGTCAAGGCCATGAGTCGATACCACAAATTGTGGAATGATCCACGAGTTGTGGATTGATCCATGAGTTGTGGATTCCACTCGTGGAACTCAGACCTAAGACCCAAATGTCCATATGAAACCATGACCTATTTCCACGAACCATGAAATGATCCACGAGTTATGGAATGGTCTCGTAGGAGTCAGACCTGATGGTCATCAATCCCTCAGTAACCACGATAGCGTTCTACGAACTGTGGATGGTTCTATGGGTCATGGACCCAAGTCGTGGAACTCATACTCGTAGCTTGATAAAAAGGCCCAGGAAGCAAGACAGGGTTCTACGAGCCATGAAAGCATCCACGGACCATGGAACCTATTCGTGGAACCTGAGTCGCGAATTTTAGCAGTTTTCTTTTGTATTTCCTAGGAGCATTCCAGACTTGTCCAACCTCTTTTAAGGCTTAAACTACGTCATTTTGCTTAGTCTAAGCCTAGTAAATTAGTCAAAAACAACCTAAATCACCCATTCTCCTAAAATTATCAGACACTTAGAAAAAAAAAGGAGAAAAGAGGTGAAAGTTTCTTCCAAGGACAAGTAGAAGGTTTCTTCAGGCTCAGCCCCAAAAATCCAAGGATTTCCTCAATAGATTTTCTTCCAGGTATGTGGAATTTATAGTGGGTTCCTTTCACCCATTGGGTCCCTAGATTCAGTTTAGTTCTTTAATTCCCAATAAGATCTTTAGACCTTGGATTCCTAAACTCTATGAAACCCTTGTAAATTTAGATTCTATGACTTGAAAGTTAATTACCACATGTGTATTGGAAATTAGGATAGCCATAAGTACAGAGTTCAGTAACCCTAGCATGTGTTAATTTCAGTACTCATAATTTATACTTGCTAGTCAAATGATTCAGTCAGTCGTGCTTCAAAATTAGAATGCTATCAGTTTTAGTATATTTATGTTGCATTCTCTGATGAATATCAGTATTTGAGCTATCTAGTATTTTATTTTGCATTTAATTGCTTGCATTCAGTTGGGAGTAGACTTAGTACCGAGCGGACTACGGAATGAAGGCTTAGCTGATAGATTAGGCTGAGACCTTTAGTAGAAGTCCTTGAGTCTCAGAACTATGGCACCACCGTAGGTGTAAAAAGGGTCAGATGTCATATTAGGCTGGTTACCCTTGTCCCTTGTGGACATCAGTTTTGTGGATCCGTTTCATATTTATTTATACCCTTGGCAAGGTATGAACACCCTTCCATCCTGGGTTATAGGTTGGCCCCATAGCCACCTCAGCTTGGGGTATGTCGGTTATTAGTAGCTCCCACAGTCCATATTCATTATTGCTTGACCTTGTATTCAATTATTCAACTTATGTTATGGTATTCATGTTATTTACTTGGCCATTGCATTTAGTTTATCCCTCAGTTCATGTTTCAGTATATGTTTCTATATTCATCCTTTATGATATACAACTTTGCATGTATCCCGCATGCTCAGTACATTTGAAGTACTGACGCATACTTTTGAACTACATGATTTGATGATGTAGGTCCAAGCTCTCAGCATCAAAACCACGCTTAGTTCGATTTCCCAGTTCTCACTCAGCAGCTTAGTGGTGAGTCCTCTTAGTCCGGGGGCGACAATTATGTTTATTCATTCAGTATTACATTTTAGTTTCAGACTATTAGAGTGGGCGTGAGGTTTGTCCCGGCAACTCACATCAATTAGAGGCTTTCAGACATAGTATTAGTTTCAGCTGTTGCAGTCAGTGTTGTTTTAGACCTTTTTCAGATTGTCTTACATATTCAGATACGCTTGGATTATTTTTCCAACTTATTCATTTAAAGTAGTTTAGCTTCCGCACACTTAGTATTTGATTTATAAATGCCAAGTTGTGCCAGACCATGGGTTCACTCGTGACACTAAGCACTGTGTTGCATCTAGGGGGTAGCTTTGAGGCATGACAATTTTAATGGTAAAAACCCCATTTTTAATGAACTCAAGGTTCCCAACTACCAAAATTTATCTTTTAGAATAACGAATTCATGATGTCAAAGATTAATTTATAATCTTGAAATAATTCTAGGTGATAATACACATACCCATAGATTTTTTCCATAATTTTATGAACCTAGGTTCTAACCCATAATTCCAATATTAAATATCATTCTAATGATTCTAAAGTGTTAAAGGATTACTAGAAAAAGAAGTTGATGATATAACTTACCTCAACAAAGAACTTTTACTTTAGCCTTGGAAAAATCGCCCCTCTAAGGTTTTAGAACAAAGTTTTGAAGTTAAAGGGATGAAACCCGTCAAAATAAGCTTATACACTGCCAGGGCTTTGTCGCGGTGACATATAGCTCATCGTGATGAGTTGCTATGATGGACCGTGTCTCATCGCGATTAAACTCATTTTCTATCATATACATCCTTTAGTAAAATGGTCATAAATTTTTCCTCTAAAAATGAAATAATGAATGGTTGGTGGCACTAAAAAGAAGCCTCAAAAACCTTTAGTATAGAGGATACTAGGCCACGTAACTCTTTTTGTACTAGGAGAGGTGGTTATTTAAAGTTAATTCTAGTAATAACTTATATCAAAACTTAATTGTTAAGAACGTTTTAAACTGAACATTGTACTAGGGGTTTTGTACAATCTTAATTCATGCCTAATGAACTCTCACACGAAAAAGTTGATCCTAAAGCCTACGAAAATTAAGATATGATGCCTTTTGATAACGCTCAAACTACACCTCAAAATAATGAAGCGTAAGCGATCGTTGTCATGTAAAGAACCAAACAAGGTTGGGGTCGAATCCCACAGAGAATATGGTGAAGATTAAGTCTTTAGTGAAGTACGTGACTAGTCGTCAATTGTTTCCGGTAATTAAAGGGGGGGTTTTGTAATCAACGTGATCAAAAGCAACAATTATGTAAGAGAAATAATCAATAGGAGAGAATGAACTAGGGACGTGTTCACCATGGCTTTTGTAACAATGTCGATCCTAGGCTTAACCGGGTTCTTTCTATATGCGTGTCACGATGTGATTGCGTCAATTGTATCATCTAAACGTCTCTCGACCAAATAAACAAATTTCCTTTTCTATTCTCTCGACCTCGAAAAGATGTGCTTTTTAGATTTCAATCCTAACATCAAGTAGAGTAATCCAGTTACGTCATTAATCTTTAAGACGAGAGTTGGTAGTCTCGAATCCTTGTCGATCAAGTTTCCCGGTTTTAACTTCTTTACTCAAGCAAATTAAACCTAGGCATGTTCTAATATTTGCAACCACTAGAAAATGTGACATAATGTATGATTAACAACGTGACAATACCTATATCGAACCCAACGCTACCCGAAATCTATATTGCTACGTTTGCCATGGCTCCCACAACCCTAGTTGCGGGAGTTTTAGTTACTCATGCTCGAAGAAGAAGAGAAGAAAGTCATGTTCATAAAATAATAAAGAAACGAGATCCTTACAATATATTGAGGACAATCTTCAAGTATCCAAGAACAAAAGAAACCAAGAACTCACGAACGGATCAAGAACACGAATTCAAGAAGAGCAAACGTGTTTCTTGATCTCAAAAACAACTAAAAAAACGTGTTTAAACTAATGGGTGAATTCCTCAATAAAGTAAACCTATCATAGGGTATTTATAGGAGTAATAGAAGCCAAATCCAAAACGGGCTAGGAATCCCCAAAACGCGGGCAGCCGCTTAACGCCACTGCCTTAACTTGACGGCCAGGCTGACGGACCGTCAAGGCAGTGACGGACCGTCGCCTGGACCGTCACTGCTAGGCAGCACCACTGCCTCAAGTTGACGGTCACTGTGACAGACCGTCACATGTGTGACGGGCCGTCACTCAGGCCGTCACTCTTAGGCAGAATCCTCTTTTTCTCGTATTTCCTTCTGTTTCCGTGTTTGTTTCCATTTCCTACAAATACAACATAAAAACATCAAAAACACAACGGTTGCTTGAAAACGTACGATTGTTCTTAGTAAAAAGGAGTCGAAAGTGACGTAAATTGGCGTCACATCAACACCCTCAACTTAAAACGTTCGCTTGTCCTCAAGCAACATGACAACAAAAACAATACTACGACTCAACTAAGCAAACAAACTCGTGTCTATAGCAACTCATGGTCATTCAAAACTTATTCAATTAGATCAAGCTCCCTCGTGTCACACGAATGTATGAAACACTAACTTGCAAGGATCCAAACATGTCATTCCGATATGATAGAACGTTCTACATACACACACGCAGCTATCCTAACAATCAATAGACAATATAGACATCTTGGTGCCCTCACCACAAAGAAATCCCACACACAAGATTTGGGACTAGGTAAGCGCTCACACTCACAAACGATTTCAAACAATGCACATGCGATACCATAGGCTTGCCCTTACTATTCTATTTCAGTTCTTCAGAAAGCTACTCAGGATCACTACAGGACTTGTTTAGGCTTGTAATGAGGCTTCGGGTGCAGGTAGGATACATTTAGGGGTTAGTGACTAAGCCCTCCTTGGAACTACCGACATCTTACCACATAACGTTACTTTGTCCATCCTTATTCACCTCTTTATTCCCTTCTTTCTAGCTACAGGTGCGGCCTCTATATTTTGACAATTCTTTTTATTACTTTTTCAATCTTTTTTCACTTCTTTTTATTTTTCTTTTCTTAGGCACACACCCGGACTTTTCATTCTATTCACAACCAACCATCTCCATCCTCTTTTTCTTATCATTCACCTCTGTAGTAGCCACCCTCAACTTAAGCTGATTGCCTGCGTTGAGGTGCACAATGTCCAAGGGCGGACCAGGGCCAAAACAGGGTTTACCTCTATAGTAGCCACCCTCAACTTAGGCTGATTGCCTGCGTTGAGGTGCACGGTGTCCAAGGAAGGACCAGGGCCAAAATAGGGATTCAAAGTTAAACAGGAACGGTGACAGGTTATTGAAAGAACAAGGTAAATTATGGCTCAAATAGGGATCAAAGGATTATTCATATTTGGACGGTCTTTTAGGTTAAGTGGACTGCACGCAAAAAGGGCCTGTGATCCTTTCCTAAGCAACCAAACTTCGAACTTAACAAAATCGACCGGGCAAGTTCTAGATGCATGCACAGAGTAAGAATTTATGACAATAATCTCACACGCTCTTGGCACCAAGAAACTATATCGCTACCAACTATCAAACAACCGCTCGGCTTAAGCATACTCATTCTACTCATAATCACACAATGACATACAAGGATCCAGACAGTCAATTGTTTCAACATAAGCTTAAAACCAGAAAATTTTTAAGGGGCCTCATTTTTAGACAAGAACAACGCATGCTTGCTATAGACACTAAAAAAAATAATTAAAATAACAACCTAAACATTCCGGTTCTACTAGATAACACACCGGAGGGAAAAGAAACACGGCAACAAAAACCCTCGGTGGTGACTCACAGGTTTCCCCACACCCTCAACTTAGACTCATGCATTGTCCCCAATGCATAGATATGAAAGCTAAAAACTGTGAGAATAAAGGAATACCTGTGAAGTCGATATGACTCAGATTGTGGAACGTTGTTGGAGACCGCCAGGGTCTCCAAAAGCAGGAAAACTCGATGGAGTGTGGCGTTCCAGCTTCCTCTTTGGGCTCCATCGCTAGTCGCGACAACTTCTTCGCTCTTTCTTTGCAGATTCTCTTGCGGTGTTTTCGTTTTCTAGATTTAATTTCACCGCCTTCCTCTACATGTTTACGCTCTCGCACCATACTTCATACAACAGCTAGAGTCTCGACCAAACACTTCTCTCAAGATACACATCCGCAGGGACTTCCTCAATAGCATTGATGACCGCGACCACCCTCATGTCACTTGGTTGCTTCATTACTCTGGACACATCAAACTTGACCATTTCATTGTTCAGCCTGAAGGTCAGTTCGTTTTTCTCCATGTCAACCAAGGCTCTTGCTGTGGCTAGCAATGGTCGTCCCAAGATGATGGGAACTTCGAAATCTACTTCGCAATCCAAGATCACAAAGTCAGCTGGGAAGATGAGCTTGCCGATCTTTACTAGCACATCAGACAATATCCCTACGGGTCGCTTTACCGAACGGTCAGCCATCATCACTCTCATGGACGTTGGTTTAGGAGCTCCCAAACCCAATTTGTTATACACTGCTAGCGGCATCAAATAGATACTAGCACTAAGATCACACATAGCTCTTTCGAAGTTGAGCTTCCCGATAGTACATGGAACAGTGAACGCACCTGGATCATCCTTCTTTTCAACTAACGACCTTGAAGAGATAGCGCTGCAGTGATGGAGGTTGTCTTCCGGTTCAAAACTCACCGACCTCTTCTTTGTAATCAAGTCCTTCATGAACTTGGCATAACCGGGCATTTGTTCCAGCACTTCTACCAATGGTATGTTTATTGAAATTTGCTTCAGCATGGTCATGAAGTTCAGGAACTTACCATCGTCAGCTTTCTTCTTCAACCTCTGGGGGAAAGGAGGTGGGTGTCGAAACATCATAGTTGGAAGCTTTTCAGCTTCCTTGCGTTTCTCCGCGGGCTTTGGAGTTTCCTCCTCTACTGCCTCTTCATCATCCGCAACATCACCTTGAGTCTGAATTACCGGATGTGGTTCCGGTAATATTTTTCCGCTTCTTGTGGTGATCGCCATACAGCTTGCGTCATTCCTCGGATGAGTGGTGTCGCTCGGCAAGGTACCCGTCTTCCTTGGGTTTAGAGATGCCGAGATGTGACCCACTTGCTGCTCTAGTTGCTTGATCGCGGTTGAGTGTGACTCCACTACCTGACTCAATGTTGATAACTCATTCCGCATTGCCTTTACCCCAGAGTCAGTCGATTCCACCTTCAGCAGCATTTTCGCCATCATGTTCTCAAGTTTGGACGTCTCAGCCTTGCTGCAAGTTTTATTCCGATTACTAGGTGGTATATACAACCCACCTCTATCGGTGTTGTTCCTCCAGTTTCCTTGGTCGCGATCTCATAGTGGTTATCTCGCTGATAATTCCGACCTTGGTTTCCCTGGCCATTGGCAGGGAAACCCCCCAAGTAGTTTGCCTCCTCAGTCTCTGTACCTTGGGAACCCGCAGCTTGTACCTTCTCCATACATCCTGAGAACAAGTGCTTGGTCAGTAGGTCCAACTGCGTTTTCAGATGCGCCATGTCTTGGTCGCGCTCCTCCTCTTTCCTACGCTGCTCTGCTGACATACCAACGGTATAGGTGCTAGCTGCAACCTCTGAATCTCGTGTATGCCAGGACCTGTTAGTTCTGGTGAGCCTGTCCAAAGTAGTTGTGGCCTCAACAAAGGTGAGACCCATGAATGCACCACCTGCTGCGTTGTCTAACGTCGGCTTGGTAGCCGAATTCAGTGCCCGGTAGAACGTTTGCATCAAGAAGTTATCGGTCAACTGATGGTTCGGGCATTGGGTTATCTTCTTTTTGAATCGCAACCAAGTCTCGTGCAGTGCTTCGTGCGGTTGCTGCCTGAAGTTGCTAATCTCGTCCCTCAACTGTATCATCCGAGAGGGAGGAAAGAACCTTTCTAGGAAAGCTCCTCTCAACTCTCCCCACGTTGCGATAGAGTCGGGGGTCAGCTCAGTCAACCACAATGCTGCCTCATCAGACAGAGACAATGGAAACAACCTGAGCCTGATCGCTGTCTGACTCACGCCCGGCAGCTCAAACGATTTGCAGATCCCCACGAAATTCATTAAGTGCTGGTTTGGATCATCACCAGCGGCACCACGGAATACACCTCTCAAATTCAGCAACTGAATCATCGTGCTAGTGATATTGAACTTTGCTCCGGGCGGTAGCGGTGGAACAACAATGGCGCCCGTAGCGCCAGCTCCATCTAAATCGAGATCCTCATCATTCCGTACACCATCATCCTGCAGACCACCAGCATTCAGATTTTGTTGGGCCTGCAGTTCCGCAGCGATCCTCGCTGCCTCTAGTTGTGCGGCCATATTCCGCCTCAATGTTCTAGCAAGCTCGGGGTCGTAAGGTAAAATTTGTTCCCCCGAACCTCGGGTACTTGGCATGCACAACTGTGTACCCTATCAACGACAAAAACAACAAATAAACGTAAAGCAGGAAATTATGACTAAGAGTCAAATAAACACACCAGACTTAATAAACAACCCTATTCCCCGGCAACGGCGCCACTTTTTGATAACGCTCAAACTACACCTCAAATTAATGAAGTGTAAGCGATCGTTGTCAAGTAAAGAACCCAACAAGGTTGGGGTCGAATCCCACAGAGAATATGGTGAAGATTAAGTCTTTAGTGAAGTACGTGACTAGTAGTCAATTGTTTCCGGTAATTAAAGGGGGGGGTTTTGTAATCAACGTGAACAAAAGCAACAATTATGTAAGAGAAATAATCAATAGGAGAGAATGAACTAGGGACGTGTTCACCATGGCTTTTGTAACAATGTCGATCCTAGGCTTAACCGGGTTCTTTCTATATGCGTGTCATGATGTGATTGCGTCAATTGTATTGTCTAAACGTCTCTCGACCAAATAAACAAATTTCCTTTTCTATTCTCTCGACCTCGAAAAGATGTGCTTTTTAGATTTCAATCCTAACATCAAGTAGAGTAATCCAGTTACGGCATTAATCTTTAAGACGAGAGTTGGTAGTCTCGAATCCTTGTCGTTAATCAAGTTTCCCGGTTTTAACTTCATTACTCAAGCAAATTAAACCTAGGCATGTTCTAATGTTTGCAACCACTAGAAAACGTGACATAATGTATGATTAACAACGTGACAATACATATATCAAACCCAACGCTACCCAGAATCTATATTGCTACGTTTGCCATGGCTCCCACAACCCTAGTTGCGGGAGTTTTAGTTACTCATGCTCGAAGAAGAAGAGAAGAAAGTCATGTTCATAAAATAATAAAGAACCGAGATCCTTACAATATATTGAGGACAATCTTCAAGTATCCAAGAACAAAAGAAACCAAGAACTCAAGAACGAATCAAGAACACGAATTCAAGAAGAGCAAACGTGTTTCTTGATCTCAAAAACAACTAAAAAAAACGTGTTTAAACTAATGGGTGAACTATAAATAAAATAAACCTATCATAGGGTATTTATAGGAGTAATAGAAGCCAAATCCAAAACGGTCTAGGAATCCCCAAAACGCGGGCAGCCGCTTAACGCCACTGCCTTAACTTGACGGCCAGGCTGACGGACCGTCAAGGCAGTGACGGACCGTCGCCTGGACCGTCACTGCTAGGCAGCACCACTGCCTCAAGTTGACGGTCACTGTGATGGACCATCACATGTGTGACGGGCCGTCACTCAGGCCGTCACTCTTAGGCAGAATCCTCTTTTTCTCGTATTTCCTTCCGTTTCCGTGTTTGTTTCCATTTCCTACAAATACAACATAAAAACATCAAAAACACAATGGTTGCTTGAAAACGTACGATTGTTCTTAGTAAAAAGGAGTCGAAAGTGACGTAAATTGGCGTCACATCACCTTTAACACAAATATTTCCAGTAACAACGAAATGGTTCATTACATTCTCCCTTCATAGATTAGAGTTCCTCCACTCCCAAATTTACTAGCAATATTTGGTTGTCCCTCAACTAACCACCATATTAAAATTACCTGATTGACCTGTACAAAAGGTCCATGAAGACCAGCTTCTGATGTGTACAGTGACCAACTATCTTTGATAAAATTACCATCCAGGAATAAATGGCCTATAGTTTCAACATAAGGCTTCTCACAGCAGTAACAACTAGAGACATTAGCAATTTCACACTTATCCAGGGAATCATGTAGTAAGAGTGTCCTTCTCCAAATTCTCCACAACAAAAAAAAAATTAAAAGGCAAACCTTTCATCGAGAAGTTATTATACTATAGGTTGTTGTGCTGTTTGTTCCTTACTATTTCCTAAGCACTCATGACAGTGAATTTTCCACTGCTTATGACCATCCAATAAGGTCTATCCCATAGTTTATACTTCTTAGGGATGTTAATATTAGAAATAAGATGTTCAACAATGTCTCTGTCAGGCTTTGTTTCATCAGTTGAATATTCCATTTTCCTTTCACTATGTAGTAACTGATTTCCTCAATGCTTTAATCCAATGTAAAATCTTCAGGAACAATATAGATAAGAGGTCATAGATTTGTCCAATTGTTAGACCAAACACTAGAGCAATCATTTCTAGGTTCCCACCAAATCTCTTGCTCAAGATCATCCCTTGCTTCCAATATCATCTTTCATAGTTAAGATTTCCCTTTCCGTTCAACTAGAGTATTAGATTTTTGTAATACTTGTTCCATATGAAATTAGTCCAAGTAGATCCAATGGTTCTGAAAGACCACCAAAGCTTGGCAAAAAGAACCTTGGAGATGTTAAATAAGCATCTAAGATCTAATCCCCTTCATCTTTGAGCAGACATACATTCTGCCATAATGCCCAGTGTTTGCTCCTACCATTTTCCTTGTTACTATAAAAAATCCTTGCAAAGATTCAATGAATCTCTTCAAAAGTGTATTTTGTTATGATAACAGCTAACAAGATATACACATGCATGATTTGCAGCATACTATTGATTAAAATTGACTTCCCTCTATATGACATCAATCTTCCTTTCTAGTTATGCATATGTCCTTCACTTTCTTGATTAGATCATTGTAATAAGCCTTCTTCTTCCAACAATGAAAAATAGGACATTCCAAGTATTTCAAAGTGAAGATTTATTTCACAAAACATGTTATCTCTTCCATTTTCTGCATTTGACTTCCTATTATCTTGCTGAACATGTAAATAGAACTCTTCTTCTTATTGATTAGTTGGCCTATGATCTTCTCATATTTCCTTTCCTGAAATGAAATTTTCATTCTGGAGCAAGAACTAGCATGAAAGTTGATCTACTACGTCCAGCGTGGTTGCTCCTATTTTAGCATATTCATTATCATTTCCAAGGACTTTTTATTATATGAGGAAAATATAATGATATCATCTATATAATCAATATGGTTAATATTAGAACTCTGTTTTATCATCCCATAACCTTTGTATTCCCTACTATTAGATAGAGCATTCAAGGCTCTAGACAATACGTCTGCTAATAGTATGAACAAAACACGAGACATGAGATCTCCTTACTTCACTCCACTGGTGAAGTGGAAAAAACCATGACTTTGCCAATTTATTAGTATTGAATACCAATTGCTTGCAAAAAGCCTCAAAATTATATCAATAAAAGTTTTAGCAGACCCCATCTTTCTCATAACTCTAGTTAGATATAGTCATGAAACTCTGGCATAGGTCATTGATATATCTAGCTTCAACACCACATTGGCAGGTTTTCCTCTCTTCCTTATATCTGTCATAATTTCCTGTGTCAATATGATATTTTCAATGATGCACCTCCCCTTAACAAAGCTTGATTTGTTGAATAATATAATATTTGATAGAATATCATCTATTCTCCCATGAATAACCTTGAAAATCACCTTGTTAATAAAATAACTCAAACTAAATTGTCTTAAGTCTACAAAAGTTTGTATAATTGGTGTTTTAGGAAATAAAACTTGATTAGTGTGAGTAATAGATTATGGAAGAGTCTCTTCCTTGAAAAAAATTTGCACCACTCTCAAGATGTCATTCTGAATAATGCTCCAGTAGGATTGACATAAATCGCCAGTAAGACTATCAGAGCCACTGGCACTAGATCCTTCTGATGAGAATACTACACTTCTGATTTCCCTTATGACAGGAATAAAAAAAAATTATGTTGTCTGCCTCAAAAACTATTTCAGGGACATTATTTAATTAGCTAAAATCAGAACCCTCTTCCTCTTGTGTAAATTGAGATTGAAAGTAAGATATTGCAGCATCTGTAATCTTTTGTTCCTCATTCACCATATCACCATCGTCGTTAATAATATTGTTAATTTGAAATCTCTTTTTCTACCATTAACTAGATTATGGAAGAATTTAGTGTTTCTATCACCTCCCACATGCCAAGTCATTTTGTCCTTCTACTTCCAGAATTCTTCTTCATAGTATAGGTACTTTTTCAATTCTGCTTGTGTCTGCTATAATACCATTCTATTACTGGCTGAAGGTTCTTCTTCAAATAATTATTCCTTGACGCTAACAATTTCTTCTCTAATGATCATTTGTTTAAAAATGTCTCCTAATTTTTCTCTACTCCAAGTTGAAAGTTCCCTTTTAACCTACTTGATTTTATGCTTGAAGAGTAAGAAAGGGTGACCATCAAAGTCTGCTTCCCAGTGTTGATCCCTATATTATAAAAATCATCTTGCTCCAACTAAAATTTTAGAAATCTGAAAGTCTTTGGATCATCATGTTTATGGGAATAAATTAATGGGTCATGATCAGATCTTGTGCTTGACAAATGTTCTACTTTAACATTCCTAAGGATATCCAGAAGAGACTGATTTGCTTCCACCCAATCAAGTCTCTCAAATATACAATCCTCTGCTATTCTGCTATTTCACCAGGTGCATGGGATCCCCTTGAAACCAACTTCATGAAGCTTAAAGGAAGTGATACAAAAAGCAAAATCTTCAACATTTTGAGGTTGAACAGGCTGACCCCCAATCTTTTCATCCTCATTCAGAAATACATTAAAATCTTCCCTATAAGCCATGGATAAATCTAGTTGCTGTTAAGTTGATAAATGTTATCCCAACGATGTAACCTTTCCCAGCATCACATTTTGCATAGACTAAAGTGGTTATAAAGTGTAGATTGATTTCCTGAACAAAAAGCTTGAGAGAGATCTAATGTTGAGTGTCAAGAATCACTTCCACTTTCATATTGTCTGGAATAAAATATCTAATTTTCTCATTACAATTTAACATGATTTTACCATCCCTAATCTTTATTGACACTTATGTCTGTGTCTAGAGTGTTGAAAAGGTTCTAACAATACCCCCAAGAAAAATTAATGATGATGTATATTTAACATTTGAAGCCCGTGAAAGGCTTTTTGAGTCTTAACAGACCTAATGTTCGAAATAAATGCTTTTAACATCATAATAGGTGTTGGATTTGGTGGCATTAGCATTACTCCTTGTAATCATCTTGCTGATATGATGTGTATCTGTGTTCCCATTCTTCCTTCCCTTTTTAATTCTGCTAATACTTTTAGAGACAAATCAACAACTTTACCTATTTTATTCAATATCAACTCCTTCTCTACTTCAGCTTCTTCTTCTTCACATATGTCTTTGCGTCTTTCTTTGTCCTCTTTAATAGCCAGTTCAGCTATATTGTGAGTTACCAGATCATGCAATAACTTATTAGGAGACTTATGTTTCAACATTGTTATTTGCTTTGTATTTGGATCCACCATATCAAAAGGACTAGTGATGCGCCCAAATTACACCTCCGAAGAGATATACGGTAGTCATTGCTCAAATATAGAACCAACGAGGTTGGGATCTAATACCAGAGAGAGTATGTTGAGAAATTAACCAATACTAAAATTTAAGGCGCTAGTTGATATTTCTAAGAGGGGGGGTTGACATAAAAATAAAAGGAAATTTAGTTTGTTGACAAGAGATTGATATTGATCATAGTTTGTTTTCAATATTGAGACAAGACTGGGGTTGTGTTATCCCGCCACAAACCCAAAGAGGCACAACTGGCACCCGGTACCACACTTGATCAAGCAAAGCAATAGATACCAAATCAAATAATACTAGTGGGCCATTCGGGCCAAACCGAACAAAAAGAAATGCAACAGAAATAAATTTGAATATAACAAAAATATAATACAAGGCCAACCAGACTGCAACTGACTACCATACCCACAATAGATGTCTACAAGCCTTTAGGAGGAAAAACCACTAACCACAAAGTGGGACAGAGCCCTGACATACCCATTACCAATATAAAGCTAAAGAAAATTCTTATCTCAATAACTCCGAAAAGAACGAAGCATACCAACCTTCAACTAAATACAACCACAAGCACGAGGTTCCCTGTCCACCTAATAACCTGCAAGCATGAATACATCGCCTCCCAAGCAACAACGACGTCAGTAAGAAAGAATGTACTGAATATGTAAGGTGACACAATATTAAAAATAGCACAATCCAAGATTGAAACCATAATATAAAGAAAGTTTAAATAGAAATGGTAATAACATCCCAGACACAACCTCCACAAACACAACATCATCCCAACACTACCTTACATGTGTCACGACCCGATTTCTCTGTCATGATGGCACCTACAACCCCCAGTAGGTGAACCAATCCATGTAGCCCAGAACTATTAGTAATGGTCTAGCTTCTAACAGTGCAATCGGAAGAACAAATAAATAAGTGAAAGCAAGATAACAAGAAGAATAAACTGGATGACAGGAGTAATATAAATACAAAGCCGAAGCTAAACCAAACCTAAAACCTGGTATCATAGAGTATAAGAGCCCGATCTACATAAGGAGTACAAAGGTCCAAAAGTAGTATATACAAAGTTGTCTCTGAGAAGCAATAGAGTACAAAATATATAGGATAAACTAAAGCTAAGATCCGGTCGACAAGATCTCACCCTCAGTCCAGAGTATCGCCAAAAACAGCACCTCGCACGAGTCTCCCACAAGCTAACGGCGATGGCCCATACTAGGATCTGCACTAGAAGATGCAGTGTGTAGGGTGAGCACCAAATGCGAAGCATAAGGTACCCAGTAGGTATCATAGGCCGACTGGGCATATATAAGATAAAAGCGCAGTAGCAAACAGAATAGAAGCAAGCAGTCACGACAATCAAGTAAAAGTACACAGGAACTAGCCCAGGGGGAAGACAACAAGAACAACATACAAGGCTAGCAAAATAGAATATATACACAAAAGGCACAGGTGAAAGTAAGAAATGGTGCACCTGGGATCCTTGCAATAACAATATATATGTAATGAGTTTCAAAAATGGATGGTATATCGGTAACCTCAAGTATACGGAATGGGAGAGAGGAGCAAAGATAGACATGCTAGAAAAATAGAAATCAATAACTAAGCTAATCATGACAATCAAAATTCAGAACTAACAACCTTGCAGTAACCAATCCCATACTTATAACTGTAATAAACTAACCGGGGAACGCAAACAAGTGAAAACTAATCCTCCAGACACCCATACAACTGAAGCGCACACTCAACAAATAGCAAACAAGGGTGGAATCTCAAGCGATGAATGATATGATGCATGATAACCTTGGGGTTGAATAAAAACTATGTATGTACCTCCTCCGGTGCCGATCGGGCCCAGCATGTAGGTTTTATGGAAGGATGCTGCCCGTATACCTATACTCTGCCGTATACCCTACCCCCGACACACGCAGCCCAAAGCCTTAGGTCCATGGAGACAAGGTCAATGGAGGTCCCGGACCCCATACCAAAATTCAGTATAAAAAACGTGTCCTCCGGAAATAAGTTCTAGTTCAAGCCAGTGGCTAAATCTCAAATATGAATGCCCAGACCCTATCCAAGACTATAGTAATAGATGACATCTCAAAAAACCCTCCCAGGGTGCCCAGGGCATAGTCGGGTCTAAAACAGTAGGATGTCAACTCAAATGCTCGGTCCGACCGAGGCTAAAATAATCTCAAATCAGTAAGAAAAATCAACTAGCACTTTGACCCGGTTGAGTCTAGCAATAGTAGTAAAATCGTAATAGAAAACATATTTTAAACCTTCTTTTACCCCAAGAAGTTCCACATATAAAATCCAAGCGATTTCCAACCCAATTTCATCGAAATTGATCCTCGGGGCCATGCAAAGTTTAGAAAGCCAGATCTAGTAGGCCCAAAGCCATAACCATAGTAAAATATGGGAAAAACCTCACTATATGCATGGAAATGATATTATAAAACACAAATGGCCGCCCATCAGCTCACAACAACCTATTGGCCTTGCACAGGCTCCAAAGCTACTCAGCAAGCATAAATAGCCTAGAAGGATATTTCTATGTCCGGAACTCGCAGACATTTCCAATAATCCCACCATCTATGTTCCAAAGTCAACAAGGTCTCACAGGACCACAAGGGTCTTAATATCAAACACCAAGAGTACTACACACAACGGAGGAAAGAAATTAGATGAATCATGGAAAAGCGGTCAAGGTCTGTGGTACCAAACAAATAACCCAACCCAAGGATGCCAGCTACTACAATTTAATGTATTCTAAGTCTAGGAGTTAGACCGTAACCTACCTGTCGTCCAACGACAAGCTGCCCGAACTACAACGTCCAAGCCCGAATCACTATGAGAGATCTCGAATGACAATCAAACTATCATAAACATAAATAAAGCATTAAAATGAGTCTAATGATACCCATATTGCTGTAATTGTAATGGGTCAAAACCCGGATAAAAAATAGGTCTGCGGGGCCCATAACCCAAAACCAAAAATGAGAAGAAGCTCGATGACCCAAACGATGCCAAGAAGCTATACTCCAAAATTAAGCACAATTGGCCAAGGGGAAGGCGCCAAAATAGCCCACTCAAGTTGGGGTTTGAAGGTAGAATTTCAAGAATAAAAATCAAAATTTGGGCAAGAATTACTTACCAAAAAGCTGGAATTTAAGCCAAGACAAAAAATCCTTCACCCCCACGAACATGCACAAGCTTAGAGGCAACCACTACCAAAATATTTCCAAACTTTGGAATGAGCATCAATGGTGGTATCTAGAGAGAGAACAAGAAAATTCAAGGAAGAAGAAGGCTTACCAATACACGAAGAACTACGGAAAAACCACGAATAAATGATTCCCCAAGGTTTAGAATAGATTTGGAAAAAAATGCGAGAGTATAAGGTTGTCTTGAGTGAGAAAGGTGGAGAGAAAATGGCTGGAAAATTGAACAACCAGAAATATATAGCTGATGGTCGCAGGTCAGCGCTATCGCGCTAGACCAGCCCACGCTGGCCTGCTACAGGTGCTGAGGCGCGATCGCGTTGGCCCTTGCGAGATTGCGCTGAAGGCCTGGCCACAGTGGCGCTGAAGTCCTGCAATAAAACCAGCTGCACTAGAATTCCCTACGAGGTGTTCCAGGCACAATCAGAAATAGATAGTCAAAAACCAATAATTCTAACAAAGTGGAAACGACGTTCCGGACTCAGCAGAATCAATGAAACTTCCATACGAGGTCGTTTCAGAGAAATATTGACCCAAGTCAACACTAGCTAAAAGGAACTCAAGGGCTAGAAATGAGTTTGGCTCACCCGGAACCTGAACAAACCACCTTCCTACCCCAAACTCAACATTTCGGAGCTGATGGAATCATCGGATTTTGAATCCGACACTCCGATCATCGAAAGTCACCCAAAGTTACACTTTCAGCTCTAAATGGTCTGAAAATAGAGAAAGCAATACCAAACCCACATAAAAAGTTCTCAGGCCTCAACTAAAGATCCAACTAGACCAAACTCAATGCTCCGGAGCTAATGGAACTGTCAGAATTCAATTTCGAGCACGTTAGCTAAGAATATTGACTAAAGTCAACGATATTCTATGTTAAAGCTCTAAAACAAAAAAAAGAGCAAAATTACCAAATGAATGGCCAGGGCAATGAACTACCGGTCCCAGCAAGCCATAAATGACATGGGGCCGCTACAGGAAAGATCTAACAGTGAAATGAATGCATAAATGCGAAGATGACCGGAAGGGTTATCACAACCTGCCCCTAATCCAGACCCCACAACAACCACAGCCTCGACTACACATAACCTCCAAAACATAATATACATCTAATCAAAACAATCATAACATAGGAATACAATACAAGGTGAACAATATAATAGATAGGCTCAACCTGCGGAACAAACTAACGGCCTATGGGAGAGCAATACAGAAGGAAGACCATGCTAAAATAATGCTCACTCCTTACAAGTCCCCATAATGGCATGGGCTCGACCATGCGGAAAGGTCTCACGCCTTATAGGTTCTTGAAAATCCACAAGATCGACCATGCGGAAAGGTCTCATACCTTACAGGTCATCATGAGTCCTCCAGGCAATCACTAAAAAAAATATAATAAAATGTAATACAATATGCAGTATAAAATTCAATATAATACAAGCTCGTGAGGTAGCCCCCAAGTACCCAACAACCACCGTACCATCTCTGTACCATAACCATAATACCACAATTAACCAAACAATCACCATAATCTAATAATCACAATCATATATACACCACCTCTTACTTCTAACTTAACACATAACCGACATAATCAGATATGAGTTTCTAGCACGAATAACACCAACAACAATTTAGAGACATCTAACAATCGACTCTTTGATAGCACGCTAAACATAAAAATTTCAAATCTTAATTAATCATACCAAAAAGAAAGGAATAACCTTCACATACCTCGAATTTGAGCTCGAATAACTTGATGTAGAGAATTGGTTTCCTTCCGTTTATCAAATAAATCATTTAAAATATTTTTCCCCGCAAGATCCTATCTAGTGTGAATTAAGAATATGTGCAGCTAGCTACTTTGGAAACAATACTAGTTGAATAGGCTTTGAAGCCATGAGCAGCAAAATAGATTATTTCAGCTTGCTTTTGTAATTAAAAGGAAATGAAAATTTGATGTAGTAGGCATATATATATATATATAAATGTATTACATGGCCCAAAGGTATCATCATTAATTACCCACTTCTCCAAATGCCACCAACTAAGTGAATAAGTGTTGTCCATTCTCTCCACCTCTACGTGAAAGTGGAAGTGGCACACCAAAAAACAAATGTATCCAATTATGTATACTTTTAAGTATTGCATAGGTTCATGATAAAATAAATATAAATATATCATAATTAATATAAAATTATCTTGAATGAAGCCTCTCTCATGTAATAATAATTTTAAAACATAATTAGACTTACGAACTCCGTTAAAATATTTATAAATTATAACACTCTTATACGATATATACGTACACAAATATATCGTAATTAACTATTTTTTTCATATATATTGAAAACACTTTAAGAAGGAAATAAGAATATCTATTTTTTTTGCAAACCCCAATTTAAATCAATTGTTCCAAAATCATCCGTAACGCTACAATAAAACAATCAAATTTAGGCTAGTAAGCCTTTGTCACGGGAAAAATGACAACCTTAAACACTCGTGGTATTACATTCTTCCCCCCATAGGAATATTCATCCTCGAATAAGGAATAGAATGTTCGAGTAAGTCTAGGAACCTCTTGAATTTTCGACAGAATCTCCCTTATACACCGGACTATACCACACCTGAAAAATATTTCAAAAAACAAGCTACATGCCTCACAAGACCACTAGTAGCTACAAAAAATTCATCGGGCCTCACAGAACCATCCATGACACTTACTCATAAATAGGGAATAAAACTTACCTCAAACATAAATGACTATATCCTCGGAAATTATATGATGCCTCAAATTAGAATTGATCTCTCCACAATATCTACTAAGGTCTAACGATCCTAAATCTCTGTTGCACCATTTCTGATAATCCAATTCTTAAGACTTGACTTGATAGCACGATCTATAAGATGAAAGAACGGTAACAAATCCTAAATGCTATGTAGCCTCCTAATTATAACTATGGTACACAATACACCAATAAGCAAGATCCTACTAGACACGACTTGTAGATTCCCTAAGACACGACCACGCTTTAATACCAAGTTTGTCTCGCCCCAAACTTGAAGAGGCACGACTAGCACCCGGTGCCATACTTTATCAAGCGAACCAATAAATACTTAACCAAACAAAACTGTTGGGCCGTAAGGGCCAAGCCAAACAAAAAGAAATGCAATGAAAATAAACTCGAATATAACAAAAATATAATTCAAGGGCAACCAGCCTACAACTGACTACCAGACCGACAATAGATATATATAAGCCTCTAAAATGAAAAACCACTAACCACGAGTCAGGACATGGCCCTGACGTACCCATTACCTATACAAAGGTAATGAACACTATAAACTCAATAACTCTAGAATGAACAGAGTGTACCAACTTCGGCTGAAAACAACCACAAGCACGAGGTTCCTTGTTTACCTCATAACCTACAGGCATGAATGCAGTGCCCCCTAAGTAAAGGGGATGTCAGTATAAAAGAATGTACTGAATATGTAAGGTGACAAAATATCAAAAACAACACAACTCGAGATTAAAACCACAATATAAAGGAAGTTTTAATAGAAATGGTACTAATATCCCAGCCACAACCTCCACAGACACAGCATCAGCCCAACACTACCTTACGTGACCATACTCTAGTCCCCACAACAACCACAACCTCAGTTATACATCACCTCCAAAACACAAGATATAACTAATCAGGATAATCATAACATATGAATGCAATACAAGGTGAATAACATAATACATAGACTCAACCTGCGGAATAAACTCATGCCTTATGAGAGAGAAATACAAAAGTAAGACTATGGTAAAATAATACTCATGCCTTACAGATCCTCATAATGCTATGGGCTCGACCATGCAGAAATGTCTCACACCTTACAGGTCCTCGCAAAGCCACGGGCTCGACCATATGATAAGTCGATAATCTACCAACTTATTGAGCCTTTATCCATGAATTAATGCTATTTTTTAATAGATTTAGAGGATCTTATGGCCTTTATTGATGTCTATACAAGTACTAGTGATCACAGATGCAAAACAAGGAAATGGACCCCAAAAAAGCTTAAAAGGAGAGAAGTGTGAAGTGATAGAAAAGGATAGAGATTTTTCCTTGAGATGCAGCGCTTGTGCGACACACATAAGCCTTGGTGCGTTTTGCACCTCTCACAGCATGGAGCCTTGAATCGACTAAAGGGTTTGTTACAAGGTTCGGTCGTTGTGCAACCTACACAACTCATGGTGCGAACTGCACCTCCTTTGCATGACATTGCCCAAGTTAGCTGAGTCACTGGTTCAACTCATGAGTGTGTGTGTGTGTATTACAACATGCGAACCACACATCGCGCTGAACACCACCTGAAGGGCATTTTTATCCAGAAATTTAGTGACATTTGGGAAAGTATTTAAACTCATTTTAGGAACAATTGTAAATATAATTCTTCAGTTCTGAATACTCTTGAGTAAGTTTAGCTTTGAGAACAAGTTTCCTCTCTAAGAAGAAGAAGAGGGTTTCAATCAATTCTCTCTTTCAATTCTTAATTCACCATTTCTGTACAAAACTGAGCTTAGATATTGAAATTACACTTGAATGAAGAGGAATTTGACTTACCCACTTGGTATATCTCTTTCCTTTAGCATGAGTAGCTATTTTCATTGTCTAAAGATGTGTTGATAATGGGTTCTTGACAAATGGGTGTGGGTGTTTCTAATTCTTGCTTATAATTGCTTATTTGACATGGGTCTAGTAGTTTCACCAAGTTTTAATCCTAAAATTGGTGGTTGCAAACATTGATTTTCTTACTTTGTTATGTTGTTACTTGAAAGAGAATTTCATAGCTTCGGATGTGTAATTACTTGTTAGAATATGAGATTTCATTTATATTGAGGCTACAAATAGCTCATATGGATGGAATCACCCATTTAAGGGTCTAAGCTAGAAATAGTATGACCTTCCAAAGCTTTAGCTTGGTTGTTTATTGTTAAACCGATGGTGCTTTAACCGAGACTGTTGGACATATGGTTGTTGATCGAGATATGAACAACCATACCTAAAACCAAGGCTACCTATATCAATAAGCAAGAAGTTGTGTGAATAGGCAATCACCATATCCCACACTAGAGCCCCATCGAATGCACATCCCTAGTCGTCTACTCTCATTTGTATACCCATTTTACTTTACTGTCTTGCTTGAATTAAGATTGTTGTGACAAAATCCCAATTCCCCTCGATCCTTTACTTTTGTTTTTTTAAACAATTACTCTATTAGTGAAATCGTTTCAATACAATCACTATTGTGCTATCTACAAGTCTCTGTGGATATGACCTCGACATCAGTTGGGTACTTATAAATATTTTTTTCTTGATGATTGGCAATACCTCTATCTTGGAGAGTACGTTTGAGCATTTATCAAAAATGGTGACATTGCTGGGGACTTAATTTGATAGCTATTTTTTATTGTAGATTTTAAATCACTTTGAGAGTACTTATTGCTTTTCATTTTGTTTGTTGTTTGTGGTTGATTGTAGGCACACATATCTAATGCATCAATGCACATTACTTCTCACTCAACCCATGTACACTTGATTTTGCTACCTTGTTAGACCATAAGTTGGATTTTTAGGAGCCGAGGAAGCAATGGGTGCAAGCTCCTCTAAAGATATTGAGAATTGGTTAAAGAATGGTGCACGAAGGGATAGAGAGCAATCAATCTCCTCCATACTTCTTGAATTTATGGTGAGGAGTGAAACAAATGACCGAGTTGAAACAACTAACGTCATTGGTCTTGTTGGGGATGTGAGGCTAGAAGAAGATGTTGAGAGTTCCAATGAAGGTAGTGATGAGGTGCTTGTGGCTAACCACGAGGTGGGTTCCCATGGAAGCTCCAAATGTTTGGGCATGCATGATCATGGGAATCAAGGTCAAAACGAATGAAATTATGGATCTAGGATTGAAAGTATTCTTGTGCAGGTGTTAGAGAAAGTAGGGGTAACCTACGGAGTCATCGAGGAGTTGAGTTATAACCTTGGAAGTCATGCCCAAATCGTGCAATCTTACTCCATAGCAATTGAACGTCTTTAAGATAGAACACTTTGGCTTAGCTCGCAATTCTAATCTAGGCAAGCCAGGAAAAAAGAAAGGAGTAGTGGTGTATAGAGCTCACTCAACCCCATTGATGTTGCAATGCTAATAGTAAGCAAACCTAGAAACAAGCAAGCATGGGGAAATGGTTTGACCAAATCTATACAATGCGAGAGCAAGGTGCCTAAAGTTTTGAAACATTTCTCTACATGTCCGCCTCTCTTCCCTCAATGTTTGTCACAAGAAAAAATGGATGGAACTCCGAGAGATTTTGAGTCTATATTGAAGAGAATCACCATTAATATTCCTGCAATTACTGCTTTTAACAAGATTACAGAATATGCCAAGTTTGTGAAAGAATTATGCACCACTTGTAATTTAGAGGACTTCATGATGGTTCAGTTATCTCCTTTTAGTAGTGCAATTCTATCGGGTGAGTTCACCAATGATGCAGTGATGCCAGGTGTACATACTACTTGTGACTCGAGGGGAGTTCACATGTCCACAAGGTTAGTATACGTCAAAAAAGCAAGTGTTAACTTGATGTCTTTGGCCACCTTTAGATGACTGGAGTTGGGGTAGCCCACTATCACAAACATGGAGTTCTTTATGACGGATTGGTCAATGAAGCACCCCTTGGGGGTTGGTTGCGATATTTTTATTAAGGTGGGATGGATTGTATACCCTGTGGATTTTGTTGTGTTTGATTGCAAAGGGAGCTTTAAGATACCCATTATCTTGGGGCAACCTAGTCTAAAAATAGTGCGTACCTTGAGCAAAATAGAGTCGGGAGAGTTAAACTTTGTTGTGAATGATGAGGAAGATGTGAATAGATCTATCAAGCAACCGAGTGATCTCCAAATGGATTTCACAATTAGAAAGATTTAGGAAAGTGTTGTCTTGCACATGAAAAAGGGATTTGTAGATGAAGTGTTAGAAGCGGTACCATTGAATCATGATGGTGAGGGGATAGAAGAATATGATGAGATTTGTTGTGCATTAGTAGGAAGAGGCTCCTACTCTTACCCTCTAAAGAAACTTGATATCGATCTAAAGAACAGGCAAAATCAACCATCCAAACACTCAATCATTGAACCACCTATCTTGAAGTTTAAACCATTACCATCCCACTTGAAATATGCCTACTTGGGTGCTAACGAGACCTTGCCGGTCATTATTTCCAACAAGTTGAGCGACAAGCAAGTGGAAGCTCTGCTTAAGGTATTGAAGAAGCACATATGAGCTTTAGGGTGGACCATTACTGACATCATAGGTATACCTACGGGGAGATGCACACATAAAATTAACCTCTAAGAAGATAGAATCCCTAACATTAAGCACCAATGAAGGCTACACCCACAAATGCAAGAGGTGGTGAAGAAAGAAATTATTAATGGTTGGATGCGGGGGTGGTTTTTCCCATATCAGATAGCACTTGGGTTAGCCCAGTGCAATACATTCCAAAGAAGAGTAGAATTACTGTAGTTCCAAATGAGAAAGATGAGATGATTGCTCTCAAACCCATGACCAATTGTAGAGTGTGCATGGACTACCAAAAATTAAACTCTTGGACGAAAAAGGACCGTTTTCCTCTCCCATTCATGGATCAAATGCTAGATTGGTTGGCGGGCAGTGACTTCTATTATTTTTTAGATGGTTATTCTGGATACAATCATATTTCAATTGCCTCGGAAGACCAAGAAAGAGCACTTTCACATGCCCGTATGAGACCTTTGCTTTCAAAAGAATGCCCTTTGGAATTTGCAATTCTCCTGCCACCTTCCAAAGGTGTATGATGTTAATATTTTCAGACATGGTGGAGGATACCATGGAGATCTTAATGGAGGATTTCTCTGTGGTAGGGGATGAGTTTAGCGATTGTCTGTAGTATCTTGAGGAGGTGCTTAAACGATGTGAGGAAATGAATTTGGTATTGAATTGGGAGAAATTCCACTTCATGGTGAAAGAAGGGATAGTTTTGTGGAACAAAAGTTTTGAGAAAAGGCTTGAAGTTGATCAAGCCAATATTGAGGTCATATTAAGGCTACCCCCTCCAAAAAATGTGAAAGGCATCCAAAGTTTCCAAGGCCATGCCGGGTTCTATAGGCGCTTCATCAAAGACTTCTCAAAAGTATCTTACCCTCTATGTAAGTCACTCTAAAAGAAAGGCAAATTAAACTTTGATGGCAGTTGCATGAAGGCTTTCCTCACCTTGAAAGAGAAGCTAACCTCCACCCCTATTATCATTGCACCGGATTAATCGAAACCATTTGAGCTCATTTGCGATGCCAGTGGTGTAGCTTTAGGGACAGTGCTTAGCCAATGAAGAGAGAAGCTTTTCCATCCAATTTACTATGCAAGTAAAACTTTGAACACGGCCCAAACAAATTACACCATCACAAAAAAAGAATTGTTGGGTATGGTTTTTGCATTTGAAAAGTTTCGGTCATACCTCTTGTGGACTAAAGTGGTGGTGCATACTGACCATGTGAAAATCAGGTACTTGATGACAAAAAAGGATGCCAAGCCCCGGTTCATTCGGTGGGTGTAACTTCTTCAAGAATTTGACTTTGAGGTGAAAAACCGGAGAGGGTGTGAGAATCAAGTGGCCGATCACTTATCACGATTGGAATAAGAGGAAAGGCACATAGGGGAGCTTGAAATTAATGACTCATTCACTGATGAGCGTATCTTAGCTACTTCCCACGACCTAACACCTTGGTTTGTAGACTTTGCTAATTATATATCAAGGGATTTACTTCTGGAGGGTTTGAACTCGCATAATAAGAAGAAGTTCCTCCATGATGTCCGGAAGTATTATTGGAATGAGCCTTAATTGTTTTGGATTTGTGCTGATTGGATGATATAGAGGTGTATTCCTGAAATCGAAATGATTCCAATTCTTAGAGCGCGCCATTGTTCACCTATTGGTGGTCACCATGGGGTATGCGCACCACTTCAAAGGTATTACAAAGTGGATTCTATTGGTCGTCTCTATTTCAGGATGCACATGATTTGGTGAAGAATTGTGACAGGTGTCAATTCGGAGGGGGCATATCTCAATGTCATGAAATTCCTTTAACTTCAATCCTTGAGGTAAATTTTTTTTATTTATGGGGTATCAATTTCATGGGCCTATTTTTCAGTTCACATGGGAACACCTACATTCTAGTGGTTGTGGACTACGTGTCCAAGTGGGTTGAGGTAGTGGCTTTACCAAACAATGAAGGGAGAAGCATTACTTCTTTTCTTAAAAATCATATTTTTGCTCAGTTTGGCACCCCCACGTTCCATCATTAGTGATGGGGGATCACATTTTTGCAACAAGTTGTTTAGTGTGCTACTTGAGAAATACGGAGTCAAACACAAAGTGGCCACTCCTTACCATCCCAAATGAGCGAACAAGTTGAGTTATCCAACCGAGAAATAAAGTCCATCCTTTCAAAATCTGTAAATGTTCATCAAACGAATTGGGCACAAAATATAGATGATGCACTATGGGCATATAAGACAACTTACAAGACCCTGATTGGTATGTCCCTTTACCAACTGGTCTTTGGCAAGTCTTGTCACCTCCCGGTTGAATTGGAACACAAGGCAATGTGGGCCTTGAAGAAACTAAACTTGGATTGGAAAAGAGCCTCATGCTAGAGTGGAAGACCTCAATGAAATTGATGAGTTCTGGATGCGGGCTTATGAAAGCGCCTCTATCTACAAAGCCCGGATGAAGCACTATCATGATCAACAAATCTTAAAGCGAAAGTTCCACCCGGGAGATTGGGTGCTCTTATTCAATTCTAGACTTTGGATTTTTCTGGGAAAACTAAAGTCCAAATGGTCGAGACCTTTCAAAGTGCTTCAAGTCTTCACCAATGGAGCCATAGAATTGTAAAATCAGGATGGCTCAATTTTCAAAGTCAATGGGCAGAGAGTGAAGAAGTACTTGGGCATTCCAGAGGAAATTGCATTCTTAGAATCCATTTACCTTGACGATCCTTGAGTGAGAGGTACCTTTGTTGAGCTATGACGTTAAACCAAGTGCTTCTTGGGAGGCAACCCAAACATTTTGATTTTTTTTACATTCTATTTTCGGTTTTACTTTGTGTGTTGTTATTGTTAGCCTTGTAGTTGGGAACAAATTAAAGGATGTTTGGGCTATTATCAGGACGTGTGATGCACCATGCGATTGCATGTCAGAAGGTGTGCCTCGTACAGCTGGTCGCACGGGCAAAACAGAAAGTTGGGAAGTTGGGCTCCATGGTAAGCGACTGGTATGCGGTCGCATGAGCGATTGCATGCATCGCCCATCAATTTTTCACCTCATAACAGAGAACTGGCAGTTTTCCCCAAACATCCACGCCACTATGCGATCGATTGGGTAATTCACATATCTTGAAATGCATGCCACACATTATTTGCACAAGCAACAAGCAGACTCATGGCTCTAATACCAGATTTGTTTGTGCGATTGAGGTGCAGTTGCACGAATTTTAGTGTGCTTCGCACAAGTACCTCAGGTAGTACTCTATTTTCTCTATCTAATATCATTGAAGACAATGCTCCATTTGTGTTTGGGGGTTTTTCTCAACTTGGTTATCGCCTTGTTAATAGTAGTTTAGCAATAAACTTCAAGGGTTTTCTTAATACCATGGTTCTTTCCCAAGGAGCAACAGTACCAATAAAAATTCTTGGCAAGTTGTTTTTGGAAATAAAAGGAAGAAGGGAAATGAATTTTTGAGGAAAAGCATTCTCTTGTCATGACTTGCACACTCTTGCTTTGGCTTGATTGACTCACAAACGAGTGTGTAATGAACTCAGAATAGCTTGTCAAAACTCATTTGTTCTAATTGATTTTGAGACAAATGAGAGAAGTCTTGTGCCATGATGCCTTGTGTGGTGAGGTTTTACCTTGATTCTCGTGCATACGTGTCATCTTGAACTTGCCTCGAATGTATTTCAAGGATAAATTCTAGGTGTGACCGAGCTTGGAAGATGACCTTAGGCCCTATTTTATAGCCATTTCACCCAAATGACTTCCCTCAACATCAACACAAGTGATCCCCTTTGAGCTTGTGACCGTTCATTGGAACCTTGTTTAACACCTTGACCATTTTGGAACCTCTATCTTGGAACTCGTCCACCCTAATTGCTTGGAAGTGAAATGTAGGCTAAAATCCTAACTTTGTGGGGGGGAATAAAAAGATAACATGGGCAAATGCCTAAGTTTGGGGTGCATGTGATCAAATGAGGAGAAGAAAAGGAATGGACTTTTAAGTGCAAGGTAGCACCTTATGTTTGAATTGAAAATTGCTCCAAAAGTTCAATCCAATGAGCAAAATGAAAACCAAGAATAGGTGCTACCAAATGAAGCTGATACAAGGAGTTTGAATGATTCTAATTTAAAAGCAGAAGCTTGGGTTGTGTGAGGGAGAAATGAGGTGAAGTTGAAATTTGAAAATGTGAGCGGTGATCGAAATGACAACAAAGAGCATTTGGGAGGTGTAGTCAGTTGAACCAAATTAAATCCTCACCTTAGCCCTAGCCAACATCGTAACCCGCAAGCTCTTGGTGATTTCGAGCTTGGCTACCCTACATTAGTGACGATGCACATAAAGGGAAATCCTATGGTTCTATGTGTATGAACTTGAACTTCCTTGAGAGAGTGAGAGTCTTCTTGGTTCTCCTATAATCCCTTTGTTTACAAATTACATGATTGTGAGTGGGATTCTCTCTTGTGAGTGGCATCACACACTGGAATTGAAAAATAAAGTCTCTATTTCAATTGAGAGAAATGAATGAGACAAGTTGTGTGGCAAATCTCGAGGCAAACCTTGACGGTCCATTCCAATGACTTGAGAAGATTAATTGTCTTGTTTTGAATGACAAAATCCCCTTGATTTTAATGAGAAATGAAGTCATTTTGGAAAAGGTTTTGAAATAAACAATTGCCTTGATATTGTGGTGGTTCAAATTGGGATTGTAGTTGAGTCTTCTTTTGGTTTATTCTTTTTCTTGATTTTTAGCATAGATTAGTCTTTTGTGCCTTGATTGAGTCTATAGTATAATGCATTCCATTCCTTGTGAGTATCTGGCTTGAGGACAAGCTATTGTTCAAGTTTGGGGTAATCTACTAACTTATTGAGCCTCTATCCATGAATTATTGCTATATTTTGAATAGAGTTAGAGGTTCTTATGAACTTTATTGATATCTATGCAGGTACTTGTGATCAAAGATGGAAAACAAGCAAATGGACCCAAAAAGAGCTTAAAAGGAGTGATGTGTGAATTGATCAAAAAGGATGTTGATTCTTTCTTGAGATGCGGCGCTTGTGCGACACGCACTAGCCTTGGAGTGTTTCGCACCTCTAATTGCATAGAGCCTTGAATCGACTGAAGGGTCTGTTATAAGGTGTGGTCATTGTGTGACGTGTATAACTCATGGTACGAACCACACCTTCTTCATATGACATCTCCCGGGTTAGCTAAGTCACTGGTTAAACTGAAGAGGGTGTGTGATGCACACATTACAACATGCGAACCACACATCGCGCTGCACACCACCTGAAGGGCATTTTTATCCAGAATTTTAGTGACGTTTTGGGAAAGTATTTAAACTCATTTTAGGAACAATTGTAAATACAATTCTTTAGTTCTGAATACTCTTGAGTAATCTTAGTTTTGAGAAAAATTTTCCTCTCTAAGAAGAAGAAGATGGTTTCAATCAATTCTCTCTTCCAATTCTTAGTTCACCATTTGTGTACAAAACTGAGCTTAGATATTGAAATTACACTTGAATGAAGAGGAATTTGACTTAACCACTTGGTATATCTCTTTCCTTTAGCATGAGTAGCCAATTTCATTGTCTAGGGATGTGTTGATAATGGGTGTTTGACAAATGGGTGTGGGTGTTGCGAATTCTTGCTCATAATTGCTTATTTTACATGGGTCTAGTTGTATCACCAAGTTTTAATCCTAAAATTGGTGGTTGCAAACATTGATTTTCCTTACTTGGTTATGTTGTTGCTTGAAAGAGAATTTCATAGCTTCGGATGTGAAATTATTAGTGGGAACTTGGGCTTCCATTTAGATTGAGGCTAGAAATAGCTCTTATTGACGGAATCACCCATTATAAGGTCTAAGTTAGAAATAGTATGACCTCCCTAAGCTTTAGCTTAGTTATTTGTTGTTAAACCGATAGTGATTTAACCGATACTATTGGACATATGGTTGTTGATCGAGAGATCAACAACCATACCTACAACCAAGTCTACCTATATCAATGAGCAAGAATTTGCATGAATAGGCAATCACCCTATCCCACACTAGATCCCCATTAGACGCACATCCCTAGTCGTCTACTCTCATTTGTATACCCATTTTAGTTTACAGTCTTGCTTGAATTGAGATTATTATGGCAGAATCCCAATTACCCCCAATCCCTTACTTTTGTGTTTTCAAACACTTACTCTCTTAGTGAAATCATTTCAATACAATCATCATTGTGATAAATAGAAGTCTCTGTGGGTACGACCCCGACATTCATTGGGTACTTATAAATGTGTTTTGCTTGACGATCGCCGATACCTCCATCTTGGAGAGTACATTTGAGCTTTTATCACCATGTAATCATGATCCCTCTAGGCAATCACAATGAGACAAAAGCAATTAAATTTAATACAATATGCAACATACAATACAAGCTCATAAGGTAGCCCCTAAGTACCCAAGAACTACTGTACAACCTACGTACCATAACTATAATACCATAATTAATCCAACAATCACCGTAATGATGCACAATAGGGATATAGGATATCTTACAAGACCCCGATTGGTATGTCCCCTTACCAACTGGTCTTCGGCAAGGCTTGTCACCTCTTGATTGAATTGGAACACAAGGCAATGTGGGCCTTGAATAAACTAAACTTTCATTGGGAAAGAGCCACTCGTGCTAGAGTGGAAGACCATAATGAAATGAATGAGTTCTAGATGCGGGCTTATGAAAGCGCCTCTATCTACAAATTTTAGATGAAGCACTATCATGATCAACAAATCTTAAAGTGAGAGTTCCACCCGGGAGATTGGGTGCTCTTATTCAATTCTAGACTTTGGCTTTTTCTGGTAAAACTAAGGTCCAAATGGTCGGGCCCTTTCAAAGTGCTTCAAGTCTTCACCAATGAAGCCATAGAATTGGAAAATGAGGATGGCTCGATCTTCAAAGTCAATCGGCAGCGAGTGAAGAAGTACTTAGGCATTCTAGAGGAAGCCACATTCTAAGAATCCATTTACCTTGATGATCCTTGAGTGGGAGGCACCTTCGTCAAGCTGTGATATTAAACCAAGTGCTTCTTGGGAGGCAACCCAAGCATTTTGATTTTTTTTACATTCTCCTTCCGGTTCTACTTTGTGTGTTGTTTTTGTTAGCCTTGTAGTTGGGAACCAAGATAGGGATATTTGGGCTATTATCAGGATATGCGACGCACCATGTGATTGCATGTCATAAGGTGTGCCTTACAAAACTAGTCTCATGGGCAAAACAGAAAGCTAGGAAGTTGGGCTCCATGGCAAGTGACTGGTGTGCGTTCGCATGAGCAATTGCGCGCATCGCACATCAGCTTTGCACCTCATAACAAAGAACTGGCAGTTTTCCCTAAAAATCCACGCCACTATGCGATCGATGGAGTAATTCACATATCTCAAAGTGCACACCGTATATTTTTCACACAAGCAACAAGCAGACTCATGGCTCTAATAACAAATTTGTTTGTGTGATTGAGGTGCGGGTGCACCAACTTTAGTGCGCTTTGCACAAGTTCCTCAGGGAGTACTTTATTTTCTCTATCTAATATCATTGAAGACAATGCTCCATTTGTGTTTGGGAGTTTTTCTAAACTTGGTTATCGCCTTGTTAATAGTAGTTTAGCAATAAACTTCGAGGGTTTTCCTAGTACCTCGGTTCTTTCGCAAAGAGTAAAAGTACCAAAAAAAAATTCTTGGCAAGTTGTTTTTGGAAATAAAAGGAAGAAGGGAAATGAATTTTTGAGGAAAAGCATTCTCTTGTCATGACTTGCGCACTATTTCTTTGGCTTGATTGACTTAAAAATGAGTGTGTAATGAACTCAGAATAGCTTGTCAAAAGTCATTTGTCATAATTGATTTTGACACAAATGAGAGAAGTCTTGTGGCCTGATGCCTTGTATGGTGAGGTTTTACCTTGATTCTCGTGCATGCGTGTCATCTAAAACTTTCCTCGAATGAGATTTAAGGCAAAATTCTAGGTGTGACCGAGCTTAGAAGATGACCTTAGGGCCTTTTTGATAGCCATTTCACCCAAATGACTTCCCTCAACATCAACCCTAGTGATCCCCTTTGAGATTGTGACCGTTCTTTGGCACCTTGTTTAATACCTTGACAATTTTGAAACCTCTATCTTGGAACACGTCCTCCCTAATTGCTTGGAAGTGAAATGTAGGCTAAAAGCCTAAGATTATAGGGGGAAATAAAAAGACAACCATGGCAAATGCCTAAGTTTGGGGTGCATATGATCAAATGAGGAGAAGAAACGGAATGCACTTCAAGTGCAAGGTAGCACCTTAAGTTTGAATTGAAAATTGCTCCAAAAGTTCAATCCAATGAGCAAAATGAAAAGCATGAATAGGTTTTACCAAATGTAGCTGATACAAGGAATTTGAATGATCCTAATTTAAAAGGAGAAGTTTGGGTTGTGTGAGGGATAAATAAGGTGAAGTTGAAATTTTAAAATGTGAGCGGTGTTTGAAATGTCAACAAAGAGCATTAGGTAGGTGTAGTCACTTAAACCAAATTAAATCCTCACCTTAGCCCTAGTTAACATCGTAACCCACAAGTTCTTGGTGATTTTGAGCTTGGCTACCCTACATTAGTGGCCATGCACATGAAGGGCAACCCTATGGTTCGACGTGTGTGCACTTGAACTTCCTTGAGAGAGTGAGAGTCTTGTTGGTTCTCCTATAATCCCTTTGTTTGAAAATTACATGATTATGAGTGGGATTCTCTCTTGTGAGTGGCATCACGATCTCGAATTGAAACATGAAGTCTCTATTTCAATTGAGAGAAATGAATGAGACAAGTTGTGTGGAATATCTCGAGGCAAACCTTGACGGTCCATGCCAATGACTTGAGAAGCTTAATTATCTTCTTTTGAATGACAAAATCCCCTTGATTTTGAATGAGAAATGAAGTCATTTTGGAAAAGGTTTTGAAATGACCAATTGCCTTGGTATTTTGGTGGTTTAAATTGGGATAAGCATTGTAGTTGAGTCTTTTTGTTTGATTCTTTTTGTTTATTCTTTTTCTTGATTGTTTGCAGAGATTAGTCTCTTGTGCCTTGATTGAGTCTAGAGTATAATGCATTTCTTGCCTTGTGAGTATCTTGCTTGAGGACAAGCTATTGTTCAAGTTTGGGGGTTTGATAAGTCGATAATCTACCAACTTATTAAGCCTTTATCCATGAATTATTGCTATATTTTAAATAGAGTTAGAGGTTCTTATGGCCTTTATTGATGTCTATGCAGGTACTTGTGATCAAAGATGGAAAACAACGAAATAGACCTAAAAAGAGCTTAAAAAAAGTGATGTTTTAAGTTATCGAAAAGTATGGTGATTCTTTCTTAAGATGCGGCACTTGTGCGACATACACTAGCCTTGGTGTGTTCCACACCTCTCATTGTATGGAGCCTTAAATTGACTGAAGGGTCTGTTATGAGGTGCAGTTGATATGCAAAGCATACAACTCATGGTACGAACTGCACCAACTTCGCGTGAAAGCTCCCAAGTTAGCTGAGTCACTGGTTCAACTGAAGAGGGTGTGTGACGCGCACATTCTGACATGTGAACCACACGTCGCGTTGCATACCACCTGAAGGACATTTTTGTCCTAAAATTTAGTGACATTTTGGAAAAGTATTTAAACTCATTTTAGGCACAATTGTAAATACAATTCTTTAGTTCTGAATACTCTTGAGTAATTTTAGCTTTGAGAACAAGTTTCCTCTCTAAGAAGAAGAAAAAGGTTTCAATCAATTCTCTCTTCCAATTCTTAGTTCACCATTTGTGTACAAAACTGAGCTTAGATATTGAAATTACACTTGAATGAACAGAAATTTGACTTACCCACTTTGTATATCTCTTTCCTTTAGCATGAGTAGCTAATTTTATTGTATAGGGATGTGTTGATAATGGGTGCTTGACAAATGGGTGTGGGTGTTGCTAATTCTTTCTTATAATTGCTTATTTGACATAAGTCTAGTAGTTTCACCAAGTTTTAATCCTAAAATTGGTGGTTGCAAACATTGATTCTCCTTACTTGGTTATGTTGTTGCTTGAAAGAGAATTTCATAGCTTCGGATGTAAAATTACTAGTGGGAACTTGGACTTCCATTTAGATTGAGGCTAGAAATAGCTCTTATCGACGGAATCACCCATTTAAGGTACTAAGCTAGAAATAGTATGACCTCTCTAAGCTTTTGCTTAGTTGTTTGTTGTTAAACCTATAGTGCTTTAATCGAGACTGTTGGACATATGGTTGTTGATCAAGAGATGAACAACCATACCTACAACCAAGGCTACCTATATCAATGAGCAAAAATTTGCATGAATAGGCAATCACCATATTCCACACTAGAGACCCATTGGATGCACATCCCTTGTCGTCTACTCTCATTTGTATAACCGTTTTACTTTACAGTCTTGCTTGAATTGAGATTATTGTGACAGAATTCCAATTCCCCTTAATCCTTTACTTTTGTGTTTTCAAACACTTACTCTCTTAGTGAAAACATTTCAATACAATCATTATTGTGCTATCTACAAGTCTCTGTGCGTACGACCCCGACATCCATGGGTACTTATAAATGTGTTTTTCTTGGAGATCATCGATACCTCTATCATGGAGAGTACATTTGAGCATTTATCACCATGTCATCATGATCCCTCTATGCAATCACAATGAGAAAATGCAATTAAATGTAATACAATATGCAACTTACAATTCAATATAGTACAAGTTCATAAGGTATCCCCCAAGTACCCAAGAACTACCGTACCACCTACATACCATAAATATAATACCATAATTAATTCAACAATCACCGTAATTTAATAACCACAATCATATACACACCACCTCTTAGTTCCAACTTAACAAATAACTGACATCACCGGATATGAGTTTCTAGCACGAATAACACCAATAACAATTTAGAGACATCTAACAATTAACTCTTTGATAGCATGCTATACATGGAGATTTCAAATCTAAAGTAATCATGCCAAAAAAAAAGAAATAGACTTCACATACCTAGAACCTTAGCTCGAATGACTTGATGTAGATAATCAATATCCTTTTGATGATCAAATAAATCATTTAAAATAAAAATTTCTTGCAAGATCCCATCTAGCATGAATTAAGAATATGTGCACCTAGCTACTTTGGAAACAATACTAGTTGAAGAGGCTTTGAAGCCGTGAGAAACAATATAGAGTACTTTATCTTGCTTCTTTAATAAAAAGGAAATGACAATTTGTTGAAGTAGGCATATATATATATATATATATTTATTACATGGCACAAGGGATCATCATTAACTAACCACTTCTCCAAATGCCACCAACTAAGTGTGTACGTGTTGTCCATTCTCTCCCCTCCAGATGGAAGTGGAGGTGGCACACCAAAAATAAAATTTATCTGATTATGTATATATTTGGATATTGTATAGGTTCGTGATTGTAATGACCCTTTCAGTCATTTTCACATTTACGCTTTCTTTGTACTGTTAGAGCTTTCCTGTGGTGGCCCAAGTCATTTATGACTTGTTGGGACCGGTGGTTTGGTGTCGTAGTCGTTCGTTTGGTCATATTGGTTGTTTGCTTGTTTTAGAGCTTTAACTTAGAATATCACTGACTTTACTCAATATTCTTTATAAACGATCTCAAAATCGAATTCTAACAGTTATGTTAGATTCGGAGCATGGATTTTTTATCTAGATGGACCCTTGGTTGGATTCTGGGAGCTTTCGGTTTATTTTTGTCTTGGTTTTTTTGTTTTAGCGAAGTTGACCTTAAAAGTTTAACTTTGATCAACTTTCAGAGAAGACGGCCTCGAATGGAAATTCCGTCAGTGTTGTAAGCTGTGAAATGTCGAGTTTTGGCTGGAGGGACCATTGGTTTGGATCCCTAGGTTTCCGGACATGATTTCAGCCCTTGGGTTCCATTTTGGGAATTGTTGGCCTAAAGGTTGATTTTGGGCGTGGGGCCCACTTTTTATTAAATGACTCCGATGGGATTTTCATCAATTCTATTGGGTTCGAAACATCATTTCTAATCTAATAGATTAGCTCGTTTGTGTTTGTGGAACCCCAGATGCATTTCCAGGGACCCATCATGTTAAAATTTGCCTAAGGATTGGTTGTTGGTTGCTGGTGTGTGCAGCAGCATATGCCTGGCCACCCTGGCACGTGTGCCTATGAACCTCAATGCCTGGCCACCCTGGCCCTATGCGCATGTGCCTCAGCGCTTGGCCACCCTGCCCCCTGTGCGCATGCGCCTTAGCGCCTGGCCGCCCTGGCTACCCTGGCCCCTGTGCCCATGCACCTCAGTGCCTAGCCACCCTTGCCCCTGGGCGCTAGCATCCTATAAATGCTGGCCATCCTCTTTTCTCCTTCATTTACCTAACACCCAAAACGCATTCCTCCATTGAAATACAATCTAAAACCTCCAACAAAACACCTTGATCAACCTAACAACTTGGAGGAAATTGTTTTGTCGATCCTTGCTCGTTTGTGGACTCCTAAATTCGGTAAATTCTCTCTTTAAATTTTGAATTCTCCATGGATGTTGAACCCAAAACCTCCATATCTCACCTTGATCGTTCCTAACAGTTTAGGGGTTGATAATTGTTGAATCTTGATCGTTTGTTGGCTTCTAAACCCGGTAAGTTCCTCTTTAAATTTCAATTTTCTTCCATTAATTCCCTTTATAATTTCTTGATTTGTGGGATATTTTGAGCTCCAATTGATGTACGTTTCCACTCAAATTTTGAGCATGTGCTATCGGGATACTAAGGAACACAGGGGTGTTTTTTATTTCTGGTTTTGGGTTGCGAAACCCACGGGTCTTTTTGTGACCCAAATTTCAACCTGGTTATGTTCATAGCATTATGGGTATCATTGCTTTTGTTTTTACGTGTAGATTATTTTGTTTATAGTAGGTTCACAAATTGGAGCTTCTCAGAGCAATTTAGGCTTGGATATCGCCCTCCCAGTAGTTTTTCGTCGGACGACACATAGGTTACGGTCTAACTTCTCTAGACTTCACATATATAGGATAAAATTGTATTAATTGGCATCCTTGGGTTGGGTTTATAGCTTTGCACCACAGACCTTGACCGCTTTTCAATGTCTACCTCATTTCTTTTCTTGTTGTGTGTAGTATTCTTGTAGAATGATATTATCACCCTTGTGGTCCGGAGTGGCCTTGTATTGACTCTGGGCCATAGATGGTGGGTTATTTGGGGGTGTCCGTGAGTCCTGGAAATTGTTATCAAAATTTTTAGGCTGGCTATCTGTGCTGCAGAGTGATTTAAGCCTATGTAGGGCCAATAGGTTGGTTGTGAGCTATTGGGATGCTATTTTACTATGGTTTGGGCTTCGGGCCTACTTTTACTAGTTCTCTAAACTTGCATGGCCTCGGGGCCCATTTTTAGCTGAAATGACTTTAAATTGGTTTGGAAATGCCTTGCATGGATCTTATTGGGGTAAAAGAGTTAAAAGATGAGTTTTTATCATGGTTTTCCTACTATTGCTAGACTCGGCAGGGCCGTGATGCTAGATTGGAATTTTACTAAATTGAGATGATATTAGACTTGGTTGGTTCGAGCATCTGAGATATTTTACTACTGTTTTAGACCCGGTCATGTTCGGGCACCCTTGATGGGGTTTTCAGACTTATTTCATTATTTTAGACCCTGACAGACTCTGGGCATGCATATTAGAGGTTGGGCTACTAGATTGGATCCGGAACTACTCTGGATGAGGTTTTCGAGATTGTGATTTAGTATATGGTCGAGGACCACCATGGACCTTGTTGATCTAGACCAGGGGATTTAGGCTGCTTGTGCCGGAGAAGGGGTATACGGTGGAGTTGAGGTATACGGGCAGTGTCCTTCCATGGAACCTACCTGTTGGGCCCTTTAGGCATCGGAGGGGGTACATACAGAGTTGTTGTTCCACCCATATATCATCATGCATCATATCATTTATTTGTGTGAGGTTCCACCCTTGTTTGCTATTTGTTGAGTGTATGCTACAGTAGTATAGGATACCGAAGAGTTGGTCTTCCCTTGCTTGTGTTCCTCGGAGTATGGGCTCCCGTTGGGACTGTAGGTAGGATTCTTATTGCTTAGTCGAGTTATTATTATCCCTTATGTTTATTTCTTACTAGGATTTGGCTATTAAAAGTAGTATTTGTATTTTTACATGGTTCTTATTATTGCCTTCGAGCATGCTATTGTCATCCTGATTCCTCCTCCCCTTTTTACTTGAGGTTACCGGTATACCGCCCATTTTTCTAAAATCTTCTTATATATATTGTTATTGCAAGGATCCCAGGTGCGTCATTTCTTTCTTCCACTTGTGCCTATAATATATATTCTGTAGCTAGCCATGTATGTTATTTTTTGTTGTCTTCCTTCGATTCTAGCTTTTGTGTACTTCTTCATTGTTTTTTGTGACTATTTGCTTTTACTCTGCTTTTTACTGCTCTTTTATCTTATATGTGCCCAGTCGGCCTATGATACCTACTGGGTATCATTTGCTTCACATTTGGTGCTCATACTACACTTTGTATCTTCTGGTGCAAATCCTAGTATTGGACCATACTGCTATCCCATGGACACTCGTGCGAGGAGACTTTTGGACCATCCAGGCTGAGGGTGAGCTCTTGCGATCAAAACTTGACTTTAGTTTATCTTTTGTATTTTGTACTCTTTTATACCTCGGAGACATTATGTATATATTATTTGGATCCCTTTGTACTCCTTATGTATAGATCCGGCTCTTATATACTATGACACCAGGTTTAGGGTATTGGTTTAGCTTTCGTATGTTATATATATACTCCTGTTGTTACTTTTCTTCTCGTATGACCCTTCCTTCTGCCTATATTACCTATTCTTCCGCTGCCTTGTTAGATAGTAGCCCATTACTAACTATTTTTGGCTATAGGGAATGGTTCACCTACTGAGGGGTTGTAGGTGCTATCATGATCGAGAAATTAGTTCGTGATAGCTTGGTATAAGAGCTCTAGTTTCACCAGTGTCATCTGTATATGAGCCAATGTCTAGTAGATACCTGCAGATCATACCAGAGACGTTCGTACTCAATCTTTGAGAGGCTACAGTGACATCTTAGGAAATATGACTCTCTTATTGCTTCTATATCGTGCGTAGTCCTTTGGAAGTTTCTTGAAATCTCACTTGTTCTAGTTCACTCTTCCGTAGATGGTTCATACGAGATTGTCAGTGTCAAGTGGAGATGATTCTCCGACTCCAGCACCCCCAACATTAGCTAGTGGCTAGGGAGGTCATAGAGGTAGGGGTCGAGGATGTCCCCGAGAAGTGGCACCTGCTAAAGCCATTTGGTTTGAGATAGAGCTCAAGCATGATTATAAGCTAGAGTTTGTTCCCGAGCAGCAGCATGTGAACCCAGGGACAACCCAGGTACCACCAGCCCCAGTTCCAACTTTAGCACTAGCTCTTGTGTCGGGCTCTGTGTCAGCCCCAGCTCAGTCTTCAGATATTCGGGGTTTTCTTCTTCAACTTTTGGGTATGATTAGAGATCGGCCTTCTGAGGTAGCACATACATCCACTCAGGGGGATGCCTCAGAGTTCCAGAGCGTAGCCTGCTACCGTGGCTCCCCATGATGAGGTTATTCTGGTTCCATCAGTTGCACAACCTCTTGGTCCTCGTCCAGTTATGACAGAGACAAAGAAAAATACATTGGGTAGGTTCCTGAGATCGGCACCTCCGAGGTTTTCTAGTACATCAAGACAAGATACACATGACTTCATTATTACTTGCGAGGAGATGTTACATCACTTGGGTTTATTAGAGACTCACAGGTCGGATATACTACATATTAGCTAGAGGGCCCAACTAAGTTATGGTGGATGGCTCAGGTTACTTGTAGACCGTCTTCGTTGCCTCTGTTGTCTTGGTCTGATTTCTATGAGGCCTTTATGGCCAAGTTCTTACCTCAGAGTGATCGCGAGTGTCACATGGAGCAGTTCACTAGGCTTTCATAGGGATCCATGTGTGTATCTAAGTACGATACCCATTCCCTTTATCTTGCCCCATTTGGAGCTATGATCATTCCTATTGAGCTGGAAAGGATTCGCAGATTTGTTAGGGGGTTTCGAACAGAGCTTAGACTATCAGCGGAGATCTTAGCTGCTAGTGGTGGTCATTTCAGGCTATTACAGACTATGACTATTCTGTGGAGGACTTACACTGACATGATCAGGGGGCTAAATCTAAGAGGCTTCATCATTAGGGTAGCTACAGTGGTTCCTAACATGGTGGCAGAGGTTCATGCCATTGGGGTTGAGGTTATCAGCCACAACAGCACTAGGGTAAATCTAAAGACCAGTTCAGGCTTGGCTTCAGGGTTCAGGTAGTTCTCAGTTTGAGTAGGATCAGTCTTCGAGGGGTGCAACTTCTATGGCATCAGGCTGTGGTGTCCATACAGGTTCTGCTGGTTCATCTTGACAGTTCAGGCTGTCAGAGCCTTTTTATGAGTATGGTGTTGTTGGCTATTATGCTAGAGATTGCCCCAAGCGGGGTACAGTTCAGTCAGTCACTCAGTTGGCCGAGCCTTTGCGAGCAGTTCAACCACTGGCTAGAGGAGGTGGTGGTTAGGCTAGGGGTGGTTCCCTGCATGGCAGAGTAGGTGGTAGGTATGGCAGTCGGTCAGGTGGAGTTCATCTTTAGTTCAATGCGGTCCCTGGGAGATCAGAGGCACAGGCCTCAGATGCTGTGATTACAGGTACAAATTTTATATGTTGTCAGCTAGCTTATGCTTTATTTGATCATGGCTCCACTTATTCGTATGTATCTACCTACTTTTTGACTTGTTTAGGGTTGGCTAGTGAGCCGCTATCTGTGCCTGTATCTATTTGACCCTAGTAGGATATTATTTAGTACTGGATCAGATTGTGAGGTCTTGTATGATATATGTTTGTGATTTGGAGACTTGATGTGATTTGATCATCCTTGATATGTTATATTTTGATATGATACTGGGCATGGATTGGTTATCCTCTCACCGCGCAGTTTTGGATTGTTATGCCCAGACTGTTACCATAGTTGTGCCCGGTGTGTCCCTGATTATGTGGAAAGGTTTTGTTAGTCATGCACCATCTGGGATCATCTCTTGTCTTCAGCCTATGAAGTTGATTTCTCGCGGGTGTTTAGTTTATCTAGCATACTTCTGAGATAGTAGTGATGACCCTTCGTCTCCTGGGTTTGTACCTGTGGTTAGAGAATTCCTAGATGTGTTCCCAACCGACCTGCTAGTCCTTCCACCTGAGAGAGATATTGATTTTGCTATTGAGTTAGAGCCAGGCACCAAGCCCATCTCTATTTCTTCTTACCGTATGGCTCAAGCCAAGCAGAGGGATCTTAAGGAGCAGCTCCTGGACTTGTTAGCTAAGGGTTTTAATAGACCGAGTGTGTCACCTTGGAGTGCTGCTATTTTATTTGTAAATAAGAAGGATGGGTCGATGCAGATGTGTATTAATTATCGGCAGCTGAATAAGGTTACTGTGAAGAATAGGTATCAGATGCCGTGGATTAACGACTTATTTGATCAGCTTCAAGGTTCAGCCGTGTTTTCAAAAATTGATTTAAGGTTGGTACCACTAGTTGAGGATTAGGGAAGAGGATATCCCTACATATCATTCAGAGCACGTTATGGCCATTATGAGTTCTTGGTGATGTCTTTTGGGTTGACTAATGCCCCCGCAGCTTTCATGGACTTGATGGACAGGGTGCTTAGCCCGTATTTGGATAGGTTTGTGATAGTTATCATTGATTACATCCTTATATACTCGAGGAGTAGAGATGAGCATGAGCAGCACTTGAGGACAGTACTTCAGAATTTGAGAGATCACCAGCTTTATGCCAAGTTCTTAAAGTGCGAGTTTTGGCTTAAGTCAATTGCAATCCTTGGATATATGGTGTCTAAGGATGGGATTAGAGTTGATCCGAGTAAGGTTTACTGAGGTTCGCAACTTTGTTAGGTTAGCCGGGTACTACAGATGGTTCATTGACAGATTTTCTTCCATAGCAGCAACCTTAACTATGCTGACTAGGAAGGATGTTCCATTTCAGTGGTCGGGTCAGTATGACAACAACTTCTAAAGGCTTAATGCCTTGTTGATTTCATCTCCTGTATTGACTTTATCAGTTGAAGGTCAGAATTTCTCAGTGTATTATGATGCTTCTGGGGTTGGTCTTTGTTGTGTGTTGATGTAGCAGGGTCGAGTGATAACATATGCATCAAGATAGCTAAAGGTTCACGAGTGAAAATACCCCACTCATGACTTGGAGTTGGCGGTGGTAGTCTTCACACTCAAGATCTGGAGGCACTACTTATATGGGGTTCACTATGAGATATTCACTGATCACCATAGTTTTCAGTACATTACGAGTCAACGAGAGCTGAACTCGAGGCAGAGAAGATGGATTGAGCTACTGAAGGACTATGATTTCACCATTCTTTATCATTCGGGAAAGGCAAACATTGTAGTGGATGCCTTAAGTAAGAAAACGGTGAGTATGGGTAGCCTAGCTTCACTTTCAGTTTCTAAGTGACCATTGGCCTTGGACATCTAGTCCTTGGCTAACCGTTAAAATTAGACTTGACCTGTCAGTTGGCAGCACAGTTCTCGCTAGTATTGAGGTTTGTTCCACTCTAGTCGATTAGATTCAGAACCGATAGTTTAAGGATCAGAGATTATGTGACCTTCGTGATCAGGTTGTTCGGGGTGAGGACAGCCGGGCTACTCTAGATTCATATGGGGTTCTGAGGTTTGATGGTCGACTGTGTGTTTTGAGAGTTGGGGATTTGATTCAGTTGATACTTCGTGAGGCACATTGTTGTAGATACTCCATTTATCCTAGCGTAGCAAAGATGTATAGGGATTTGAGACAGCTTTACTGGTGGGGCAGTATGAAGTGGTACATAGCAGAGTTCGTATCTCGGTGCTTGAACTGTCAGCAGGTTATGTTTGAAGATATGAGACTTGGTGGTTAGATGCAGTGACTTCCCATTCCTGAGTGGAAGTGGGAGAGGATCACTATGGACTTTGTAGTTAGTTTGCCTCATACTTCTTAATGGTTTGATTCAATCTGGGTGATTGTTAATAGGCTGACTAAGTAAGCATACTTCTTTCCAGTTCAGACGTCTTATAGTGCAGAGAGGTTAGCTCAGATTTACATTCGTGAGATTATTTGGTTGCACGGGGTCCTAGCTTCTATCATTTTAGACCGTGGCACTCAGTTCATATCTCAGTTCTGGTGGGCGATTCAGCGAGATTTGGGTACAAAGGTTCATCTTAGTACTGCATTCCACCCTCAAACTGATGGCTAGTCCAAGAGGACTATTCAGGTCCTGTAGGACATGCTTCGGGCCTGTGCTCTTGGCTTTAGAGGTTCTTGGGATAAGTTTGTGCCTTTAGAGGAGTTTACATATAATAATAACTTTCATTCTAGCATTGGCATGGCACCTTTCGAGACATTGTATGGTAGGAATTGTAGATCATCGGTTGGTTGGTTTGATGATTTGGAGTGTAGGCCACAAAGTACAAATTTACTTTGGGATTCCTTAGACCGAGTCAGAATAATCTAGGATAGACTTCGAGCAGCACAAAGTAGGCAGAAGAGCTACGATGATCGTAAACTTCATTCCTTAAAGTATAGTGTTGGTGATTTGGTATTCCTCCATGTGTCGCCCATTAAGGGAGTGATGAGATTTGGTCGGCGGAGCAAGCTTAGCCCCAGGTACATTGGGCCGTTTGAGATTCTCTAGAGGTTTGGTAGTGTTTCCTATCAATTAGCCTTGCCTCCGATGTTTTCAGCAATGAATCCTATATTTCATATGTTGATATTGCACAGGTATGTTCCAGATAATTCTCATGTGTTGCATTGGGAGTCGGTTCAGTTGGATGAGAGATTATCCTTTGTTGAGGAGCCGGTTGCTAAATTGGCCAGAGATGTTAGGAGGTTAAGTTCTAGGGAGATTCCAGTTGTGAAAGATCAGTGGAGGCATCGTCAGGTCGAGGAGGCTACCTGGGAGACCGAGAGGGATATGAGGGATCAGCATCCGTAGCTGTTTGAGCCTTCAAATACTTCCTTCCTATTGACTTTCGAGGACGAAAGTCCTTTTTAGTAGTGGATGATGTAATGACTCTTTTGGTCATTTTTGTGTTTATGCTTTTTTGTACTGTTAGAGCTTTCCTATAGCAGCCCCAAGCCATTTATGACTTGCTGGGACCAGTGGTTCGGTGCCCTGGTCATTCATTTTGTCATTTTGGCCATTTGCCTGTTTTAGATCTTTAACTTAGAATATCATTGACTTTAGTCAACATTCTTGGTAAATGTGCTCAGAATTGAATTTTGACAGTTTCATTAGCTTTGAAGCATGGAATTTGGTCTAGATGGACCCTTGGTCGTATTTTGGTAGCTTTCGGTTTTGTTTTGTCTTGGGTTTTGTGTTTTAGCCAAGTTGAACTTGAAAATCAGACTTTGGTAAAATTTCTGAGAAGACGGCCTCAGATGTAAATTTTGTCAGTGCTGTTAGCTTTGGAATATCCAGTTTAGGCTATATGGACCATTGGTTTAGGTCTCGAGGATTCCAGACTTGATTTTGGCACTTGGGTTCCATTTTGGGAATTGTTGGCCTAAAGGTTGATTTTGGGTGTCGGGACTTCTTTTTATTAAATCGACCTCCAATAGGATTTTTGTCGATTTCGTTGGATCCGGAATGTCATTTCTAGTCAAATAACTTAGCTCGTTTGTATTTGCGGGACCCCTGATGCATTCCAAGGGACCCATCGTGTAAAGATTTGCCTAAGGATTGGTTGCTGGTTGCTGGTGTGGGCAGCAACGTGTGCCTGGCTTCCCTGGCGCCTGTGCCCTGCACCTCAGCGCCTGGACTCCCTGGACCCTGTGCCCGTGCACCTCAACTCCTTGCCCCTTTTCCCATTGATGAACTCTCAAATCGTGCTCTCCAATTAGGAAGCCACGACGATCGTGCAGCAAAACCCAAATTTATAAACCCAATGGATGTCGGGATCGTACCCAAGGGACTTGACTTAGGAAACTAGAGAATGTATGAGTTGATTTCAAGGCGAGAGTAATTGCTTAAACAAAAACAAGTAAAAAGATGGGGGAATTGGGAAAGTTGTCACTACTAACACAATTCAACAATAAGCAATAAAACTAAAGATAGGTGTACCATGTGATTTAGAAGACTAGGGATGCATATCCGATGGGGCATTAGCTATAGGATGGGGTAATCATTAATTCACTTCTACTCTCACCTATTGACATGAATAGCGTTAGTCATAGGTGTGGAATGCTATCTTCCGATCCACATTCACATTTTCGATGTTTTTGGTTGGAACATCATCGGTGTGATAAACAATCAACCAAAATTAGCCTGGGGAGGTCATCCTATTCCTAGCTCGGACCCTTAAATGGGAGATTCCTGCGATTAGAGTTATTCCTAGCCTCAAATATAGATGGATTCCCAAGTACCCACTAGAAATTTCACATCCACAACTATGAAATTCTCTCCCGATCAATCACATAGCTAAGTAATGTAAATTAATGTTTGCAACCACATATTTTAGGATTAAAACGTTGTGAAATTACTAGACCAATGTCAAATAAGGAATTATAAAGGTGAATTAACAACGCCCACACCCATTAGCTAAGCACCCATCATCTATACACCCCTAGAAAAGAGAATTAAGCCACTCATAGTAGGAGAAGAAGAGATACAATCTAGGTAAGTCAAATTTCCATCCACTATAGCTGAATCTCAAGTTCTAGAATCAAATTAGGCACACAAATTGTTAACCAAGAGATTTGGATTGAAACCCTCTTCTCAGTGGAGGTGGAATGTTGTTTACAAAGCAAGAACTATCTCTAAAACTCAGGTCTGAAGTATTGTATATACAAATTGAGCCTAAAATGGACTTTTATATGTTCCCGAGTCATCACATAAAATTAGGACAAGTTTGCCCTTTAGGAGGTGTGCGATGCGACGTGCGATTCATACTTCACGATGTGCGCGTCGTACACTTGCTTTAACTTGACAATTGACTTCAGCTGAAATTGTGGCCTTTGTGCGAAGGTGGTGGGTTTCGCACCATGGGATGTGCGCTTCGCATAGCGGCCGCACTCTTTTGCAGAATCTTCAACAACTTTCGTAGGTTCATGCAGAGGAGGTGCAAACTGCACCTCGGCTTGTGCATGTCGCACGACCACCACATCCCATGGCAGATTCTTCAGCTTTTCTCAACTCTTAACACTTAGCTTCGTTTTGTCTCTTTTGGGTCCATATCCTTGTTTTTCATATTTTATCAAGAGTACCTGCATAGACATCAATAAAGGAAATAAGAACCTCTAAATCGACGCAAAATATAGCAATAATTCATGGATATAGGCTCAATAAGTTGGTAGATTACCGGCTTATCAACCCCCAAACTTGAACTATTGCTTGTCCTCAAGAAATATACTCAGAAGGCAAGGAATGAATTATTGTAAGGCTCAATAAAGGCACAAAAGACTACTCTACACTAACAGTTTAACAAAAATAAACAAACAAAAGACTCAAACGAAGGATTCAACTACTATGCTCATCTCAATTTGGACAACCACAAACTCAAGGCAATTGGTCATTTCAAAACCTTTTTTAAAAGGACATCATTTCTCATTTAAAATCAATGGAATTTGTCATTCAAAACAAGACATTTAAGCTTCTCAAGTCATTGGCATGGACCGTCAAGGTTTGCCTCGAGATTCGCCACACAACTTGTCTCATTCATTCCCCTCAATTGAAATAGAGACTCTATGCTTCAATTTGAGTGCATGATGCCACTCACCATAAGAGAGAATACCACTCACAATCATTCAATTCTCAAAACATGGGATTATAAGAGAACCAAGAAGACTCTCACTCTCTCAAGAAAGTTCAAGTGCATACACGTTGAACCATAGGCTTGCCCTTCATGTAGATCTCCATCTAATGTCGAGTAGCCAAGCTCGGAATCACCAAGGACTTGCGGGATACGATGTTGGCTAGGTGTAAGGTAAGGATATCATTTGGTTAAAGTGACTACACCTCCCTAATGCTCTTTGTTCTCATTTTGAACACCGCTCAAATTTTTCCATTCCATTTAAACTTCACATTATTCCTCCCTCGCACAACCCAAGATTTCTCCTTTTTAACTCATGATCATTCACACCTTATATCACCTTCACTTGGTAGCACCAATTTTTGATTTTCAATTTGCTCATTGGATTGATATTTTGGAGAAATTTTCAATTTGAAATTAAGTTGCTACCTTGCACTTGAAGTTCACTACCTTTCTTCTCCTCATTTAATCATATGCACCCCCAAACTTAGGCATTTTCCTATGTTGTCTTTTGTTCCCCTCCCCAAACTTAAGCTTTTAGCTAACATTTCCTTTTCAAGCAATTAGGGAGGATGGGTGCCAAGATAGAGGTTCCAAGAAGGTCAAGGTGTTGACAAGGTGCCAAAGAACGGTCACAAGCTCAAAGGAGTTCACTAGGATTTGATGTCATTGGGAAGTCATTTGGGTGAAGTGTCTTATGAAAAAGGACCTAAGGTCATCTTCCTAGATCGGTTACACTTAGAATTTCACCTTGAATCACATTCGGGGCAAGTTCTAGACGACACTTATTCACAAGAATCAAGGTACAGCCTCACAACTCAAGGCATCATGCCACAAGACTTTATTCATTAGTCCCAAAATCAATTGGGCAAATGACTTTTGACAAGATATTCCGAGTTCATTACACACTCGTTTGTGAGTCAATCAAGCAAAATCTAGAGTGTGCAAGTCATGACAAGAGAATGCTTTTTCTCAAGAATTCATTTCCCTTCTTCCTTTCATTTTCAAAAATAAATTGCCATGATTTTTTTTTGGTGGGTCCATTTTGAGACAAGCACTTACGGACTCAATTCTAAACTAAAACTTGGCATTTTCCCTTAAGAAAGTTGCCTCTCAATCTATCATAGGGAAACACCAACCCGGTTTGACACACAAAACAAAAGAAAAGGAAAATAAAATAATCAAAACTTTTTCTCCTTGGGAAAGAACCACAATATTAAGAAAACCCTCGGAGTTTATTTCTACACTACTATTAACAAGGCGATAACCGAATTTGCGCTCATAATTTCATTCAAGAATAAGCCTAGGCATAGGCATTTTGCAAATTTGCAAGGCACGGGTGGTGGGAAAATGGGGCATGTAAGACCAACTCGGCACACACTCAATAAAATTCAATCCAGGCGAGGGCACAATTAAGCTCAAAGTAAAAAGTAAAGCAAAAACATAATCTAAGGAAAAGAAAAACAATGGCATCACAATCATCATCCTAAATGTGCCTGACAAGGGAAAAATAAAACAAAGCAGAAATGTCAACTAGGCCCAACAAGGGAAATAAATTATCTCAAGCCCACTCATGGGCATCAAAAGCAATTAAGTAAAGCCACCCCCCTCCCATAAAAGAAGCATTGCCCTCAATGCTCAAAGTGCAATGGAAAAAGGGTGGAACTCCCTGGAGGACTTAATCCTCATCATCACCATCATCAACAGCAACCTCTTTTTCAACATTCTTACCGCTCGGGCCAGCACCACCCCGTCGGGAGTTCGCAGAAAGAGTGGAATCACAAAAAATCCTCTGAAATTCTGCGTTCTCACCATCATCTGGCTCTTGATCATCATGATCGGGCAGCTCCTTATCCGTATAGGCGGCAAATAAGCTATCCTAGAGACCAAGAATCTTCTAAGGTGGAGATAATGTGGTCAAATCTTTATGCTCTACCAGATTTTTCCCTTTTTTCTTATTCATGTCTTTTTGAAGGGACTTGAGAGATTTCTCGCAAGAATCAACTTGTTTCTTAAAATTTAGAGTGCTTTCCATAACTTCTTTCATGGTTACTTTGACTGCCCTATCAATTAAACCTAGTAGATCATTTGATAGATCCTGCAACTACCTCTTATGATTGTATGACTTGTTAACCATGTCTTGGAGGCTGAGTGGCTCCCTAGGTGCAGTGACTGCGGGTGTGTGTCCTTTTGACGTAGGATGAGAAGAAGGAGGAGAGGTATGAATTTCCATATCTGAATCATCATCTTCATCTTCCACTGATGATTGCACTCTAGGCCTTGTAAATCAGAGAGCATCCTGCTTAGTTTTCTTGTCAAGATCAAACACACCAATAGCATGAGTAGGGGTGTCACATTCAAAGAAAGGAACACCAGCTTGTACACATAGCTTGCTGATCAATACAGGAAAGGGAAACGCGTCACTACTCCTTCTAGATTTCCTCTTTATCACTAAGGCTATGACCTCCCCCACATTAATATGATCTCCTGCCATGATTGTAGCTATCAAAAGGGCTCCATTGTGTGTGATCTATTGGTCGTTCTGGGAAGGTATGAGACCAGAGCGCACAAAGTCATACCACAAGCGAGCCTTGAAGTACAATGTTAGGCAAGGGATATCGCCTCCTATAGTATCCCAGGAAGAAGAATCAGGAGCAATGATGGGGGCAGCCCATTCTAGAGGTTTGTGCTTGAGAAGTAACTTCTCCATAAAGACAGGTGTTGACTCGATTGGATTTCTCCAGTAGGTGGCATTTATTGCAACTGGTGTGATCTTGACCTCTTTTCCCCGAACCTTAACTGATTCCAATGCAGGAAATTTCTCACAACCCCCTTTGTAGCCCTGAGCATCTTGCATGGCCTGATATGAGGCAATGAATTCCCAGACCAACTCCCTGTAATAGGTCCCGGGCACTTCTTGAAATGGGTGCCACTGGCGGTTAGTAAACTGAGTGGGGATGTTGGGAAGATTATCCCCCACTGCATTCAGATTGAAGCTTTGCTCCTCATTGAAGGAACTGCCATTGTCACGTTCATAGATCATTTTCATCCCCTCTATTCCAAACTGAACCCTCTCCTCCTCTGCGACTTAGTCATGGGGATATGAGACTTTTTTCTTCCCCTTTGAAGCTGGCTTGGAGGAGGAGGGAGTTGTTGGCCTGCGTGAGCTCCTCTTCGCATTACCCCTATTAGAAGACATGTTTTGCATACAAAGATTGTGATCCAAAAGCAAAAATAAAACCTAAAAAGAAGTTAGCAACTACAAAGGATGGAATGCAATGGATTAGAAAAACAAAGTAGGTAATTGTTGTCTTATGCGGACCATATGTGAAATGCACCAGGAGGAGTGCGCTTCGCATGTGCTATCGCAGAAGCCCACAGAACCTTGAGGGATTATTTTTTTCAACTGAGGTGCGATGCTAGTATGATTCGCACCATCAGGAGTGCGTTTTACACCACATATCACCTTTCAAATCAGTGACCTGCTCATTCTTTTCAACTTGCTGTGATGCCTTATGCGCCCCGCACATCAAGATCTGTGCATCATATTCGAAACGCACAATGGAACAATTGGAATTTTTAGTTCCTTGTGTTCTTGTGAGTTACGCATATGATTCATAGATCAAGATGTGCTTCGGCACTTGGCACTACACAACAACAAAATCACATTTAAACAAAGGGGAAAAGGGATTATGACTTTAACTTTCGGGTACTCTGACTTCCTCGGACTTTTATTGACACAAACATAAGCAAGAGAGGACTCAAAAACTTCCCTTAAGATGGATGTTACCCCTTCTATCATCGGGAATTTAAATCCCTTCTTGCACAATGGGCACCAATAAGCATAGCAACAATCAACCTTTCCTTCACCAAACATGCACCCTAAATAGATTTTCAACAAGGATCATGGGCATACAATTAGCAACATTCAACCTCAATAGTCAACAATGAATCAAAACCTCATGACAAACGATAATTTTCCCTTAAGAATAATGTCACCCAATCTATTATCGGGCCCAATCATTCATTAGTCACGAGTGGGTTACTCAGACTTTACCCCAACACAGATTTCAAGGCTAAACATTACTACCAATCAACATGAATTCATAAAATCAAAACCCTACCAAGTTGATTCTAAGATATATTATCAAAGACAACTCAAAATTTGGGACCCAAACTTTTCCGATCTCACCCAAAATCAACATGGCAATTTTACTAAGCATGCTTCACAATATGAGTTCCCATCATTCAAAAAAACTACTATCTAACATTAGGGAACTTACCACAAGTGAAGATTATGAAGGGAAGAGTGAAAATCAAAGCTTTTTGAACTCCAACAATGGTGACCCACAAGACCTTTCAAGAGAATGATGGCGACGATAGTGGAGGTATAGCGGAGAAGAATGGGTAAGGAGAGAAGAAGGTTTTGGGAGAGTTTGAGGGTTTAGAGAGAATTTTTGAGAGAGAATTTCTTTTGGGGAGTTGTGGAGAAAGATGGTGGAAAAAGAAGAGAAGAGGCAGTTTTAAAGGAAAAATAAGAAGAAAAGTCGGCCGGGTCATCTCCAGGTCGGGTCGGCCAATGGGTTAGGTCATTTAAAATTCAATTTATCTTTTGTGCGCCGCGACATGTGATTTACACCAGGCAAGATGAAAACCACATGGCATATCACACAAGCCCCTTATTTCATCCCTAGGTTTGCTCAGACATCTATTTTATGGTGTGATGGAGGTGCAATGCGCACTTGGGATCTAGGGTTTGCACGGCACGACGCACATCACCTCTTATTTTTCAGATTTCCTTCAGGTCTTCTGGTGTGGCATGCAATAGGCTTTGCGACACATACAATTGCTTATGCGGTCCGCACAGTATACTACATGACTCCTTTTTGCCTTGCGTTCCCTTGTTCAATTTATCCATCCATGCATTCCTACAAAAACACAAGATAACTAAAAATAAAGAAATAAACTTGGGTTTCCTCCCAAGAAGCTCTTGATTTAACGTCGCGGCATGATGATACTACCTCAATCCTTAATCATTTTTTGGGTTAGCGATGGTGTCTCTAGGCAGCATCCCTTTCATCCGAGGGTTCATTTGGCTTGATAGGTGGGTCATTTGAGCCTCAAGATTCTTGATCGAGGTGCTGTGGGAGCTCACAGTTTTGTAAAGTGTTGAAAACTCACTCTTTAGCTCACTTACTTCCCAATTTTTCATGTCCACCTTCTTGAGAACCAAGGACATCACGCCCTCTAACTTGGATTGGTCGGGGTTGCTTGTGCCCAATTGGTAGAGAGAGTCTGCCTTATTCAGAGGGATATAGGGATTCAAACTCTGATGATTGAAATGATCACCATCCTTGTCTGTCTCATGCCAGTTTCCATTTCTCTCTTTGTCTCTAATCCAACCTTGATTCTCCTACCGTGAGCGATAATACCCGGGGTGAGAACCCGCCAACGCAAAACATAGCTTACAATCAACCTTAGTCATAAGCTCCACATCACTCACTTGAATCTCTGGTGTACTCACTGCATTCACCTTATTAACACAAGCTCCCATTACATGCTTGGCCATCAAATCGATTTGAGTCATCATTTTCACCAAAGCTTCATCTCGCTCCTCATCTTTCCTTCTCATTTCATTTGTTAGGATTGTGGAGGGAATTCTCGAAGTTGGCACCTCTGCCTCTCTCGTGTTCCAATCTTGGTTAGTCCTTGTCATTCGTTCTAATACCACCGAGTTAATGTGGAACTCTAAATCTATGAAGGTGCCACCTCTAAGGTAATCAACCACTGATTTGTTCACGGAGTTTAATGACCAGTAGAAGCTTTAGAGCAACACATTGTTTGACAACTAATGGTTTGGGCACAAAAGAAGCTTCTTCCTGAATCTTAGCCAAACTTCATGAAGATGCTCGTCTGGGAGCTGCCTAAAGTTTGTAATCTCATCTCTTAGCTTCATCATTCGAGATGGAGGGAAAAATCTAAAGGTAAATGCCTCAACCAACTCAGCCCAAGATGTGATAGAGTCATTCGACAATTTTTCCAACCATGTCGTGGCTTCCCCCATCAATGAGAAGCGGAATAGGCGCAATTAGATTGACTCGTGGGAGATATGTTGGAAGATGAACGGTTGGCAAGTCTCCACAAAATTTTGAATATGCCGATTAGCATCTTCATGGGCCGCTCCACCAAATAGGCCCTTTATTTGAATCAAGTGGATCATGGTGCTTGTCACATGGAAGATAGCATTTCCCACCGTGGGAGGTAGGCAGATTGCACCTACACCTCCTTGCATCATAGGCTCAGCAGCGTTGGTATTTTCTAAGCCATCAATGCTCTTATTATGATCGTCTTCGTTCATATCTAGCCTACTTAATCAACACAAACAACAAAAAGTAAAAGAAAACAAATACTCTGAATTTGACTTCAAAACAACAATCAAAAATTAGTTAACACTCAAGTCCCCGGCAACGGTGCCATTTTGGATGAACGCTCAATTTATGCTCTCCAATTAGGAGGCCATGGCGATTGTGTAGCAAAACCAAATTTATAAACTCAATGGATATCAGGGTCATACCTAAGGGACTTGACTTAGCCAACTAGAGATTCTATGAGTTGATTTCAAGGATAGAGGAATTGATTAAACAAAAACAAGTAAAAAGATGGGGGAATTGGGAAAGTGGTCACTACTAACACAATTTAACAATAAGAAATAAAACTAAAGATGGGTGTACCAAGTGATTTAGAAGACTAGGGATGCATATCTGATGGGGCATTAGCTATAGGATGAGGTAATCATGAATTCACTTCTACTCTCTCCTATTGACATGAATAGCGTTGGTCATAGGCGTGGAATGATATCTTCCGATCAACATCCCCATTTCTAATGATTTTGGTTAGAACATCATCGGTGTGATAAACAATCAACCAATATTATCTTGGGCAGGTCGTCCTATTTCTTCCTCTTGACTTTCAAAGATGAAAGTCCTTTTTAGTAGTGGATGATGTAATGACCCTTTTGGTCATTTTCACATTTATGCTTTTTTGTACTATTAGATCTTTCCTGTAGAAGCTCCAAGTCATTAATGACTTGCTGGGACTAGTGGTTCAGTTCCTTGGTCGTTCGTTTGGTCGTTTTGGTTGTTTGCCTTTTTTAGAGCTTTAACTTAGAATATTGTTGACTTTAGTAAACATTCTTGGTAAACATGCTCAAAATTGAATTTTGATAGTTTCATTAGTTCTGAAGCATGGATTTTGGTCAAGATGGACCCTTGGTCGTGTTCTGTTAGCTTTCGGTTTAGTTTTGTCTTGGTTTTTGTGTTTTAGCCAAGTTGAACTTGAAAGTATGACTTTGGTCAACTTTCTTAGAAGATGGACTCAGATGGAAATTCAGTTAGTGCTGTTAGATTTGGAATGTCATGTTTAGACTATAGGGACCATTGGTTCAGTTCCCGAGGCTTCCGAACATGATTTTGGCCTTTGGGTTCCATTTTGGGAATTGTTGACCTAAAGGTTGATTTTGGGTGTGGGGCATACTTTTTATTAAATCAACCTCCAATAGGATTTTAGTCGATTTCGGTTGATCTGTAATGTCGTTTCTAGTCAAATAACTTAGCTCGTTTGTAGTTACGGGACCACGGATGCATTCCCAGGGACCTATCATGTGAAAGTTTTCCTAACGATTGGTTGCTGGCTGCTGGTGTGGGCAGCAACGTGCGCCTGGCTGCCCTGGCGCCTGTGAACATGCGCCTAAGCACCTGGCCACTCTGCCCCTGTTCCCATGCGCCTCAGATCCTGGCCCCTATGCCCATTGATGAACACTCAAATCGTGCTCTCCAATTAGTAGGCCACGACGATCGGGAAACAAACCCAAATTTATAAACCCAACGGATGTCGAGGTCATATCTAAGGGACTTGACTTAGCCAACTAGAGATTGTATGAGTTGATTTCAAGGATAGAGGAATTGATTAAACAAAAACAAGTAAAAAGATGGGGGAATTGGGAAAGTGGTCACTACTAACACAATTTAACAATAAGCAATAAAACTAAAGATGGGTGTACCAAGTGATTTAGAAGACTAGGGATGCATATCTGATGGGGCATTAACTATAGGATGGGGTAATCATTGATTCACTTGTACTCTAACCTATTGACATGAATAGCGTTGGTCATAGGTGTGGAATGATATCTTCCGATCAACATCCATATTTCCAATGATTTTTGGTTAGAACATTATCGGTGTGATAAACAATCAACCAACATTAGCTTTGGGAGGTCGTTCTATTCCCAGCTCGGACCCTTAAATGGGAAATTCCTGCGATTAGAGCTATTCCTAGCCTCCAATCTAGATGGATTCCCAAGTACCCACTAGAAATTTCACATCCACAACTATGAAATTCTCTCCCGAGCAATCACATATCTAAGTAATGTAAATTAATGTTTGCAACCACCAATTTTAGGATTAAAACTTGGTAAAATTACTAGACCCAGGTCAAATAAACAATTATAAAGGTGAATTAACAACACCCACACCCATTAGCTAAGCACCCATCATCTATACACCCCTAGACAACAGAATTTAGCCACTCATAGTAGGAGAAGAAGAGATACCATCTGGGTAAGTCAAATATCCATCCATTATAGCTGAATCTCAAATTCTAGAATTAAATTAGGCACACAAATTGTTAACAAAGATATTTGGATTGAAACCCTCTTCTCAATGGAGGTGGAAAGGTGTTTACAAACCAAAAACTATCTCTAAAACTCGGGTCTGAAGTATTGTATATACAAATTGAGCCTAAATTGGCCTTTTATATGGACCCAAGTCGTCAAACAAAATTAGGACAAGGTTGCCCTTCGGGAGGTGTGCCATGGGACATGCAGTCCACTGGTCGCAATGTGCGCGTCGCACACCTTCTTAAACTTGACCAGTGACTTCAGCTAAAATTGTGTGCTTCGTGCGAAGGTGGTGCATTTTGCACCACGGGATGTGTGCATCACACAGCGGCCGCACTTCATTGTAGAATATTAGAAACTTTGGCAGCATCATGCGAAGAAGGTGCAAACTGCACCATAGCTTGTGCGTGTTGCACAACCACCGCATCCCACGGCAGATTCTTCAGCTTTTCTCAACTCTTCACACTTGGCTCCTTTTTGGCTCTTTTTGGGTCCATATCCTTATTTTTCATCTTTTATCAAGAGTACCTACGCAGACATCAATAAAGGCCATAGGAACCACCAAATCAACTCAAAACATAGCAGTAATTCGTGGATATAGGCTCAATAAGTTTGTAGATTACCGACTTATCACCCATGTGCCTCAGCTCCTGGCCACCCTAGCCCTTCGGCGCTGGCAGCTTAAAAATGCTGGCCATCCCCTTTTCTCCTTCATTTACCCAACACCCAAAACTCATTCCTCCATTGAAATACAACCCAAAACCTCTATTAAAACACCTTGATCCACCCAACAACTTGGAGGAAATTATTTTGTCGATCCTTGCTCATTTGTGGACTCCTAAATCTTGTAAATTCTCTCTTTAAATTCTGAATTCTCCATAGATGATGAACCCAAAACCTCCATAGCTAAATTTGATCATTCCTAACAGTTTCGAGGTTGATAATTGTTGAATCTTGATCGTTTTTTGGCATATAAACCCGATAAGTTCCTCTTTAAATTTCAGTTTTCTTTCATTAATTCCCTTTATAATTTCTTGATTTGTGGGCTGTTTTGAGCCCCAATTGATGTTCGTTTCCGCTCAAATTTTGAGCATATGCTCCCGGGATACTAAGGAACATATGGGTATTTTTTTTTCTGCTTTTGGGTTGCAGGACCCACGGGCCTGTTTGTGACCCGAATTTCGACCCGGTTATGTTCACAGCATTATGGGTATCGTTGGTTTTGTTTTGACCAGTAGATTATTGTGTTGATAGTGGGTTCGCAAATGGGAGTTATCTGGAGTAGTTCGGGCTTTGATATCGCCATTCCAGCAGCTTGTCATTGGATAACAAGTAGGTTACGGTCTAACTTCTCTAGACTTCGCATATAAAGGATAAAATTGTGCTAATTGGCAACCTTGGGTTGGGTTTATAGCTTGGCACAATAGACCTTGAACGCTTTTCCATGTCCACCTAGTATCTTTCCTCCGTTGTGTGTAGTATTTTTGTAGAATGATATTATTACCCTTGTAGTCCTGTGTGGCCTTATATTGACTCTGGACCATAGTTGGTGGGTTATTTGAGGCTGTTCGTGTCCCGGACATCGTTATTGCAATTTTTAGGCTGGCTATCTGTGATGTAGATCAATTTGAGCCTGTGCAGGGCCGATAGGTTGGTTGTGAGTTTTTGGGCTGCTATTTGTGATTGATCATGCCATTTCTATACATAATAAGGGATTTTTCTGCATATTTTACTACAGTTTTGGCTTTGGGCGGACTTTTACTAGTTTTCTAAACTTGTATGGCCCTGAGGGCCCGGTTTCGGCTAAAATGACTTTAAATTGGTTTGAAAATGACTTGCATGGATCTTCTTGGGTAAAAGAGTTAAAAGATGAGTTTTTATCACGCTTTTCCAACTATTTCTAGACTCTGCAGGGCCGTGGTGCTAGATTGTAATTTTACTAAATTGAGATGATATTAGACTTGGTCGGTACGAGCATCTGAGCTATTTTACTACTGTTTTAGACCCGGTCATATCAGGGCACCCTTGATGGGGTTTTGAGACTTATTTCACTGTTTTAGACCTGGACAGAGTCTTGGCATCCATATTAGAGGTTGGGCTACTAGATTTGATCTGGAACTACTCCAGATGAGGTTTTTGAGATTGAGATTTAGTATGTGGTTGAGGACCTCCATGGACCTTGCCAATTCGGACCATGGGCTTTGGGTTGCGTGTGCTGGAGGAGGGGTATACAATGGAGTTGAGGTATTCGGGCAGTGTCCTTCTATGGAACCTACATGTTGGGCCCTTTAGGCACTGTAGAGGGTACATACAGAGTTTTTGTTTCACCAAGATATCATCATGGATCATACCATTCATCTGTGTGAGGTTCCACCCTTGTTTGCTTTTGGCTAAGTCTATGCTCCAGTAGTATGGGATGCCGGAGGGTTTGTATTCACTTGTTTATGTTCCTTGGGTGAATGGGCACATATTGGGACTATAGGTAGGCTTCTTATTGCTTAGTCGAGTTATTATTATCCCTTATATTGATTTCTTAATATGATTTGGCTATAAAAAGTAGTATTTGTATTTTGACTTGAATCTTATTCTTGCATTCGAGCATGCTATTGTTATCCTGTTTTCTCCTCCCCTTTTTACTTGAGGTTACCAGTATACCGCCTATTTTTTTGAAAACTTTCTATATATATTGTTATTGCGAGGATCCCATGTGTGTCATTTCTTTCTTCCACCTATGCTTGTAGTATTTGTTCTCTAGGTAGCCATGTATGTGGTTTTCTGTTGTCTTCCTTCTGCGCTAGCTTCCGTGTACTTCTTCGTTTCTTTTTGTGACTATTTGTTTTTACTCAGCTTTTTACTGCTATTTTATCTTTCATATGCCCAGTCGGCCTATGATACCTACTAGGAACCATTTGCTTTGCATTTGGTGCTCAGATTACACTCTGCATCTTCTGGTGCAGATCCTAGCATGGGCCATTGCTGCTAGCCTGTGGACACTCGTGCGAGGAGACTTTTCGATCGTCCAGGCTGAGGGTGAGCTCTTGGCGACCGGAGCTTGACTTTAGTTTATCTTTTATATTTTGTACTCTTTTATTACTCAGAGACATTATGTATATATTATTTGGATCCCTTTGTACTCCTTATGTGTAGATCCGGCTCTTATATACTATGACACCAAGTTTCGGATTTTGGTTTAGTTTCCGTATGTTATATATATACTCCTGTTGTTACTTTTCTTCTCGTATGACACTTGCTTTCAGCCTATATTACCTGTTCTTTCTCTTGCTCGTTATATGGTAGCCCATTACTAACCGTTCCGGGCTATGGAGAATGGTTCACCTACTTGGGGTTGTAGGTGCCATCATGACCGAGATATTGGGTCGTAACAATGGTAAAATAAATATAATATTTTAAATATATCATAATTAATAGAAAATCATTTTGAATAAAGCCTCCCTCATATAACTAATTTTTAAAAATAACTAGACTTACTACCTCGGTTAAATATTAATAAATTATAAAACTCTTATAAAATAAATACCTACTCAAATATATCATATCTAAAGAATTTTTTGCATATATATTTAAAACACTTTAAGAAGGAAATAAAAATATGTATTTTTTTCAAATCCTAATTTAAATCAATTTTTCCTAAATCACGTGTTACGTTATAATAAAACTATCAAATTTAGGCTCGTAAGCCATCGATACAGGATAAATAACAACCGTAAATAGTCTGGGTGTTACATGTGTTCTCCAAGATTTCAAAACTTCACACTACTAAAAATAGCTCAAAAAGAGACGGATGGAAAAGAAACGGACAACGTCGCTCACGAAAAGCGACAGAAAAACTGATGTTGTCCATCGCTTTTCTAATTTTTTTAATTTATAATTATTTTTTTACAAAAGCGACGGACATCGTCTCTTTTTCCGTCGCTTTTTTTCGCGGGTTTTTGTATCAAAATCATTTAAAAATAATAAATATTTATTTTTTAATATAAGCGACTGACAGCGTTGCAATTATTAAAAAAATTAAAAAATAATTTTAAAATAACGACGTTGTCCGTCGCTTACTTTAAATTCTTTTTTATATTAAAAAAATAAAAAAGCGACGAGCAACATCATTTTTATCCATCACTTTTTGGTCAATACGTGGTCAAGCCATTTAAAAAAAGCAACGAACAAAAGAGACATTGTCCGTCGCTTTTAAAAAAATATAGTGACCCAGATTGGGTCACTCTTCAATTTTCCTCTTCTCTCTTCTCTCTTCTCTTCTCTCTTCTCTCCATACACCTCCACACCGCCTCCTCCTTCTCCAACCACCACGCCGCCTCCATCCTCCTCCATCATTATTTTTTGGGTTAGCGCTAATTTAAAACTTCAAGGTTTGATTTTTTTATTTTTTGTCAATTACATTGCATTTATTTTTTGTCAATTACATTGCATTTATTTTAGGTTAATGTTAGATTAAGAACATTGTTAGCTGTTATGAAGATTAGGACTTGAATTAGTAGTATTTAAAATTTCAAGTTAGGGTTTGTTTGATATATTTTGTTATTAGCAAGTTTGTTAGTTTCAAATCTTGAAATTATTTTTTGCCATTTATTTTAAGTTAGCGTTAGATTATAAACATTGCTAGTTGTGAATATTGAATAATGGTTATGAACATTTTATAATTCATATAATTGAATTTGTGAACTTGAATTTGATTTTTGGTTGTATTTTAGAAGTTTGAACTTGAATTTGATTTTAAAATTCGTGAGCATAGTAAATATCTTAGGCTCTTTATTTTAAGTTTGAATTAAGTTCTTAAATTATTTTTCAACTTTAGGTTGTTGAATTAGGTTCTTGAATTTGATAGTTATGTTGGAAATGTTTAATTAGTTTATATTATTGGGTTATAATCTTGAATTAGTTTTCAACTTTAGGTTGTTGAATTAGGTTCTTGAATTTGATAGTGAATTTGAAAATTTTGAATTAGTTTATACTGTTGGGTTATAATCTTGAATTAGTTTTCAAATTTAGGTTGTTGAATTAGGTTCTAGCATTTGATAGTGAAGTTGGAAATTTTGAATTAGTTTATATTGTTGGGTTATAATCTTGAATTAGTTTTCAACTATAGGTTGTTGAATTAGGTTCTTGAATTTGATAGTGAAGTTGAAAATTTTGAATTAGTTTACATTGTTGGGTTATAATTTTGAATTTGTTTTAAAATTTAGGTTGTTGAATTAGGTTCTTAAATTTGATAGTGAAGTTGGAAATTTTTAATTAGTTTATATTATTGGGTTATAATCTTGAATTAATTTTTATATTTAGGTTGTTGAATTAGGTTCTTGAATTTGATAGTGATATTGGAAATTTTGAATTAGTTTATATTGTTGGGTTATAATCTTGAATTAGTTTTCAACTTTAATTTATGTTATGAACTTCAATGAGTCTAATTTATAATTGAATCATTATATTTTTGTAGATGTATCATCGTTTGTGGATGTATGATATATATTATGAAAATAGTGGTGCTATTAAATCTTAATATTTTTAAGGAGTTAGAGGTTTTATCGAGCATGCAATGTCACTAGACAACTATCAAAGTAATGTTGTGGTTAGGTGTCCTTGTAGTAAATGCCGGTGCATGAACTTTTTTAATCCAGATACAGTTATGGTTAATCTCTATCCTAATAGATTTAAGCCTAGATATTTTGTGTTGGTTGATCATGATGAGAAAGATGGGTTGAATGGTATATTTTCTAATTTTCTGCCTATGAATGAATATAATAGGGTTGAACATGATAGGTCTCAAGATAGGGTTGAACACGATAGGGTGCATAAAATGGTTAATGATGATTTCAGGGTTAAACATGGGATAGAACCCGAACAGTATTTAGAAGAAGATCCTAATAAAGAAGCAAAATGCTTCTATAAACAATTACAAGAGGGTAATCATCCATTATGTGAAGGGAATTCACATTCTACTTTGTCAATTGCAGTTAGACTATTAAGTATCAAATCAGATTGGAGTGCTCCTCAAACTTTTATGGACTCTATAGTTGATCTTATGGGAGAAGTAGTTAATACTCCAGAGTTGAAGATACCTAAGAATTTCTATGAAGCAAAGAAATTGGTTTCTAAGTTAGGATTGTCATATAATAGAATTAGTTGTTGTGTAAATGGTTGCATGTTGTTCTGTAAGTATGATGATCATCTTGACAATTGTAAGTTTTGTGGAAATGCTCGGTATAAGTGGACTCCCAGTGGAAAGATGGTTTCAATTAAGGTGATGCACTATCTTCCTCTTATACCTAGGTTAAAGAGATTGTACGCTTCAATGAGTTCTGCCCCACATATGAGATGGCACCATGAGAATAAAAGGCAACCGGGTGTCTTGTCTCATCTATCAGATGGAGAAGCATGAAAATATTTCGATAGAACATATCCTGATTTTGCTAGAGACCCAAAAAATGTTAGATTGGGATTATTTGCAGATGGTTTCACACCATTCTCTAATAATGTTTCACCTTATTCTTTCTCGCCTGTATTTCTTACTCCGTATAATCTCCCACTTGAAATGTATATGACAAGTCCCTACATATTTCTAAGTTGTATTATCCTAGATACCTATAATCCAAAAATTGATTGATGTCTATCTGCAGCCATTGATAGATGAGCTAAAATAATTGTGGTTTGACGGTGTAGTGACATATGATATATCAACTAAGAAAATTTTTACTATGCATGCTTCTTTAATATGGAATATTAATGATTTTCCTGCGTATGGGATGTTCTCGGGTTGGATGAGTGCTGGAAGGTTAGCTTGTGCGTATTGCATGGAAAATTCTAAAACATTCATTTTAGAGCATGGCCAAAAAATTTGTTGGTTTGATTGTTACCATCAGTTCTTGCGAATGGACCACGAGTTTAGAAATATGAAAAATGCATTTAGAAAAAATAAGCTTGAAAATGATCTGCCACCTCCATCACTTTCAAGACATCAGATTTGGAAGAGAGTTAGTCAATTGCCTAAAATTATAGATTTGAAAGAGAGTTCTAGACTTCCAGGATATAATGTTGAACTTAATTGAACCAAACAAAGCATATTTTGGGAGTTACCATAATGAAAAGATTATCTTCTAAGACATTATCTTGATGTGATGCACATTGAAAAAAATTATTTTGATAATTTGTTCAACACAGTAATGGATGCACGGTTTAGTGCGTTGGAAACTAAACTTGTAGACCTTCGATTTGGTATATTGGGGACCCACTAAATCTTTATATATAGGGAGAAACACCCCAAGACATTTAACCCAAATTTGAAGAGAATTCCTTAAAGGAATTTACAATAACTTTTTCCGACTTTTGTTTCGCAACTTGCTTGACTTCAAAACTCATCATACGACCATTTTGAGATTATAATACCTCATAACACATACTTCTTAGTATATTAGACTCTATTAGTCTTACCCCAAAGGCACGGGTTACTTTAAACCTTCCGAACGGGCGAGGTGTTACCTGCGGCATTTCTTTAACTCGAACTTTCGAGTAAGGAATTCCTTTGACCTAGAACCTTGGTTTATTTCTTTGATATTACCAAGAATGTTGACGGAAATCAACGGTTTCCAAAGTTGAAGATCTAAAACGAGGAGCGTCCATAAAGACCAAACAAATGGCCCGGGCACCGAACTACCGGTCCTGACAAGCCATAAATGACTTGGGCCACTACAAGTAAGCTCTAATGGTACAAGAAAGGCGAAAATGTGTAAATGACCGGAAGGGTCATTACATTTTGTCAGCGCTGTTAGGTCAAGAATGTTGAGTTTAGGCTAGAGGGACCATTAGGTCGTGTCTAGAGGCTTCCAGACTTGATTTCGACCATTGGGTTCCATTTTGGGAATTGTTGGCCTAAAGGTTAATTTTTGAGGTGGGGTCCACTTTTCATTAAATCGACCTCCGATGAGATTTTTATCGAATTTTTTGGATCCAAAACACCATTCATAGTTGAATAGCTTATCCCGTTTGTGTTCGAGGGACCCCGGATGCGTTCTCGGCGACCCATGGTGTGAAAATTTGCCAAAGGATTGGTTGCTGGTTGCTGGTGTGGGCAGCACCGTGCACCTGGCCGCCCTGGCACCTATACCCATGCGCCTTAGTGCCTGGCCTCCCTGGCCCATGTGCCTATGTGCCTTAGTGCCTGGACGCCCTAGGCCCTGTGCCCATGCTCCTCAACGCCTGGCCACCCTGGCCCCTGTGCCCATGCGCCTCAGCGCCTGGCCACCCTGGGCGCTGGAAACTTACAAATGCTGGCCAACCCCTTTTATCCTTCATTTACCCAACACCCAAAACTCATTCCTCCCTTCAAATACAACCCAAAACAACCATTAAAACACCTTGATCAAGCCAACAACTTGGAGAAAATTATTTTGTCGATCCTTGCTCGTTTGTGGACTCCTAAATCCGATAAATTCTCTCTTTAAATTCCAAATTCTTCATGGATGATGAACCCAAAACCTCCATAGCTCACCTTGATCATTCCTAACAGTTTTGGGGTTGATAATGGTTGAATCTTGATCGTTTGTTGGCTTCTTAACCCGTTAAGTTCCTCTTTAAATTTCGATGTTCTTCCATTAATTCCCTTTATAATTTTTTGATTTGTGGGCTGTTTTGAGCCCCAATTGATGTCCATTTCTTCTCAAATTTTGAGCATGTGCTACCGGGATACTAAGGAACACATGGGTGTTTTTCGTTTCCATTTTTGGGTTGCAGGGCCCACGGGCCTGTTTTTGACCTAAATTTTGACCCGGTTATGTTCATAGCATTATGTGTATCGTTGGTTTTGTTTTGACGTGTAGATTATTATGTTTATAGTAGGTTCGTGAATTGGAGCTTTCTGGAGCAGTTCAAGCTTGGATATCGTCGTCCCAATAACTTTTCATCGGACGACAAGTAGGTTACGGTCTAACTTCTCTAGACTTTGCATATATAGGATAAAATTGTACTAATTGGCATCCTTGGGTCGGGTTTATAGCTTGCTACCATAGACCTTGACCGCTTTTTGATGTCCACCTAGTTTCTTTCCTCCGTTATGTGTAGTATTCTTGTAGAATGATATTATCACCCTTGTGGTCCAGCGTGGCCTTGTATTGACTTTGCGTGGCCAATTTTGGAGATTCCTCAACATTTTATCCCTGAAGAGCACTATCACTCTGCCAGAGTGACCTTTGCTATAGCGGAATAATTACCGCTATAGCAGAAGTCAGGACGGTCAACCTCCGCTATAGCGATACCACTATAGCTGAGAGAGGACCACTATTGCAGAGCAACGAGACCAGAAAACCAATAAAGCGGGTTTTTAATTTCATTCTCTTCCCTTCAGCTCCAAAAATAGAGGAGAGATATTCCAAAAACCCTCCTAGGCTGCGCCAAGGCTTGGGAGCCATGGGGAGGAGGGATTCCGGCGAAAAAGGTGCGAAACCACGGATTTGGGCCTGCAGAATCATCAGGGAACGCCTTCACGGAGCCAGAAAGGGCATGGAACAGCTGCTCGATATCCAGGTAGGCTAGGTTTCTTCCCAAGAGTAGATTGACTATTTTTATTTCCTATTATTATGTAGAATGAAAGGGAGAATCCATGATTAGGCCTTCGGGCATGGAGTCTGGCGGATACAATACTGGTTATGTGTGAATTAGGAATTATATGGATTGAAGGGTTGGTTTTATGATTCGTATAATATGTATATTTTATTGTTTTGGTAGAATAAAATGATAGGATCAGGGACAGGAATGTCGGGAAGGTTTAAGGAATCAGGAGAATGCTTGGGAACTTTGGGTAATGGAAATGGGAAACTCCTAGATAAGGTTTTGGGAATGTAAATGGCATGAGATGTAGTTGTTGGTTTTACTAAGGCTAAGGGGAGGTGCTCCCTCTCTATTTTCGATGTTGAATAAATTCTTGGGAATCACGTAGTTGCTAAATTATGTTAAGACAGGAAATCTTTCATTATATGTCAGTAAGGGGAAATGGGTTGATCCTCGGACCAAGGATGGGCTAAGTCATCCACCCGGGGAGGGGTAGGTGATGGTTTACTATTCCTGTGAATGTTGTATAATTTTGTACACTTATCTAAGTGTTTTTATGAATTACATTGCTCAGGGAAGTTGTGTAGAATGTCTAAGGGTCCTGTTTTACTGTCTGTGATTTGAACTTTGTATTTCTTGTGGTCTTACAAGTTGTTTATTCATTATTTGACTGTGGATTAATTGACATTCGCTTGGATCAAGTACCACGCCTGGTATGTGAAAATACTAACAGTTGGCTCGGGTACCACGCTTGGTACAGGTATAACAAATGATTGGCTTAGGTAGCATGCCTGGTATAGGAAAATACTAACGGTTGGCTAGGGTACCACGCCTGGTACGGGTTTATTCTACTGCATCACTGAATTGATATTGTTGCATTGCACTGATATTGTTGCATTGCATTGACTGTTATATGTTCCGTGAGTGGAATGGGCTATTTCATTTAACTGTGATACTTGTTTTGGTGGTCCTTGAGTGACCGAGAAAGGTTGTTATATTATGTTATGCTTTTGGTCTTGGTGTAGGCCGGGTAATTATATTGTGAGTTTGGTTTTGGTGTAGGCCAGGTTGTTATATTATATTGTGCTTTTGGTCTTGGTGTAGGCCAGGTAATTATATTGTGAGTTTGGTTTTGGTGTAGGCCGGGTTGTTATATTATATTTTGCTTTTGGTCTTGGTGTAGGCCGGGTAATTATATTGTGAGTTTGGTCTTTGTGTAGTCCAAGTTGTTATATTATATTGTGATTTTGGTCTTGGTGTAGGCCTGGTAATTATATTGTGAGTTTGGTCTTGGTGTAGGCTGGGTTGTTATATTTTATTGTGTTTTTGGTCTTGGTGTAGGACGGGTACTTATATTGTGAGTTTGGTCTTAGTGTAGGCTGGGTTGTTATATTATGTTATCAATTGGTCTTGGTGTAGACTGGGTTATGATGTTAACTTATAGTTGATCTTGGTGTAGACCGGGTTGTCATAGTAACACCGAGATGTGTTAGGGGGGTCCGAGTGGTTCCGGACTATGTAAAAGAGGTTATAAGTTCACAATTTATTGTCGTTAAGTTTATTAATGATGGTCAAGAATTAGTTGTGGTTAATAAGCTAAGGGTGGGTCTTGGTGTAAACCGGGTAGCCGGTTGAACACTGAGGTGTGGTTACAGGATCCTTGGAGGGTCCAGGTTTCGAGATTAACAAGGGATTTATATATAATTCTGTTGTTATCATTGAATGTGTCAATGGTTGCTTGGTGATTTTCATGTGATTGGTCAATTGGGAGTAAGACAGAAATTCTGGGGTTTTAGTTGTGGGTTGTTATAACCAAGATGGGAAGTTGTCCGAAAGTCCGAGAAGGGCCGGACACTGGTAAGTAATACTACGGGTATAAGTGGTATGGTTGGGCAGTTAGCTGGGTTAAGTCTGAATATCTAGTCAAGGCGGTGGACTTGGGTAAGGGAATGGTAGTCCAGGTATGTACATTGTTATTGGTAAGGATTAAGTGAGACTTTGTAAGTCTAGGTGACAATGCGACTTGGTAAGTCTAAAGGTTAGGAAGGTCGGTTCTGAAAGGGGGAATTGATAAAAGTAATGTTGAAGGGGTGGAGCATTTACATTGTGCATTTTATCTTGATTTTTATATGATGCTAGGAGTGAATTCAGGTCAGCCGATGATGCCTGCCAGTACGTGTGTTTGTACTGATTCTACTCTTGCTATACCTTTTTGGGTATAGTCTGGTTGCAGGGTTGGTGATGTTTCACAAGTTCAGGATTGCGGTGATCTTTCAGCAGTGATGTGCCTCCATTTTACGGCACTTTCGACTCCTTTTAACTAAGAAAAATCGTACGTTTTCAAGCAACCGTCGTCGTTTTTGATGTGTTTATGTTGGATTTTCAGGAAATGGAGACAAACATGGAAACGGAAGGAAAAACGAGCAAAAAGACATTCTGGATAAGAGTGACGGTTCAGGCGATGGTCCGTCAAGTGGGTGACGGTCCGTCAACCCCAACCGTCAAGTTGAGGCAGTCCACTGCCTAGTGGTGACGGTTCCGGCGATGGTCCGTCAAGCCAGTGACGGTCCGTCACCCAAACCGTCACCCTGAGGCAGTCCGCGACGCGGAATCCGAGCGTTTTTGGGATTTGTTTCCTAGACTCCTATAAATACCCTATGTTAGGTTTATTTTATATGTCAAGCTTTTTACAATAGTTCTCCCAATAGTTTTAGGAGAGAATTTGAGAGCAAGAAACACATTTTCCTTGTCTTGAAAACGTGTTCTTGATTTGTTCTTGGGATCTTGGTTTTCTTGTTCTTGGATCATTGAAGATTTGTTTTCATTATATTGTAAGAATCTCTTCTCCTTATTATGAATACTATTCTCTTCTCTTTTCTTAATAGCATGAGGAACTAAACCTCCCACAACTAGGGTTGTGGGAGCCATGGCAAACGTAGCAAGATAGATTCCGGGTAGCGACGGGTTCAATATATATGTTGTCACGTTGTTGATCATTCATTATGTAACGTTTTCTAGTGGTTGCAAACATTAGAACATGCCTAGGTTCAATTTGCTTGAGTAAAGAGATTAAAACCGGGAAACTTGATTAACGACAAGGATTCGAGACTACCAACTCTCGTCTTATGATTAATGCTGTAACTAGATTAATCTACTTGATGTTTAGGATTGAAATCTAAAAGCACACCTTTTCAAGTTCGAGAGAATTGAAAAGTAAATTCGTCTATTTGATTGAGAAACGTTTAGATGATACCATTAATTCAATCACATCGTGACATACATAAAGAAAGAGCCCGGTTAAGCTTAGAATCGACATTGTTACAATGCCATGGTGAACACTTCCCTAGTTCGCTCTCATATTGATTTTCACTCATACATTATTGTTCGTTTTGTTTACACATTGTTCACACAAACCCCCCCCCCCTTTTATTTACCGGAACCTATTGACCATTAGTCAACTAATTCACTAAAGACTTAACTTTCACCATATTCTCTGTGGGATCGACCCCAACCTTTGTTGGGTTCTATATTTGACAACGATCGCTTACGCTTTTTAATTGGAGTGGTACTTTGAGCGTTATCAAATTTTGGCGCCGTTGCCGGGGAATACGGTTGTTTGTTAAGTCCGGTGTGTTTATTTGACTCTTAGTCATACTTTTCTGCTTTGTTTAGTTGTTGTTTTTGTTTTTGACAGGGTACAGAGTTGTGCATGCCAAGTACCCGGCGCTCGGGTGAATCAACATTACCTTACGACCCCGAGCTTGCTAGAACATTAAGGCAGAATATGGCCGCACAACAAGAGGCAGCAAGGCTCGCTGCAGAACTGTAGGCCCAATAAAATCTGAATGTTGGTGGTCTGCAGGACGATGTTATGTTGAATGATGAGAATATCGACTTGGATAGAGTTGGCGCTACGGGCGCCATTGCTCTTCCACCGCTAGCGCCCGGAGCCAAGTTCAACATCACTAGCATGATGATCCAGCTGTTGAACTTGAGAGGAGTGTTCCGTGGTGCCGCTGGGGATGATCCAAACCAGCACCTGATCAATTTCGTGGGCATCTGCAAGTCGTTTGAGTTACCTGGAGTGAGTCAGACAGCGATCAGGCTCAGGTTGTTTCCGTTGTCTCTGTCTGATGAGGCAGCATTGTGGTTGACAGAGATGACCCCCGACTCTATCGCAACTTGGGGAGAGTTGAAAGGAGCTTTCCTAGAAAGGTTCTTTCCTCCCTCTAGGATGATACAGTTGAGGGGTGAGATTAGCAATTTCAGACAGCAACCTCACGAAGCATTGCACGAGACCTGGTTGCGATTTAAAAAGAAGATATCACAATGCCCTAACCATCAGTTGAACGACGAATTTTTGATGCAAACATTCTACAGGGCACTGAATTCGGCTACCAAGCCAACGTTGGACAACGCAGCAGGTGGAGCATTTATGGGTCGCACTTTTGCCGATGCCACAGCTATTTTGGACAGGCTCACCAAAACCAACAGGGCCTGGCATACACGGGATTCAGAGGTAGCAGCTAGCACTTACGCAGTTGGTATGTCAGCTGAGCAGCGCAGAAAAGACGAGGAGCGCGACCAAGACATGGCGCATCTGAAAACGCAGTTGGACCTACTGACCAAGCACTTGTTCTCAGGAGGTATGGAGAAGGTAAAAGCTGTGGGTTCTCAAGGTAGAGCAGCAGAGTTGGAAACTGAGGAGGCGAATTACTTGGGGGGTTTCCAGGCCAATGGCTAAGGAAACCAAGGTCGGACCTATCAGAAGGATAACTACTATGAGAAAGCTGGCTACAATCGCGATCAAGGAAACTGGAGGAATAGCACCGATAGAGGTGGGTTGTATGTACCACCTGGTAATCGCGACAAAGCTAGCAACGAGGCAGGGACTTCCAAGCTAGAGAACATGATGGCGAAGATGCTGCTGAAGGTAGAATCGACTGACTCTGGGGTAAAGGAGATAAGGACTGAGTTATCGGCCATTAGTCAAATAGTGGAGTCGCATTCCACTTTGATTAAGCAATTGGAACAACAAGTGGGCTTAATCTCGGTATCTCTAAACCCAAGGAAGACAGGTACCTTGCCGAGTGACACGATTCAAAATCCGAGGAATGCCGCGAGCTGTATGGCAATCACTACAAGAAGCGGCAAAATATTTCCGGAATCACATCCGGTAATTCAGACTAAAGTTGAGGGTGATGACGCCAACGACAAAGAGGTGGAAGAGGCTACTCAAAAGCCTGCGGAGAAAAGCAAGGAAGCTGAAAAGCTTCCAAATATGATGCCTCGACCACCACCTCCATTCCCACAACGCCTGAAGAAGAAAACGGAAGATGGTAAGTTCCTGAATTTTCTGACCATGCTCAAGCAGATATCAATAAACATCCCATTGGTGGAAGCGCTTGAACAAATGCCCGGATATGCCAAGTTCATGAAGGACTTGATTACAAAGAAGAGGTTGGTAAGTTTCGAACCAGAAGATAACCTCCACCACTGCGGCGCTATTTCCTCAAGGTCGTTAGTCGAAAAGAAGGAAGACCCAGGCGCGTTTACTGTTCCCTGCACCATTGGGAAGCTCAACTTTGGGAAAGCCTTATGTGATCTTGGTACTAGCATCAACTTGATGCCGCTAGCAGTCTACAAGCAATTGGGCTTGGGAACACCTAAACCAACGTCCATGAGAATGTTGATGGCTGACCGTTCGGTAAAGCGACCGGTGGGAATATTATCCGATGTGCTAGTCAAGGTTGGTAAGCTTATATTCCCCACTGACTTTGTGATCTTGGATTGCTAAGTGGATTTTGAAGTTCCCATAATCTTGGGACGACCTTTGTTAGCCACAGCTAGAGTGTTGGTTGACATGGAAACAAACGAACTGACCTTCAGGCTAAACAATGAAGTTGTCAAGTTTGATGTGTCCAAATTGATTAAGCAACCAAGTGACATGAGGGTGGTTGCGGTCGTCAATGTTATTGAGGAAGTTCTTGCGGATGTGCATCTCGAGGAGAAGGGTTTGGTAGAGACTCTAGCTGTTGTGAGAACGATGCTGTGAGAAGGGAAACATGTAGAGGAAGGCGGTGAAAATAGATCAAGGAAACGAAAACACCGCAAGAGAATCTGCAAAGAAAGAGCGAAGAAGTTGTCACGACGAGCTGCGGAGCCAATAAAAGAGGAAGCTGTAACACAACATGAGGTTGTCGCATGCACACACTCCATCGAGTTCTCCTTCTTTGGAGACCCTGGCGGTCTCCAACATCATGTCAGAATCTGAGTCCTATGGACTTCACAGGTATTCCTTATTCTCACAGTTTTAGTTTTCACATGTATGCATTGGGGACAATGCATGAGTCTAAGTTGAGGGTGTTTGGAAACCTGTGAGTCACCACCGAGGGTTTTTGTTGCCGAGTTCTTTTCCCTCCGGTGCGCTATCTAGTAGAACCGGCATGTTTAGGTTGTCGTTTAAATTTTTAGTTGTTTTCTAGTGTCTATAGCAAGCATCATGGCGTTTTTCTTGACTAAAAGGAGCCCCCTCTGAAAAATTTTCTGGTTTTGAGCTTATGTTGAAACGATTGACTGTCTGGATCCTTGAATGTCATTGTGTGATTATGATAGGAATAAGTATGCTTAAGCCGAGCTGTTGTCTTGATAGTCGGTAGTGGTATAGTTTCTTGGTGCAAAGTGTGTGTGAGCGTATTGTTATAAATTCTTACTCTGTGCATGCATCTAGAACTTGCCCGGTCTATTTTGTTGAGTTCGACATTGGTTGCTTAGGAAAGGATCACAGGCCCATTTTGTGTGCAGTCCACTTAACCTATAAGACCGTCCAAATGTAAATAATCCCTTTGATCCCTGTTTGAGCCATAATTGACCCTGTTCGTTCAATAACCTGTCACCGTTCCTGTTTAACTTTGAATCCCTGTTTTGGCCCTGGTCCTTCCTTGGACATCGTGCACCTCAACTCAGGCAATCAGCCTAAGTTGGGGGTGGCTACTATAGAGGTAAACCCTGTTTTGGCCCTGGTCCTTTCGTGGACATTGTGCACCTCAACTCAGGCAATCAGCCTAAGTTGAGGGTGGCTACTATAGAGGTGAATGATAAGAAAAAGAGGATGGAGAAGATTGGTTGTGAATAGAATGAGAATTCGGGTGTGTGCCTAAGAAAAGAAAAGAAAAATAAAAAGAGATGAAAAAGATCGAAAAAAGTAATAAAAAGAATGGTCAAAATAAAGGGGCCGCACCTGTAGCTAGAGAGAAGGAAATAAAAAGGTGAATAAGGATGGACAAAGTAAAGTTATGTGGTAATAAGACGTCGGTGGTTCCAAGGAGGGCTTAGTCACTAACCCCTAAATGTATCCTACCTGCACCTGATGCCTCATTACAAGCCAAAACAAGTCCTGTAGTGATCCTGAGCGGCTTTCTGAAAAACTTAAATAGAATAGTAAGGGCAAGTATATGGTATCGCATGTGCATTGTTCGAAATCGTTTGTGAGTGTGAGCGCTTACCTAGTCCCAAATCTTGTGTGGGACTTCTTTGTGGTGAGGGCACCAAGATTTCTGTATTGTCTATTGATTGTTAGGATAGCTGCGCGTGTGTATGTAGAATGTTCTATCATATCGGAATGACATGTTTGGATCCATGCAAGTTAGTGTTTCATACATTTGTGTGCTACGAGGGAGCTTGAATCAAAATTGAATAAGATGTTGAATGACCATGAGTTGCTAGAGACACGAGTTTGTTTTCTTAGTTGAGTCGTCGTGTTGTTTTTCTTTTATGTTATGTTGCTTGAGGACAAGCGAACGTTTTAAGTTGAGGGTGTTGATGTGCCGCCATTTTACGGCACTTTCGACTCCTTTTAACTAAGAAAAATCGTACGTTTTCAAGCAACCGTCGTCGTTTTTGATGTGTTTATGTTGGATTTTCAGGAAATGAAGACAAACATGGAAACGGAAGGAAAAACGAGCAAAAAGACATTCTGGATAAGAGTGACGGTTCAGGCGACGGTTCGTCAAGTGGGTGACGGTCTGTCAACCCCAACCGTCAAGTTGAGGCAGTCCACTGCCTAGTGGTGATGGTTCCGGCAATGGTCCATCAAGCCAGTGACGGTCCGTCACCCAAACCGTCACCCTGAGGCAGTCTGCGATGCGGAATCCGAGCATTTTTGGGATTTGTTTCCTAGACTCCTATAAATACCCTATGTTAGGTTTATTTTATATGTCAAGCTTTTTACAATAGTTCTCCCAATAGTTTTAGGAGAGAATTTGAGAGCAAGAAACACGTTTTCCTTGTCTTGAAAACGTGTTCTTGATTTGTTCTTGGGATCTTTGTTTTCTTGTTCTTGGAATAATTGAAGATTGTTTTCATTATATTGTAAGAATCTCTTCTCCTTATTATGAATACTATTCTCTTCTCTTTTCTTAATAGCATGAGGAACTAAATCTCCCACAACTAGGGTTGTGGGAGCCATGGCAAACGTAGCAAGATAGATTTCGGGTAGCGACGGGTTCAATATATATGTTGTCACGTTGTTAATCATTCATTATGTAACGTTTTCTAGTGGTTGCAAACATTAAAATATGCCTAGGTTTAATTTGCTTGAGTAAAGAGATTAAAACGGGGAAACTTGATTAACGACGAGGATTCGAGACTAGCAACTCTCGTCTTATGATTAATGCTGTAACTAGATTAATCTACTTGATGTTTAGGATTGAAATCTAAAAGCACACCTTTTCAAGTTCGAGAGAATTGAAAAGTAAATTCGTCTATTTGGTTGAGAAACGTTTAGATGATACCATTAATTCAATCACATCGTGACATACATAAAGAAAGAACCCGATTAAGCTTAGAATCGACATTGTTACAACGCCATGGTGAACACTTCCCTAGTTCGCTCTCATATTGATTTTCACTCATACATTATTGTTCGTTTTGTTTACACATTGTTCACACAAAACCCCCCATTTTATTTACCGGAAACTATTGACCATTAGTCAACTAATTCACTAAAGACTTAACTTTCACCATATTCTCTGTGGGATCGACCCCAACCTTTGTTGGGTTCTATATTTGACAACGATCGCTTACGCTTCTTAATTGGAGTGGTACTTTGAGCGTTATCAAGCAGCTCCAACTTCCTTCTATGGTGGTAGTTGTGTCCATTTTATGTTATAAGATGATCTTGTAGAAGCTCTTATACTGGCTTAGACTGCATTCTGTGGAGGGTGTTTATATTGTTAATACATTTCCGCAAGTTCTTTAAGTCATTTATTTTCTGAAAATTTTGTAACGGAAGTTCCATGTATTAAAAAGTGTTTTATTTCATGATTTATTTTCTTTTCCGTATTGCATGTTGGTTCGGGTGGTAAGGGTTCTCCTATCTAGGTGGATTAGAGTAGGTGCCCATATGGCCCGGTAGTTGGGTCGTGATAAATGGTATCAGAGCACAGGTTACCGGTCTCCCAGTACAAGAGTAAAATGTCGAATAGAGTCCAGCGGATTGGTGTGTAGACGTCCACATCTAATCCTAGGGAAGCTATGAAGCATTCTAGGAAACATCCCTCTTCTTTCATTCCTTTTCATGTGTTTTTTTCACATTCTTGTATCGGTTGAGTCCAATTGGTATGTCGCGATTCCAGTTGGTATCTCAACGAAGTAAGGATCTCATTGGACTCCTATTGCAGTAAGAGTAGCAAGGAAAATTGGAACCGGGAAGGTTCTAATTGGTATCTGGCCTGGGAGGCTATATAAAGGATGGATGAATCGCCTAACGGTCATCCATAAAGCGAATGAAAGGTGATGAAACTGGCTTGATTGAGTGTCAGAGCTTGAGACTCGTGATTGTATGTATTGCATTGTTTGAATGACTGCAATTTTGCGGTGTGTAATTGCTGAGTTCCCTTGAAATTTGTAGTTAGTGAAAAGTCTTAACTTGGTTAGGTATTAATGATTGAAGGAATTCTTATTTTGTAATTCAAGATCCCCATTGGACGCACATCCCTAGTCGTCTACTCTCATTTGTATACCCGTTTTACTTTACTGTCTTGCTTGAATTGAGATTATTGTGACAGCATCCCAATTCCCCCCAATCCTTTACTTTTGTGTTTTCAAACACTTACTCTTTTAGTGAAATCGTTTCAATACAATCAGCATTGTGCTATCTACAAGTCTCTGTGGGTACTACCCCGACATCCGTTGGGTACTTATAAATGTGTTTTGCTTAATGATCGCCCACACCTCACTCTTGGAGAGTACATTTGAGCATTTATCACCATGTCATCATGAGCCCTCTAGGGAATCACAATAAGAAAATGCAATTAAATGTAATAAAATATGCAATATACAATTTAATACAGTAAAAGCTCATAAGGTAGCCCCCAAGTACCCAATAACTATCGTACCACCTCCGTACCATAACTATAATACCATAATTAACTCAACAGTCACCGTAATGTGATAAGCACAATCATATATACACTACCTCTTACTTCCAAATTAACACATAACCGACATTACCGGATATGAGTTTCTAGCACGAATAACACCAATAACAATTTAGAGACATCTAACAACCGACTCTTCGATAGCATGATAAACATGGAGATTTCAAATCATAAGTAATCATGCCAAAAAGAAAAGAATAGCCTTCACATACCTAGAAACTTAGCTCGAATAACTTGATGTAGATAATCAATTTCCTTCTAATAAGAAAATAAATCATTTAAAATATTTTTTTCTCGCAAGATCCCATCTAGCATGAATTAAGAATATGTTCAACTAGCTACTTTGGAAACAATACTAGTTGAATAGGCTTCGTAGCCATGAGAAACAACATAGAGTTCTTTAGCTTGCTTTTGAAATAAAAAGGAAATGACAATTTCATGTAGTAGGCATATATATATGTATATGTATATATATATATATATATATATATGTATTACATGGCCCAAAGGGATCATCATTTACTACCCACTTCTCCAAATGCCACCAACTAAGTGTATAAGTGTTGTCCATTCTCTCCACCTTCAGATGGAAGTGGAGATGGCACACCAAAAATAAAATTTATCCGATTATGTATACATTCGGGTATTGCATAGATTTGTGGTTGTAATGGCCCTTCCGGTTATTTTTGCATTAACTCTTTCTTTGTATTGTTATATCTTTCTTGTAGTGGCCTCAAGTCATTTACGACTTGCTGGGACCAGTGGTTCGGTGCCCTGGTCGTTTATTTGGTCATTTTAGCTGGTTGCCTATTTTAGAGCTTTAACTTAGAATATTGTTGACTCTAGTCAACATTCTTTGTAAACGTGCTCGGAATTAAATTTTGACATTTTCGTTAGCTCTGGAGCATGGATTTCTGTCTAGATGGACCCTTAGTTGGGTTCTAGGAGATTTTGGTTTAGTTTTGTCCTTGTTTTTGTGTTTTAGCCAAGTTGAATTTGAAAGTTTGACATTGGTCAACTTTCATAGATAACGGCCTCGGATGGAAATTCAGTCAGTGTTGTTAGGTCAGGAATGTTGAGTTTAGGCTATAGGGACCATTGGGTCAGGTCTAGAGGCTTCCAGACATGATTTCGATCATTGGGTTCCATTTTGGGAATTGTTGGCCTAAAGGTTAATTTTGGAGGTGGGGCCCATTTTTCATTAAATCGACCTCCGATGGGATTTTTATCGATTTTTTTGGATCCAAAACACCATTTATAGTCGAATAGCTTATCCAGTTTGTGTTCGAGGGACCTCGAATGCGTTCTCGGCGACCCATGGTGTGAAAATTTGCCAAAGGATTGGTTGCTGGTTGCTGGAGTGGGCAGCACCGTGCACCTGGCCGCCCTGGCACCTATACCCATGCGCCTTAGTGCCTGGCCTCCCTGGCCCATGTGCCCATGTGCCCATGTGCCTTAGTGCCTGGACGCCCTAGGCCCTGTGCCCATGCTCCTCAACGCCTGGCCACCCTGGCCCCTATGCCCATGCGCCTCAGCGCCTGGCCACCCTGGGCGCTGGCAGCTTACAAATGCTGGCCAACCCCTTTTCTCCTTCATTTACCCAACACCCAAAACTCGTTCCTCCCTTCAAATACAACCCAAAACAACCATTAAAACACCTTGATCAAGCCAACAACTTGGAGCAAATTATTTTGTCGATCCTTGCTCGTTTGTGGACTCCTAAATCCGATAACTCTTTAAATTCCAAATTCTTCATGGATGATGAACCCAAAACCTCCATAGCTCACCTTGATCGTTCCTAATAGTTTGGGGGTTGATAATGGTTGAATCTTGATCGTTTGTTGGCTTCTTAACCCATTAATTTCCTCTTTAAATTTCGATGTTCTTCCATTAATTCCCTTTATAATTTTATGATTTGTGGGCTGTTTTGAGCCCCAATTGATATCCATTTCTTCTCAAATTTTGAGCATGTGCTATCGGGATACTAAGGAACACAGGGGTGTTTTTCATTTCCAGTTTCGGGTTGCAGGGCCCACGGGCCTGTTTGTGACCTAAATTTCGACCCGGTTATGTTCATAGCATTATGGGTATCGTTGGTTTTGTTTTGACGTGTAGATTATTATGTTTATAGTAGGTTCGTGAATTTGATCTTTCTAGATCAGTTCGATCTTGGATATCATCGTTCCAATAGCTTGTCGTCGGACGACAGGTAGGTTACGGTCTAACTTCTCTAGACTTTGAATAAATAGGATAAAATTGTACTAATTGGCATCCTTGGGTTGGGTTTATAGCTTGCCACCATAGACCTTGACCGCTTTTCGATGTCCACCTAGTTTCTTTCCTCCATTATGTGTAGTATTCTTGTAGAATGATATTATCACCCTTGTGGTCCTGCGTGGCCTTATATTAACTCTAGATAATAAATGGTAGGTTATTTGGGGGTGTCCGTGAGTCCCGGTCATTGTTATCACAATTTTTAGGCTGGCTATTTGTGTTGTAGAGCGATTTGAGCCTATGCAGGGCTGATAGGTTGGTTGTGAGCTGTTGGGATGCTATTTGTGATTGATCATGCCATTTCCATACATAAGAAGGGATTTGTTTGCATATTTTACTACGGTTTTGGTTTCGGGCCTACTTCTACTAGTTTTATAAACTTGCATAGCCTCGGGGGCCCATTTTCGGCTGAAATAACTTTAAATTGCTTTTGAAATTCCTTGCATGGATCTTCTTTGGGTTAAAGAGTTAAAAGATGAGTTTTTATCACGGTTTTCCTATTGTTGCTAGACTCGGCAGGCCGTGGTGCTGGATTGGCATTTTACTAAATTTAGATGATATTAGACTCGGTTAATTCGAGCATTTAAGCTGTTTTACTACTGTTTTAGACCTGATAATGTCCGGCCACCCTTGATGGGGTTTTGAGTCTTATTTGATTATTTTAGGCCTGGACAGAGCCTGGGCATGCATATTAGAGGTTGGGCAACTAAATTTGATCCAGAACCACTCCAATAAAGGTTTTGAGATTGATATTTAGTATGTGGTCAAGGACCTCCATAAACCTTGCCGATCTGGACCAGGGGCTTTAGGATGCATGTGCCGTAGGAGGGTTATACAATGGAGTTAAGGTATACGAGTACTTCTTTCTTGATTTTTGTGACTATTTGCTTTTACTCTGCTTTTTACTGCTCGTTTATCTTACAAGTTCCCAGTCGGCCTATGATACCTACTGGGTACCATTTGCTTCACATTTGGTGCTCATAGTACACTCTGCATCTTCTGGTGCAGATCCTAGTGTGGGCCCTCACCGCTAGCCCATGGACACTTGTGCGAGGAGACTTTTGGATCGTCCAGGTTGAGGGTGAGCTCTTGGAAACCAGAGCTTGACTTTAGTTTATCATTTGTATTTTGTACTCTATTATTACTCGGAGACATTATGTATATATTATTTGGATCCCTTTGTACTCTTTATATGTAGATCTGGCTCTTATATACTATAACACCAGGTTTTAGGTTTTGGTTTAGCATCCGTACGTTATATATATACTCATGTTGTTACTTTTCTTCTTGTATGACCCTTTCTTACGCCTAAATTACCTTTCTTCCGCTTTCTTGTTAGATAGTAGCCCATTACTAACCATTTTGGGCTATGGGGAATGGTTTGCCTACTAAAGGGTTGTAGGTGCCATAATGACCAAGAAATTATGCCAGGACATCTTGGTATCAGAGTTTTACGTTCAGTGGTGTCATCAGTATAGGAGCCAAAGTATAGTAGAGTCCTGTGGATCAGGGCGGAGACGTCCATACTCAATATTTTGGAGGCTATAGTGACATCGCAGGAAATATGACTCTCTTATTGCTTCTGTATCGTGTGTAGTCCTTGCAAGTTTCTTGAAATCTCACTTGTTCTAGTTCACTCTTCTGTAGATGGTTCATACGATATTATCTGTGTCAGGTGGAGATAAGCCTCTGACTCCAGTACCCCTAACACCAGCTAGGGGCTAGGTAGTTCGTAAAGGTAGGGGTCGAGGATGTCCCCGAGCAGCGGCACCTGCTAGAGCTGCTATTATTGAGATAGAGCCATAGCATGATTATGAGACAGAGTTTGTTCTGGAGAAGCAACATGTGGACCCAGGGACAACCCAGGTACAACCAGCCCCAGCACTAGCTTCAGCCCCAGCTCTTGTGTCAACCCCAACTCAGTCTTCAGATATTCGAGGTTTACTTCTTCAGCCTTTGGGTATGATCAGAGATCGGCCTTCTGAGGTAGCACAAACATCCGCTCAGGGAGCAACCCTAGGTGCGCAGAGTTCCGGAGCACAGCCTGCTACTGTGGCTCCTCATGCTGAGGTTATTCTGGTTCCATCAGTTTCACAACCTCTTGCTCCTCATCTAGTTATGATAGAGACGGAGCAGAAGGCATTGGGTAGGTTTCTGAGATTGGAACCTTCGAGGTTCGGAGGTACATCTAGACAGGATCCACATGACTTCATTACTACATGTGAGGAGATATTACATCACTTGGGTTTTTTACAGACTCACAGGGTCGAATATACTATTTATCAGCTGGAGAGCCCAGCTAAGTTATGGTAGAGGGCTCAGGTTTCTTGTAGACCTTCTTCATTGCCTCCGTTGTCTTGGTATGAGTTCTATGAGGCCTTTATGGCCAAGTTATTGCCTCAGAGTGATTGCGAGCATTGTAGGGAGTAGTTCACTTGGCTTTCACTGGGATCCATGTCTCTATCTAAGTACGAGACCCTTTTGCATCAACTAACCCTATTTAAAGCTATGATCATTCCTACTTAGATGGAAAAGATTCACAAATTTGTTTGAGGGTTATGGACAGAGCTTAGACTACCACCAGAGATCTTAGTTGCTAGTGGTTAGTCATTTTAGGCTATTACAGACTATGTCCGTACTGTGGAGGACTTGCACCGACATAATCAGGGGGCTAGAGATAAGAGGCAATGTCATCAGGGTAGCTACAACGGTTCCCGACATAGTGGAAGAGGTTCAGGCCAGTAAGTCTAAGGTTATCAGCCATAGCATCACCAGAGTGACTCCAGTAGACAAGTTCAGGCTTCGCTTTAGGCTTCAGGTAGTTCTCAGATTGAGCAGGGCCAGTCTTTGAGGGGTGCAGCTTCTGGGGCATCAGGCCATGAAGGCCATACATGTTTTGTTGGTTCATATCAATAGTCCAGGCCGTCAAGGTCTTTTTATGAGTGTGGTGTTATTAGCCATTATGTTAGAGATTGCCCCCAGCAGGGTACAATTCAGTAAGTCGCTCAGCTGGCCGAGCCTTAACGAGCAGTTCAGCAACCAACTAGAGGAGGTGGTGGTCAAGCTAGGTATGGTACCGCGTATGGCAGAGCAGGTGGTTGGGATGGAGGTCGGGCAGGTAGAGGTCGTCGTTAGTTCTATGTGGTCTCTGGGAAACCGGAGGTAGAGGCCGAAGATGATGTGATCATAGGTACAATTTTTGTATGTCATCAGCCAGCTTATATTTTATTTGATCCTGGGTCTACTTGTTCGTATGTATCTACCTACTTTCTTCCTTGGTTGGGGTTGGCTAGTGAGCCACTATTTGTGCTTGTATCTGTTTCAACCCTAGTAGGAGATTCTTTATTAGTGGATCAGATTGTGAGATCTTGTATGATATATGTTTGTGATTTGAAGACTTGGGATGATTTGATGATCCTTGATATGTTAGATTTTGATGTGATACTGGGCATGGATTGGTTATCCCCTCACTGTGCTGTTTTGGATTGTTATGCTATGACCGTTACCATAGCTGTTCCTGGTGTGTCCCCGGTTGTATGACAAGTTCTTTTAGTCGCGCACCGTCTGGGATCATCTTTTGTCATTAGGCTAGGATGTCGATTTCTCTCAAGTGTTTATCTTATCTAGCATATGTACGAGATGCTAGTGCTGACCCTTCATCTTCTGAGTCTGTACCTATGGTTAGAGACTTCCTAGATGTGTTCCCTACCGACCTGCCAGGCCTTCCACCTGAGACAGATATTGATTACACTATTGAGTTAGAGTCGGACACCAGGCCCATCTCTATTTCTCCTTACCGTATAACTCCAACCGAGCTGAGGGAGCTTATGGAGTTTTATCTGAGGGAGCCCATCTCCATTTCTCCTTGCAGAATTGTTTGATCAGCTTCAGGGTTCAGCCGTGTTTTCAAAAATTTATTTGAGGTCCGGCTACCACCAGTTGAGTATTAGGGCAGAGGATATCCCTACGATAACATTCAGGACTGAGTTCTTAGTGATGTCTTTTGGGTTTACTGATGCCCCCGTAACTTTCATGGACTTGACGCACATGGTGCTTAGCTCGTATTTGGATAGGTTCGTGATAGTCTTCATTGATGACATCGTGATATAATAGAGGAGTAGAGATGACCATGAGAAGCACTTTAGGACTGTACTTCATACTTTGAGAGATCGCCGGCTTTATGCCAAGTTCTCAAAGTGAGAGTTTTTGATTGAGTCAGTTGCATTCTTAGGACACATGGTGTCTAAGGATAGGATTAGAATTGATCCGGGTAAGGTTTCAGCGGTGCGTGATTGGCCTAGACCTACTACTCCTACTGAGGTTCGCAGCTTTGTTGGGTTAGCTGGGTACTACAGATGGTTCGATGAGGGATTTTCTTTCATAACAACACACTAACAATGCTGATTAGGAAGGATGTTCCATTTTAGTGGTCGAGTCAGTGCGAGGATACCTTCCAAAGGCCTAAGGCCTAGTTGACTTCAGCTCTTGTATTGACTTTTCTGGTTGAGAGTCAGAGTTTCTATGTGTATTGTGATGCTTTCGAGGTTTTTCTTGGTTATGTTTTGATGCAGCAGGGTCGAGTTATAGAATATGCATCGAGATGACAGAAGGTTCACGAGCACAACTACCCCACTCATGAGTTGGAGTTGGCGGCAGTAGTCTTCACACTCAAGATCTAGATGCACTACTTATATGGGGTTCACTATGAGATATTCACCGATCACTATAGTATTTAGTATATTACAAGTTAGCGAGAGCTGAAGTCGAGGCAGAGAAGATGGATTGAGCTACTGAAGGACTATGATTTCACTATTCTTTATTATCTAGGAAAGGCAAATGTTGTAGCGGATGCCTTGAGTCAGAAGACGGTGAGCATGGGTAGACTAGCTTCACTTTCAATTTCTGAGCAACCATTGGCCTTGGACAACCAGTCCTTGGCTAACCGTTTGGTTAGGCTTGACCTATCGAATCGCAGCAGAGTTTTTTCTAGTATTGAGGTTTGTTACACTCTAGTCAATGAGGTTCAAAGCCGACAATTTGAGGATCAGAGATTGTGTGACCTTTCTGATCAGGTTGTTCGGGGTGAGGACAGTCGGGCTACTCTAGATTTAGATGGGTTTCTGAGGTTTGATGGTCGAATGTGTGTTCCTAGAGTTGGGGATTTGATTTAGTTGTTACTTCGTGAGACACATTATTCTAGATACTCCATTCATCTTGGCGCAGCAAAAATGTATAGGGGTTTGAGAAGCTTTACTGGTGGGTCGGTTGAAGTGGGGCATAGCAGAGTTCGTATCTCAATGCTTGAACTATCAGCAGGTTAAGTTTAAGCACATGAGACCTGGTGGTTTGATGCAGCGACTTCCAATTCCTGAGTTAAAGTGGGAAAGCATCAATATGGACTTCGTAGTTGGTTTGTCTCTTACTTCTCGAGGGTTTGATTCCATCTCGGTGATTGTTGATAGGCTGATTGAGTCAACACACTTCTTGCCGGTTCAGACTTCTTACAGTGCAGGGAGGTTAGCTCAGATTTACATTCATGAGATTGTTCAATTGCACGGGGTCCCAGCTTCTATCATTTTGGACCATGGAACTCAGTTCACATCTCAGTTCTAGAGGGTAATTCAATGAGATTAGGGTACAGAGGTTCATCTTAGTACTGTATTATACCCTCAGATAGATGGCTAGTCCAAGAGGACTATTCAAGTCTTGGAGGACATGCTTCGGGCCTGTGTTCTTGACTTTTGAGGTTCTTGGGATCAATTTTTGCCTTTGGCCGAGTTTGCATATAATAATAGCTTCCATTCTAGCATTGGCATGGCACCCTTCGAGGCATTGTATGGTAGGCATTACAGATTGTCGATAGGTTGGTTCGATGGTTCGGAGTCTAGGCCACATAGTACAGATTTACTTTGGGATTCCTTAAACCTAGTCAGAGTGATCCAGGATAGACATCAAGTAGCTCAGAGTAGGCAGAAGAGCTACGCTGATCATAGACTTCATTCCTCGGAGTTTAGTGTTGGTGATTTGGTATTCTTCCGTGTGTCACCCATTAAGGGCGTGATGAGATTTGGTCGGTGGGGAAAGCTTAGTCCCAGGTACATTGGGTCGTTTGAGATTCTCCATAGGGTTGGTAATGTTGCCTATCAATTAGCCTTGCTTCCCGATGTTTCAGCCATACATCTTGTATTTCAGGAGTCGATGTTATGTCGGTATGTTCCAGATGAGTCTCATATGTTGCGTTGGGAGTCAATTTAGTTGGATGTGAGCTAATCCTTTGTTGAGGAGACAGTTGCTATATTTGCCAGAGATGTTAAAAGGTTGAGATCTAGGGAGATTCTAGTTGTGAAAGTTCAGTTGAGGCATCTTTTGGTCAAGGAAGCAACCTGGGAGACCGAGAGAGATATATGGGCTCAGTATCCGAAGTTGTTTGAGCCTTCAGGTACTTCATTCCTCTTGACTTTCAAGGATGAAAGTCCTTTTTTGTAATGACTGGGTTTGTCATTACAGGTAAACCTTTCGTGCCATGTTTTGGGTTAGAAACTTCTGGTTTTGGGAGTTGAAAATTTTGGGCTAGGCTAGTCTCAATCAGTTTTGGAGCGAGGTAGGGTCTAGGGCAATCCGGGTAAGTATTGGGTTATATGTCTTGGTTCGAGCTAGTTTTCCTTGTATATAAGACATAGAGGAGTCCGGGGGACTTTTCAGAATAAAATTTGGGTAAGTAGAGCTCCCGAAATCGAGGTGGACATGAAGGGGTTATTCCGGAACATCAGGAAAATAAGTGTGTTGTAAAATTGACCAATTTTGGAGATTCCTCAACATTTTTTCCGTGAAGAGCACTATCGCTATGCCACGGTGACCTCTGCTATAGAGGAATAATTACCGCTATAGCAGAAGTCAGGACGGTCAACCTCTGCCATAGCGGTTGACTCCGGTATAGCAGTACAACTATAGAAGAGCGAGGACCGCTATAGCAGAGCGACGAGACCAAAAAACCAAGAAAGCGGGTTTTTAATTTCATTCTCTTCCCTTCAGCTCTAAAAATAGACGAGAGTATTTCCAAAAACCCTCTTAGGCTGCTCCAAGGCTTGGGAGCCATGGGGAGGAGGGATTCTGGCGAAAGGGGTGCGAAACTATGGATTCGGGCCTGCAAAATCATCAGGGAACGCCTTCATGGAGACAGAATGGGCATGGAACAGCTGCTCAACAGCCAGGTAGGCTAGGTTTCTTCCCAAGAGTAATTGACTATTTTTGTTTCCTATTATTATGTAGAATGAAAGGGAGAATCCATGATTAGGCCTTCGGGCACGGAGTCTGGTGGATTCAATACTTGTTATGTGTGAATTAGGAATTGTATGGATTGAAGGGTTGGCTTTATGATTCAAATAATATGGATATTTTATTGTTTTGGTAGAATAAAATGATAGGCTCAGGGACAGTAATGTCGGGAAGGTTCGGGAAATCGGGAGAATGCTTGGGAACTACGGGTAATGGAAATGGGAAACTCCTAGATAAGGTTTCGGGAATGTAAATGGCATGAGATGTATTTTTTGGTTTTACTAAGTCTAAGGGGAGGTGCTCCCTCTCTATTTTTGGTGTTGAATAAAGTCTTGGCAATCACGTAGTTGCTAAATTATGCTAAGACAAGAAATCTTTCATTATATGTTAGTAAGAGGAAACGGGTTGGTCCTCAGACCAAGGGTGGGCTAAGTCATCCACCCGGGGAAGGGTAGGTGATGGTTTACTATTCCTGTGAATGTTGTTTAATTTTGTACTCTTATCTAAGTGTTTTTATGAATTACATTGCTTTGGTAAGTTGTCTAGAATGTCTGAGGGTCCTGTTTTACTGTCTGTGAATTGAACTTTGTGTTGCTTGTGGTTTTACAAGTTGTTTGCTCATTATTTGACTGTGGATTAATTGACATTCGCTTGCCTCGGGTACCATGCCTGGTATGGAAAAATACTAACAGTTGGCTCGGGTACCACGCCTGGTACAGGTATAACAAATAATTGGCTTGGGTACCACACCTGGTACAAGAAAATACTAACGATTGGCTCGTGTACCACGCCTGGTACGGGTTTATTCTACTACATCATTGCATTGATATTGGTGCATTACACTGATATTGTTGCATTGCATTGACTGTTATTGGTTTTCGTGAGTGAACTAGGTTATTTCATTAAACTGTGATACTTGTTTTGGTGGTCCTTAAGTGACCGGGAAAGGTTGTTATATTATGTTGTGCTTTTGGTCTTGGTATGGGCCGGGTAATTATATTGTGAGTTTGGTCTTGGTGTAGGCCAGGTTGTTATATTATATTGTGTTTTTGGTCTTAGTGTAAGCCAAATATTTATATTATGAGTTTGGTCTTGGTGTAGGCTGGGTTTATATATTGTTCTTTTGGTCTTTGTTTAGGCCGGGTAATTATATTGTGAGTTTGGTCTTGGTGTAGGTCAGGTTGTTATAGTATATTATGCTTTTCGTCTTGGTGTAGGCCGGGTAATTATATTGTGAGTTTGGTCTTGGTATAGGCTGGGTTGTTATATTATATTGTGCTTGGTGTAGGCCGAGTAATTATATTTTTAGTTTGGTCTTGGTGTAGGCCAGGTTGTTATATTATATTGTGCTTTTGGTCTTGGTGTAGGCCGGGTAATTATATTGTGAGTTTGGTCTTGGTGTAGGCCGGGTTGTTATATTATATTGTGCTTTTGGTCTTGGTGTAGGCCAGGTAATTATATTGTGAGTTTGGTCTTGGTGTAGGCTGGGTTGTTATATTATGTTATCAGTTGGTCTTAGTGTAGACTAGGTTATGATGTTAACTATTAGTTGATCTTGGTGTAGACCGGGTTGTCATAGCAACACCTAGATGTGTTAGGGGGATCCGAGTGGTTCCGGACTATGTAAAAGAGTTTATAAATTCACAATTTATTGTCGTTAAGTGTATTAATGACGGTCAAGAATTAGTTATGGTTAATAAGCTAAGGGTGGTTCTTGGTGTAAACCGTGTAGCTAGTTGACCACTGAAGTGTGGTTACAGGATCCTTGGAGAGGTCCAGGTTTCGGGATTAACAAGGGATTTATATATAACTCTGTTGTCATTGAATGTGTCAATGGTTTCTAGGTGATTTTCATTTGATTGGTCAATTTGGAGTAAGACGGAAAGTATAGGGTTGCAGTTGTGGGTTGTTATAACAAGGATGGGAAGTTGTCCGAGAGGTCTGGGAAGAGCCGGACACTAGTAAGTAATACTATGGGTATAAGTGGTTTGGTTGGGCAGTTAGCTGGGTTAAGTCTGAATATCTAGTCAAGGCGGTTGACTTGGGTAAGGGAAGGGTAGTCCAGGTATGGACATTGTCATTGGTAAGGATTAAGTGAGACTTTGGAAGTCTAGGTGACAATTTGACTTGGTAAGTCTAAAGGTTAGGAAGGTCTGTTCTGAAAGGGGGAATTGATAAAAGTAATGTTAAAGGGGTGGCGCATTTACATTGTGCATTTTATCTTGATTTTTATATGATGCTAGGAGTGGATTCGGGTCAGCCGATGATGCCTACCAGTACGTGTGTTTTTACTGATTCTACTCTCGCAATACCTTTTTGGGTATAGTCTGGTTGCAGGGTTAGTGATGTTTCACAAGTTCAGGATTGCGGTGATCTTTCAGCAGCTCCAACTTCCCTCTATAGTGGGAGTTGTGTCCATTTTATGTTATAAGCTCATCTTGTAGAAACTCTTGTACCGGCTTAGACTGGGTTCTGGGGAGGGCGTTTATATTGTTAATACATTTTCGCTAGTTCTTTAAGTCATTTATTTTCTGAAAATTTTGTAAAGGAAGTTCCATGTATTAAAAAGGGTTTTATTTCATGATTTTTTTTCTTTATCGTATTGCTTGTTGGTTTGGGTGGTAAGGGTTCTCCTATCTAGGTGGATTAGAGTATGTGCCTACACGGCCCGGTAGTTGGATCGTGACAAATGGTATCAGAGCCCAAGTTATCGATCTCCCAGTACAAGAGCAAAATGTCGAATAGAGTCCTGCAGATTGGTGTGTAGATGCCCACATCTAATCCTAGGGAAGGTATGAAACATTCTAGGAAACATCCCTCTTCTTTCATTCCTTTTCATGCGGTTTTTTCACTTGCTTGTATGGGTTGAGTCCAATTGGTATCTCGCGATTCCAATTGGTATCTCAACGAAGTAAGGATGTCATTGGACTTCGATTGCAGTAAGACAAGCAAAGACAATTGGAACCGGGAAGGTTCCAATTGGTATCTGGCTTGGGAGGCTATCTAAAGGATGGATGAATCGGCTAACGGTCATCCATGAAGCGAATGAAAGGTGATGAAACTGGCTTGATTGAATGTCAAAGCTTGAGACTCGTGATTGTATGTATTGCATTGTCTGAATGACTGCAATTTTGTGGTGTGTAATTGCTGAGTTGCCTTGAAATTTTTAGTTAGTGAAAAGTCTTAACTTGGTTATGTATTAATGATTGAAGGAATTCTTATTTTTTAATTCAAATGGAAAACAGTATGCTAAATGTTGGGCAGGGTCTTATCATTGGTAAAAATGATAAAGGAAAAGTTTATATACACTTGTGGGAACTCAGGGTTCAAGTGGTTGGTATGTGAATAAGTACCAGGGACAAGGGCTATTATTGCTTAATAGTGGGAGTTATTGTAAGACATAGATGATCGACTAATGGTCCTCCATGGGATGAATAAAGAGTAAATTGTGTGACTTGATTTGGTTGTAACTTGAAGTTGAAATGTTGTGTTGTACAGTTCTCGTGTGACTTGCTTGAAATGTGTGTAAATTGTTGTCTGCCATGCATGTTGAGTCTGCAGAGGGTCATTAAGTTGAAAATTCTGTGTACCTTAGGTTGTGATAAGTTGTTAAAAGTCTAGATTTAAAAATGGTACTGCATTTTTTAAAGTGGTCTTATCATTGGTTAAGATGATAAGGGATTGGAAGCTGTGACAGTAGGGAAGCTTTAGTGTCAGGACAGTCGGGACTTGGTTGGGAACCATGGGAACAAGGGAGTCATTAGTGTGTAATGGTGGGAAGATATTGTTGGGAACAATGTCTAGTGTTAACTCTTTACAATTGATAGTATTTTATGCTGAATCGTGATGCGTTTGATGCCAGGAATGGTCTTAATTAAGACCATGGCGGGATTTACAGGGTTGGACAGTGATAACCGGGAAGGGGGGAGGGGTGCATTTAGCTGAAAATAAAAGAAATTGTACTATTACCTTCGGGACGCTATAGCGGAAGTCAACCCCTATGGCAGAACCGCTATAGTGGAGTGACCACCGCTACAATGGAGGTGCGTGAGGCAGTGCGCCTGCTCTGCTTTCCACTGTTTTCATTCCTTCGTAGTGGCAATGTAAAAGCAAGTATTAAGCTGTGAATTACTTTGTAAAACGAGCTCATTTTACTTGTAGCTAAGACATAGACGACTTCGGGGGACTTTTCGGAATTGAATTCAGGTAAGTTGAGCTCCCAAAATCGAGGCTGACATGAAGGGGTTATTTTGGAACGTCGGGAAAATAAGTATGTTGTAAAATGGATCAATTGTGGAGATTTCTCAAAATTTTATCTGTAAAGAGTGCTATCGCTTTCCCACGGCGACCTCCACTATAGTGGAATAATTAACTCTATAGCGGAAGTCAGGACGATCAACCTCCGCCAAAGCGGTTGACTCCACTACAACGGTACAACTATAGCAGAGCGGGTACCGCTATTGTGGAGCGACAGGACCAGAAAACCCAGTAAGCGGGTTTTTAATTTCATTCTCTTCCCTTCAGCCCTAAAAATAGATGAGAGTTATTCCAAAAACCCTCCTAGACTGCTTCAAGGCTTGGGAGCCATGACGAGGAGGGATTTCGGTGAAAAGGACACGAAACCATGGATTTGGGCCTGCATAATCGTCAGGGAATGCCTTTACGGAGCCATAACGGGCATGGAACAACTGCTCGACATTCAGGTAGGCTAGGTTTCTGCCCAAGAGTTGATTGACCATTTTTATTTCCTATTATTGTGTAGAATGAAAGGGAGAATCCTTGATTAGGCCTTCGGGCACGGAGTCTGGCGGATTCAATACTAGTTATGTTGAATTAGGAATTGTATAAATTGATGGGTTGGTTTTATGATTCGTATAATGTGGATATTTTATTGTTTTGGTAGAATAAAATGATAGGCTCGGGGACTGAAATGTCAGGAAGGTTCGGGGAACCGGGAGAATACTTGGGAACTACAGGTAATGGAAATGGGAAACTACTAGATAAGGTTTCGAGAATGTAAATGGCATGAGATATAGTTGTTATTTTCACTAAGGCTAAGGGGTGGTGCTCCCCCTCTATTTTCGGTGTTGGGTAAAGTCTCGGGAATTACGTAGTTGCTAAATTATGCTAAGACAGGAAATTGTTAATTTTATGTCAGTAAGGAGAAACGGGTTGATCCTTGGACTAAGGGTGGGCTAGGTCATCCACCCGGGGAGGGGTAGGTGATGATTTATGATTCCAATGAATGTTGTATAATTTTGTACTCTTATCTAAGTGTTTTTATGAATTACATTACTTAGGAAAGTTGCGTAGAATGTCTAAGGGTCCTGTTTTACTGTCTGTGAATTGAACTGTGTGTTGCTTGTGGTTTTACAAGTTATTTGTTCATTATTTGACTATGTATTAATTGACCTTTTCTTGGCTCGGGTACCACGCCTGGTATGGGAACATACTAACAGTTGGCTCGAGTACCACGCCTGGTACGGGTATAACAAATGATTGGCTTGGGTACCACGCCTGGTACAGGTAAATACTAATGGTTGGCTCGTGTACCACCCCTGGTACGGGTTTATTCTACTGCATCATTGCATTGATATTGTTGCATTGCATTGACTGTTATTGGTTCCGTGAGTGGACTGGGCTATTTCATTGAACTATGGTACTTGTTTTTGTGGTCCTTAAGTGACCGATAAAGGTTGTTATATTATATTGTGCCTTTGGTCTTGGTGTGGGCCGGGTAATTATATTGTGAGTTTGATCTTGGTGTAGGCCGGGTTGTTATATTATATTTTGTTTTTTTTCTTAGTGTAGGCCGAATAATTATATTGTGAATTTGGTCTTGGTGTAGGCTGGGTTGTTATATATATTGTGCTTTTGGTCTTGGTGTAGGCCGGGTAATTATATTGTGAGTTTGGTCTTAGTGTAGGTCAGGTTGTTATATTATATTATGCTTTTTGTCTTGGTGTAGGCCGGGTAATTATATTGTGAGTTTGGTCTTGGTATATGCCGGGTTGTTATATTATATTGTGCTTTTGGTCTTGGTGTAGGCCAGGTAATTATATTTTGAGTTTGGTCTTGGAGTAGACCGGGTTGTTACATTATATTGTGCTTTTGGTCTTGGTGTAGGCCGGGTAATTATATTGTGAGTTTGGTCTTGGTGTAGGCCGGGTTGTTATATTATATTGTTCTTTTGGTCTTGGTGTAGGCCGGCTAATTATATTGTGAGTTTGGTCTTGGTGTAGGCTGGGTTGTTATATTATGTTATCAGTTGGTCTTAGTGTAGACTAGGTTATGATGTTAACTATTAGTTGATCTTGGTGTAGACCGGGTGTTCATAGCAACACCTAGATGTGTTAGGGGGATCCGAGTGGTTCCGGACTATGTAAAAGAGTTTATAAATTCACAATTTATTGTCGTTAAGTGTATTAATGACGGTCAAGAATTAGTTATGGTTAATAAGCTAAGGGTGGTTCTTGGTGTAAACCGTGTAGCTAGTTGAACACTGAAGTGTGGTTACAGGATCCTTGGAGAGGTCCAGGTTTCGGGATTAACAAGGGATTTATATATAACTCTGTTGTCATTGAATGTGTCAATGGTTTCTAGGTGATTTTCATTTGATTGGTCAATTTGGAGTAAGACGGAAAGTATAGGGTTGCAGTTGTGGGTTGTTATAACAAGGATGGGAAGTTGTCCGAGAGGTCTGGGAAGAGCCGGACACTAGTAAGTAATACTATGGGTATAAGTGGTTTGGTTGGGCAGTTAGCTGGGTTAAGTCTGAATATCTAGTCAAGGCGGTTGACTTGGGTAAGGGAAGGGTAGTCCAGGTATGGACATTGTCATTGGTAAGGATTAAGTGAGACTTTGGAAGTCTAGGTGACAATTTGACTTGGTAAGTCTAAAGGTTAGGAAGGTCTGTTCTGAAAGGGGGAATTGATAAAAGTAATGTTAAAGGGGTGGCGCATTTACATTGTGCATTTTATCTTGATTTTTATATGATGCTAGGAGTGGATTCGGGTCAGCCGATGATGCCTACCAGTACGTGTGTTTTTACTGATTCTACTCTCGCAATACCTTTTTGGGTATAGTCTGGTTGCAGGGTTAGTGATGTTTCACAAGTTCAGGATTGCGGTGATCTTCCAGCAGCTCCAACTTCCCTCTATAGTGGGAGTTGTGTCCATTTTATGTTATAAGCTCATCTTGTAGAAACTCTTGTACCGGCTTAGACTGGGTTCTGGGGAGGGCGTTTATATTGTTAATACATTTCCGCTAGTTCTTTAAGTCATTTATTTTCTGAAAATTTTGTAAAGGAAGTTCCATGTATTAAAAAGGGTTTTATTTCATGATTTATTTTCTTTTCCGCATTTCTTGTTGGTTCGGGTGGTAAGGGTTCTCCTATCTAGGTGGATTAGAGTAGGTTCCTACACGGCCCAGTAGTTGGGTCGTGACAAATGGTATCAGAGACCAGGTTACCGATCTCCCAGTACAAGAGCAAAATGTTGAATAGAGTCCCGCATATTGGTGTGTAGATGTCCACATCTAATCCTAGGGAAGCTATGAAACATTCTAGGAAACATCCCTCTTCTTTCATTCCTTTTCATGCGGTTCTTTCACTTGCTTGTATGGGTTGATTCCAATTGGTATCTGACGAAGTAAGGATGTCATTGGACTTCGATTGCAGTAAGACAAGCAAAGACAATTGGAACCGGGAAGGTTCCAATTGGTAACTGGCCTGGGAGGCTATCTAAAGGATGGTTGAATCGGCTAACGGTCATCCATGAAGCGAATGAAAGGTGATGAAACTGGCTTGATTGAGTGTCAGAGCTTGAGACTCGTGATTGTATGTATTGCATTGTTTGAATGACTGCAATTTTGTGGTGTGTAATTGCTGAGTTGCCTTGAAATTTTTAGTTAGTGAAAAGTCTTAACTTGGTTATTTATTAATGATTGAAGGAATTCTTATTTTGTAATTCAAGTGGAAAACAGTATGCTAAATGTTGGGCAGGGTCTTATCATTGGTAAAAATGATAAGGGAAAAGTTTATATACACTTGTGGGAACTCAGGGTTCAAGTTGTTGGTGTATGAATAAGTACCAGAGACAAGGGCTATTATTGCCTAATAGCGGGAGTTATTGTATGACATGGATGATCGACTAATGGTCCTCCATGGGATGAATAAAGAGTAAATTGTGTGACTTGATTTGGTTGTGACTTGAAGTTGAAATGTTGTGTTGTACAATTCTCGTGTGACTTGCTTGAAATGTGTGTAAATTGTTGTCTGCCGTGCATGTTGAGTCTGCAGAGGATTATTAAGTTGAAAATTTTGTGTACCTTAGGTTGTGATAAGTTATTAAAAGTCTTGATTTAAAAATGGTACTGCATTTTTTTAAAAGGGCTTATCATTGGTTAAGATGATAAGGGATTAGAAACTGTGACTGTAGGGAAGCTTCGGTTTCAGGACAGTCGGAACTTGGTTGGGAACCATGGGAACAAGGGAGTCATTAGTGTGTAATGGTGGGAAGATATTGTTGGGAACAATGTCTAGTGTTAACTCTTTATAATTGATAGTATTTTATGCTGAATCGTGATGTGTTTGATGCCAGGAATGGTCTTAATTAAGACCATAGTGGGATTTACAGGTTTGGACAGTGATAACTAGGAAGGGGGGAGGGGTGCATTTAGCTGAAAATAAAAAAATTTGTAATACCTTCGGGACGCTATAGCGGAAGTCAATCCCTACGGCAGAACCGCTATAGTGGAGTGACCACCGCTACAATGGAGGTGCGTGAGGCAGTGCGCCTCCTATGCTTTCCCCTGTTTTTATTCCTTCACAGTGGCAATGTAAAATCAAGTATTAAGCTGTGAATTACTTTGTAAAACGAGGTCATTTTCCTTGTAGCTAAGACATAGACGACTCCGGGGGACTTTTCGGAATTGAATTCCGGTAAGTTGAGCTCCCAAAATTGAGGCTGACGTGAAGGGGATATTCCGGAACGTTAGGAAAATAAGTATGTTGTAAAATGGACCAATTTTGGAGATTTCTCAAAATTTTGTCTGTGAAGAGTTCTATCGCTCCGCCACGGCGACCTCCACTATAGTGGAATAATTAACTCTATAGCGGAAGTCAGGACGATCAACCTCCGCCAAAGCGGTTGACTCCACTACAACGGTACCACTATAGCAGAGCGGGTACCGCTATAGTGGAGCGACGGGACCAGAAAACCCAGAAAGCGGGTTTTTAATTTCACTCTCTTCCCTTCAGCCCCAAAAATAGATGAGAGTTATTCCAAAAACCCTCCTAGGCTGCTTCAAGGCTTGGGAGCCATGAGGAGGAGGGATTCCGGTTAAAAGGACACGAAACCATGGATTTGGTCCTGCATAATCGTCAGGGAATGCCTTTATGGAGCCATAACGGGCATGGAACAACTGCTCGACATCCAGGTAGGCTAGGTTTCTGCCCAAGAGTTGATTGACCATTTTTATTTCCTATTATTATGTAGAATGAAAGGGAGAATCCATGATTACGCCTTCGGGCACGGAGTCTGGCGGATTCAATACTAGCTATGTGTGAATTAGGAATTATATAGATTGATGGGTTGGTTTTATGATTCGTATAATGTGGATATTTTATTGTTTTGGTAGAATAAAATGATAGGCTCGGGGACTGAAATGTCAGAAAGGTTCGGGGAACCGAGAGAATACTTGGGAACTACAGGTAATGGAAATGGGAAACTCCTAGATAAGGTTTCGAGAATGTAAATGGCATGAGATATAGTTGTTATTTTCACTAAGTCTAAGGGGAGGTGCTCCCCCTCTGTTTTCGGTGTTGAGTAAAGTCTCGGGAATTACGTAGTTGCTAAATTATGCTAAGACAGAAAATTGTTAATTATATGTCAGTAAGGAGAAACGGGTTGATCCTTGGACTAAGGGTGGGCTAGGTCATCCACCCGGGGAGGGGTAGGTGATGGTTTATGATTCCTATGAATGTTGTATAATTTTGTACTCTTATCTAAGTGTTTTATGAATTACAGTACTTAGGGAAGTTGCGTAGAATGTCTAAGGGTCCTGTTTTACTGTCTATGAATTGAACTGTGTGTTGCTTGTGGTTTTACAAGTTGTTGGTTCATTAACTGACTATGGATTAATTGACATTTGCTTGGCTCGGTTACCACGCCTGGTATGGGAAAATACTAACAGTTGGATCGGGTACCACGCCTGGTACGGGTATAACAAATCATTGGCTTGGGTACCACGCCTGGTACAAGTAGATACTAATAGTTGGCCCGTGTACTACCCCTGGTACGGGTTTATTCTACTACATCATTGCATTGATATTGTTGCATTGCATTGACTGTTATTGGTTCCGTGAGTGGACTGGGCTATTTCATTGAACTATGATACTTGATTTTGTGGTCCTTAAGTGACCGAGAAAGGCCTATTTAGGCACAATTGTAAACAACTTTCTTAAGTCCTGAATATTCAAAAGAGCTTTTTGCTTTGAGACTAAGTTTTCAACTTCATTGAGAAGAGGGTTTTAATCAAATTCTCTTAGTCAACACTTGTGAGGTCAAATTAAAACTAGAACTTGAGATTCAGCTCTAATGGAAGAGATTTCGACTTACCCAACTATTATCTATTTCTCTCTTGCTATGAGTGGCTAATTTCTCTTGTCTAGGGGTTTGTTGATGATGGGTGCGTAACAAATGGGTGTGGGGGTTATTTATTCTTGCTTATAATTGTTTATTTGACATGGGTCTAGTAATTTCACCTAGTTTTAACCCTAAAATTGGTGGTTGCAAATATTAATTTTCATTACTCGACTAAGGGATTGCTTGAGAAAAGATTTCATGGTTTCTGATGTGAAATTTCTAGTGGGAACTTGGGACTCCACTCAAATTTGAGGATAGAGATAACTCTTATCGACAGAATCACCCATTTAAGTGTTTAAGCTAGAGATAGTGTGACCTCCCCAAGCTTAGATTAGTTGTTCGTTGATCAAACCGATGATACTCTAACCGAGATCATCGGTTATTAGATTGTTGATCGAGAGAAACAATTCTTACCCATAACCAATGCTACTTATGTCAATAAGCAAGAATAAATATGAATTGATAATCACTCTATCCTATAATTAAAGCCCCATCGGATATGCATCCCTAGTCATCTAGTCAACTTGGTACACCCACTTTTGTTTTACTGCTTTTTAATTAAATTGTGATTGTAGTGACAACATCCCAATTCCCCCATCCTTTTACTTTCTATTTTGAGCATTTACTCTCATTTTGAACTCAACTCAATACAATCTCTATTTAGCTACTCCAAGTCCCTTGGGTACGACCCCGACACTCATTAGGATTATAAATTTAGTTTTGCAGCACGCTTGTCGTGACCTCCAACTTTGGGGAGCACGATTTGAGCGTTCATAAAAAATGGCACCGTTGCCGGGGAACAATTTGGCATATTGAGTTAGTTGAAAATTTGAGTTCACTTACTCTAGCTAAATTTTTGTGCATATTTGTTTTTCTTTTCTGTAGTTTTATTTTTTTGATGGCATCATGGCATATCTGAATGCTAGTAATGTTGATGGTTGCATCCCAATTTATATTCCCGACTATTGTGTTTATTGTGGAGGACCCCACCTTGGATGAATGTGTAGAATTGGACCTAGGAGAGTGACGTATTCCCCTTCTTGCTCCTATGATGGGTGCAATTGCTATTTATGTGGTGGTCGTGATGGACATTAGAGTGAATGCCCCAATGATGATCGCCCCCCTCCCACCTCTTGTGCTAACAATGTTGCTAGTAGTGCTTGTAATCTTAACAAAAACCATGACTTAGCAAGCAAAGAAAACATATGTGTGAAGCTTCAAAACCTCTTGGCCTCGCTAGAAACCCAAGAGGAGAGTGTGCAATCCATAAAGCAAGGCTTTGTGGATGCAAGGGCTAAAAAAGAGGAAGACACAAGGGATGATCATTAATCAAAGGGGGTGTGTCAACCAACTACCTTATATGTGGGTCATGATGTCATGATATCTTAAAGTAAGGATGTTGTGAATAAGGAAATCTTGAAGGTGGAGACACCCAAATGCCCCTCCAACCATTTTTTAACCTTAAGTTCGATTGAATGGACGAAAGTCAAAGTAATCAGGCTTTTGGAAGACCTTGGAAAGAGGATGGATGAGGGTCTATCCAGTTTTGAGTTTATCATGGAAAGAAGGCAAAGCGTCCTTCCTCACTTGAAGGATAAAAGAATGTGAAATCAAGAGAATGGCCTTCTTATGTTCAAACCTTCACCTCGGGATTGTCACCAGAAATTCAATTCAAATTTGGGTCGAAAGTTTAAATCCTCCAAATGGAGATCCAAATGGTGAGGTAGCTTGCGCCGTGCTGTGACATTAAATTGTGCTCTTGATGGGAGGCAACCCATCATTTTTATGCTTTACTTTAATTTTTGTTTCTTTTTGGTGTATTTTTAGGTGCCCAAAGGAATGAGAAGAGGAACCAAGTATTGAGAAACACTAAAAATACCTCTGAAAATGTGCTTTTTGCACCTGGAAGAGTGCCCGTCGCACAATAAAATAGTGAACTGATCAAAAAACATTGGCATGTGTGAACATGGTGCATTTCGCACCACACAAAGTGCCTGTCGCACCCGGCATCGCACAACAAAATAGTGCACTGTGCAAAAATTTAGAAAACTCATGTGATGTTAAGGCATCGCATTCGCAAGCCCTAACCCTCACGATCGTGATGAAGAAAAATCTCACTGACTCTTCGCGACTGCGTGAAACCTTTACGATCGTGTGAAGTCTTGTGATTTTGACTCATCGCGATTGCATGAAAAGGTCACGCAACCATGAGACAATGAACAATTTCCAGGTATTAAAATTTCAAACAAGCCGTTTCAAAAGCAAATTAAAACTGCTTTGAAACTTGGCTTCTTTTCTCTCCTAAAGGCAAGAATAATACACTCAATCAACTTGAATTCCATAAGCATCTTTGCAATTCCTAAGGTATGATCTCCATTTTCTCTTCTTCAATCTACCCTCATTGTGCTAAAGTAAGTGCTTTAAACACCCAAGTAGGTGTGAATTTTTGCTATCTACAATATGGGTAAATTGGGTGTTGTGGTATGAAATTTTGGGTTAAATCTTGTTGGGCATAAAAAAAATTGTTTGGTTTGATGATTTTGGGACAAAAGGTGATGCCCATGTGGTGTTAAAATTGTGTGCAAAAGGGTGCAAAGCACCTGCTCGACGAATTGTCTAAAAGAATTTTTCTGGGAAAGAAGATAACCATCGCGATCATGATGCCTAAATATCGTGATCGCGATGACCAACTTCCCTGAGCTTCGCCATCACGATGCCCCATTCTGTGATCATGATGCCCCATTCCGCGATCGCAATGCTTTAATTTTCTTAAAAAATATATTTGGTCTTTGGGATCGCGATGACCAGTTTTCACAGTCCCAAAAATAGCAACTCTGCCCAGCTCTACCCGGGCATTCTTTGGCTCATTTATTTGGCCTAATCATCTCCCAATACATCTCTTTATATGCCTATATCATTGTTTGACAATTTTGTTCCTTTTATAGGTACTTCAAGCTTGAAAATGGCCAAGATTGAACATGAAAATGCCAACCAAGTGGCCGACGAGGAGTACTTTGACCAAGGAACCTTCGTCTCCCTCAAGTGCTCTCAACTCTATGACTGTCTCCTGAAGTAGCCAATCACAAGAGAGCGAGGTATTATGTTGGATGGATTGGAGGAGAAATGAGCCGACTTCTATGGGAAGTTAGTTGAAAGTGGGTGGTTATGCTTCGCCGCCGAACCTATCAAGGAAATCTTTGTTGTGGTCCGAGAGTTCTATGCTAATGCGGCTAAGACAGACTTTGCTTATAACTTGATGGTGCAGGTGCGGGGCAAATTGGTTCGGTTTGATCTGGAGTTGATTAATGAATATTATAACCTCCAGAATGTTGACAATGCCAGCTTCAAAGCCCGAGCTATAGAGTTGGGGAATGATTGGTTTGTGGAGCACTTGCATGATGGCACTATTCCGCAATAGATAGCATTGAACACAAGTATTGAGTCATCCGAGTATAACCTCAAAGCCCGCACTTAGCTCTCGATCATTTGTGCCCGAGTTATGCCATCCGAGAATGAATCTGATGTGACCACCAATAAAGCAAAGGTGATTTGTGCTATGATGGAGGGTCTTCCGGTGAATGTGAGGCAATTGATTATGCAAGAAATTCAACAAGTAGTGCTTGGAGGTAACAAGAGTGTGCTTTTCCCTTCATTGATCACTCACTTATGCTATGTAGTTGGGGTTGCAAAGAGGGATGGTGAAAATGTGAGGAAGCCCAAAAAATTGATTCACCCTCTGAAGAAGAGAGGCCCCATGCAAGAATCAAAGCAGAGAAAGATAGACGTGGATTCACCATCATTTGGTCTATTTCCCGAGTCTAGCGAGGCACGTGAGTCAGCCGCTGCTGCTGAGACTATTGGTCCACTCAGAGTTGGACCTCTGACACTCTGCCAAATCTCCAGCCATATATATGGCATGGATATCCATCTTCGTCAGATTGTAGCAGGCTTACCTTTGGGTTCGGGTGAGACTTCCACCACACTGACATCAGGGCCATCATCCTCCACTACTCCCAGTGTCCCTACACTAGCTAATGTAGCGATCCAGCAGTAGCACATCAAGGAGAGGTTGGCTAAGGTGGAAAGGCAATAGAAAAAGCAGAAGGACCATGATAGGAATCAAAACAAGTTCCTCACGAAGATGATGCGCACTCTGAGGAAGCTATGTGGGTCTGACGCTGAGGATGATGCTGATGAGGGAGAGTGGGTGATTTCTGGACCTAGCAGTTCTGCTTCTGAGTGATATACCCTTTAGGGAGCCCCTTTAAACTCTTCTCTTATTTTGTTGTAGTGAGGGTACTGCACGTTATTAGTTGGGGGTGGCTGGAACTCTATCTAGCATGTTGTTTTATGTTGGATATTGCACCCTTGTCGGGCTTGTTTTTTTTTTTATTGGATATTGATGTCCCTTTGTCGGGCTTGCTTTTGTTAAGTTTTCCCTTGTCGGGTTTGTTTGTTGATATGGATGGAGTTGATGGTTTAGGTTGTTAGTTTCTTTTCTTGTAGATTCTTTGTTTTTATTTTTATAGTAGGTGTGTTGGATGTTTTTGAGCCAGGGGAAGTCTGAGTACCCGTTAGGCTAGATAGAGCTTGTCGGAGCTGGGAACATAGAATTGCGCATATCGATGTATGAACCGCATGAGCTTCGGATATGCCTACTGTTGGCATGTGCATTGCATGTGCGACCCACATTTTGGCATGTGTGAATCGCATGTGCATATTGATTGTGATGGTTGGGTTGATCCACTTTGTGTAGCCATACAAATTTAATAGATGAATTTGCCCAATGATAGACTGAGTGACGTCATTCTTAAGGGAAAATCATCGTCGTTTCAGGTTTTGGTTGCGATGGACTTGTTTGGTACTAATGAAGTAGTCTTGCATGTTAAGTGAAATAGGCATACCCTTCCAAAAATTTTGTGAAAAGTGCATGGCGAAGATTAATGTTGTGACAACCCCTTTAATCTTTTTGTGACTCTTAACTCATAGAGGTGATAATATAGAATGGCTCCTCTTTGTTCTTGTTTAGGAAGTTAAAATCGATCCTTCTTGAATGATTCGCATGCCATGTGTGGTGAGGTTTAGTTGCATAATTCTTGTGCTTGCTTGTGTTAACTAGAACTTGCCCGATTAGTCTTCAAAGCTAGTCTTGATTACTCTTGGCTGGAGAAATGATCTTAGGACTTCTTTGTGATCATTGAAGCCTACTTACCCTTAAAATCCACCATTGCACTTAAATTGTATCATTACTCACCCCTTTTGAGCCTAATACCTTTTCTTTGGCAACCTTGATACAAGCCTTGAACCATTTTTGAACATGAATCCTTCTCTTGAACCCATCCCTCCTTGAACTTTACAAGTGTGAAATCGAGGATAAAAGCCTCAGTTTAGGGGTTGATAAAAGGTACCTTGGAGGAGTGCTAAATGAGTAAATCATGGTTTGTTGCTTAAGAAGAATCGCCAAAAGGAAGGAAGAATTTGAAAAAGAAAGCAAAATGAAAGGAAAAGACAAAAGGAAATAAAAGAAATGAATCCTCCAAGGTGAAGAAAATGATAAAAATTGGGGCTTCAAATAAAAAGAAGTGAAATGGTGCCTCGTGTTGAATGAAAATGAAAGGAATGGCCTTGGTTTCAAATTGAAAAAGTTGTGTAGAGTTTGAGGAGAATGTAGTCACTTGAATCCAAATGCATATCCTACTCGTCCCCGAGCCTACATTACAAGCTTAGAAAAGCCCTTTGACGTTTCCAACCGATTGTTTTTGAGCTAGCGGCGAATGAAAATAAGGGAAAGCCTATGGTTGATACTTGTTGGCACTTGAAATTCTTTGTGAGTGTGAGTGTTTGTATTTGTCCCTCGTGATTGTCTTTGTACATATTGTATTTTTGGGACTTTTGTTCTTCTGAGGGCATGCGAGTTAGAATAGTTGGTGACATTAATGAACTCCGAAAATGAGTCAATTGAGCACGTTTTGGTGAGCTAGTTGTTTTGAGTCACATCTTCAGGATTGGATGTTGCCACTTGGTTGTTCTTAATGTTCCATTGCATCCTTGAATTGTGTTTTGAATAGAGGGGAATGCTTAGATCAAGTTATCATATGATTAACTAATCATTAGTACCAACCGAAGTCATATTTGGTAGTCGAAATGGGTTTTTGTTTGGCTTATCGTATTATCTTTGCACTTGTGTTGTGTGCCTCTTGAGTTAAAATTTTTAGTTGCTTGAGGACAAGCAATAGTTCAAGTCTGGGGGTTTGATAAGTTGGTATTCTACCTACTTATTTAGCTCTTAATCTTATGCTTTTGCTAGTATAAAGTGGATAAATAGTGCAATTGACACGAATTACTTCTATTTTATAGGTTTCTGTGTTTTAGAAGTGTTGGGGAAAGATTCGAGTGAAAACTGGACAAATGGAGAAAAAAATAGTTGTTGATCAATGGCATCAAGTTGGCCACCGCAACCGCGAGCCACAAGGTGCACGATCGCGATGCACAAGGAATCAAGCGGGCTATTGCGATTGCGATTTACAAGGCCCACGACCGCGATACACAGAGAATCAAAGCCACGCAACCACGATAGTAGTTCCATGCAACCGCGTGGAAGGAAAAGATAAAGCCTCACGACCGCGAGCATTGGTCATGTGACCGCGATGAAGAAGTCGTCAGTTGTAGGACAAATTTGGAAATTCCTATTTTTGGAAACCCCAATCCACATAAAACACTTCTCAGTCATCTTGGAAATCATCTTTGGCTATTCTCACAACTTTTGGAAAGCTTGGTGGCAGGCCCCGAGGCTACCCCCTGTACACAACACGGTGCTTAGTGTTACAAGTGACCCCAATCTAACCCATGGCATGGCATATCTACACGAGTTCAAATTTGAAAACATGTACTATGCGAAAGCCAAAGACCATTTAACAACTGAAATGGGGAAGAACCCACATATCTGAATACTTGAATTAAATATAAATAGTATAGTGCCGACTAAAAACAACACTAACAATTGCTGAAATATAGTCTTTGTCTGAAAGCCTCTAACTGATATGAGTTGCTGGGACATGCCCCCAGCTAACTCTAATAAGACTGAAAACTGAAAAATAAATACTGAAAGTAAAGCATGTCTATCATCCTCGAACTAGGAGGACTCACTAATCAAGCTGCTGAGTATGGATTGGAAGTCAACAAAGCGTGGTCTGGATATTGAGTGCCTGAACCTACATCATGCAATGATGTATCACAAAAGTATGCGTCAGTACTTTGAATGTACTAAGTATGCATGATATGTACTAAGCTGGGAAGCAAAGAATTAAACATAGAAATAAGTACGCTGAAATATAACTGAAAGTTGAACTGAATACAATAACAATGTACAAATCATGAATATAACATGCTGAACTGAATACTAAAATAAATATTGAGTACATAGTCAATGCAACATGAAACGTACTGTGGGAGATACTATTAACCGACATACCCTAAGTTGTAGGGCCAACTTGTAACCCTAGATGAGAGGGTGTCCATACCTTGCCAGTGCTAAGAGCAAATCTGATATGGATCCACTAAAGGATGTGCATAAGGGACAAGGGTGTCAAGCCTAATCAGATGGGTAACCCTCTTAGAACCTACGGTGGTGCCGTACTTCTGGAACTTAGGGATTGCTACTAAAGGACTCAGCCTAAAGCTGACAGGTGAGCCTTAATCTCTTAGTTCTCTCGGTGCTAAGTCTACTCCCAACTGAACGTACACTAACATGCAACTGTAACACTGTATAGCTCAAAATACTAATAAAATTTGATAATGCACATAAACATACTGAAGGTTATGGCATTGAAATTCTGAATCATGATTATCTAACTGACCTGTCTAACAACATTATTTATGAAGTACTGAACATTTCATAGACTAGGGTTCTGAATTCTATGCATGAACTGCAACAATTCTCCAAGAAACATGAACTAAGGATCATATAAATTATAACATATGAATGGTCAAGAGAACTCTGAGGTTATTGAACCCTAGGTCTAATCAATCATGGAGAACTGAAGGAACTGGTTGAATTCTAGGGACCTAGTGGGTGGAATGAACACACTAGTGAAATCCCACATACCTGGTGAATAAATTCCCTGCAAGAAACTAAAGTTGAGGCTTGAAGGAGAGAACCCTAGGCCTAGAACTTTGGAGAAAATGCTTCTTTTCTGTTTTAGAATTTAACTTAGAAAATCTGACTTATTTTGGGGGATTAGACTTAATAAAATAAGCCTAAGGCTATTTATAGTTGGAGCTAAAGTAGAAAGGAAAGGTCTAAAATACCCCGGAGACTTAGATTAAAAACTTCTGGAAAAATTCATCTTCAGGAATCACGGATGGATTCCACGAGTCGTAGACTGAACCACAGCTCGTGGTTTCAACACGTTGTTCTTGGCCACAGAGTCAGGCTGCAGATGACTTTATACAAGTGAACAGTATGGGATGTAGAATGAACTACGGTCCGTAGGACTCAGTCGTGATTCTAGGCTCAGCAATCAAGCCGCAGAAGGAGTTCTATGGGTCAACAGGATGGACCGTAGAACAAATAATAGTTAGTAGACCCAATCCATAATCTTCAGGGAAACTGTCAGCCCTCTGATCAAGTTCCACGAGTTGACAGGACAGACCGTGGTTTGAACCATGGTCCGTAGAACCAACTCGTGGTTCTCAGACCAGAGACTGAACCTGCAGGCATAAACTATGGGTTCATTCCACGACCCGTGGTTCAGACCACGGTCTGTGGTTTGGACCCGTAATTCCTAGAAAGTTCAAAAACGTGCAAGTTTGTGAGTTTGAATGATTGATCGAATTCTGGGGTATTACAATATCTCCCCCCTTGGGATCATTTGTCCTTTAAAGAAGGATAAACAAGCTGAGTTTTGAGGGAAGGAGCTGAAATCCCTACCAACTGAGTACTAGAAACTGATGTATGACAGAACTGAGTTGCATGAACATACAAATATGCTGAAATGCAAGGATAACTGAAGGAACAAGGTACTAAGACTTAATTACACAAGAGTAAACTGAGAGACCGGAGAGGAACTATTACCTCAAGCTGAAACTGAAGCATACGGAAAGAGGTGAGGGTACTTGGACATCATGGCTACTTCTGCTTCCCAAGTAGCTCCCTCTACGGACTGATTCCTCCACAAAACCTTTACTGAAACGACTTCCTTGTTTCTCAATCTATGAACCTGACGGTCAAGAATCTCGACTGGAACCTCCTCATAGGTGAGACTATCCATCATCTCCACAATCTCAAAAGGTACTATCGATGCTGGATCACCTACACACTTTTTTAACAAGGAAATATGAAATACTGGATGAACCGCTGCTAGCTCTGCTTGCAACTCTAACTCATAAACCACATTACCAACCCTTTTCATGATTTTGTAAGGGACTATATACCTGGGACTGAGCTTCCCCTTCTTGCGGAATCTCATCACCCCCTTCATGGGTGATACTCTCAGGAAAACCCAATCATCGATTTCAAACTCTAGGTCCCTTCTCCTCACATCTGCACAGGACTTCTGATGACTCTGAGCTGTTCTCAATCTCTCCCTGATGAGCTGAACTTTCTCCATAGCCTTATGAACTGAATCTGGCCCAATCAAGACTGCTTCACCTACTTTGAACCAATCAACCAGTGATCTACATCTACGCCCATAAAGTGCCTCATACGGGGTCATCTGAAAATCGATCACGCAAGCTCTCAACATGTCTTGTAAGGTCTGAATGGTATGCTCTACCTGACCGTCCATCTGCAGATAAAATATTGTATTGAGATTCACCTGAGTACCAAGACCCTTCTAAAAAGACTAGCAAAAATGAGATATAAACTTAGGACCTCTATCTGAGATGATAGACAGGGGAACCCCATGCAACCTAAATATCTCACTGATGTAGAGTTTGGCATACTCCTCTGCTGAATTGGTAGTCTTGACTACCAAGAAATATGTTGACTTAGTGACTCTATCCACTATCACCCAAATGGAGTCATGCTATCTGTGAGTACGAGGAAATCCCGTAATGAAATCCATGTTAACCACTTCCTACTTCCAAGTAGGAATACTAATCTCCTGAGTCACACTTCTTGGTTTCTGATGTTCTACTTTAACCTGCTGACAGTCTGGATACTTAGCCATAAAATTTGCAATGTCCCTCTTCATGCCGTTCAACCAATAGACTTCCCATAGATCACGACACATCTTAGTGGCACCTGGATGAATGGAATATCTAGAATTATGGGGTTCTGTAAGGATGTACTACCTCAACTCACCCAACTTAGAAACACATAAGCGACCCTAATAACGAAGCACACCATCTCCCCATTGGGATAGAACCTCAACTCTCTGTTAATGAACTGCACCCTTTAGATGAAGAAATATAGGGTCATTATCCTGTTTCTCTTTAACCTCTGCTATCAAAGAAGATTCCGATCCATTCTGTATTATCACACCACCCTCTGATGTGTCCATAAGGCAAACTCCTAAGAGAGCAAGCCGATGAACATCTCTGGCTAATTCTTTCTTCTCTTCCTCAACATGTGACACACTATCCATGGACAGTCTGCTGAGGGCGTCAACTACTACATTGGCCTTACCTGGATGGTAAGCGTCCCTGATACTGAAGCATACCATCTCCCCGTTGGGAGAAAACCTCAACTCTCTGTTGATGAACTGCACCCTTTAGATGAAGAAATATAGGGTCATTATCCTATTTCTCTTTAATCTCTGCTATCAAAGAAGATTCTGATCCATTCTAGATTATCACACCACCCTCTGACGTGTCCAAAAGGCAAACTCCTAAGCGAGCAAGACGATGAACATCTCTGGCTAATTCTTTCTTCTCTTCCTCAATATGTGACACACTACCCATGGACAGTCTGCTGAGGGCGTCAACCACTACATTGTCCTTACCTGGATGGTAGAGAATATTCATATCATAATCCTTGGGGAACTTAAGCCATCTCCTCTGACGAAGATTTAACTCTTTCTGGCTGAACACATACTGGAGTCTTTTATGATCTGTGAATATATCAACATGAACACCATACAAGTAGTGGTTCCAAATCATTAAAGCAAACACAACAGCAGCAAGCTCGAGGTCATGAGTCGGGTAGTTCTTATCATGGACCTTAAGATATCTGGAAGCATATGCTATGACCTTACCCTGCTGCATCAAAACACATCCCAGTCCGACTCTGGACATGTCACAAAAACCAACATAACCATTCGAACCCTCTAGTAGAGTCAAGATAGGAGTTGTATTCAGTCTGGTCTTCAGTTCTAAGAAAAATTTTTCATACTCGTCTGACCACTACAACTTGACCTTCTTCTGAGTCAACTTGGTCAATGGGGTATCTATGGATGAAAATCCTTCTAAGGACCTCCTGTAATAAACATCCAAACCCAAGAAACTTTTGATGTCTGTCGGAGAGGTGGGTCTGGACTAGTCCTTTACTGCCTCAATCTTCTGAGAGTAAACTAGGATGACATCACTAGACACAACATGACCAAGAAAAGTGACTGATTTCAACCAAAACTCACGCTTACTGAAATTGGAAAATAACTAGCGGTCCTTGAGAGCTTGCAAAATGACCCTCAGATGGTTCGTACGCTCCTCTTCATTTCAAGAATAAACAACGATTTCATTAATGAAGACAATTACGAACAAGTCCAAATACTGCTTGAATACCTTGTTCATTAAGTCCATGAAAGATGCAAGAGCATTTAGTCTAAAAGACATAACTACAAATTCATATTTACCATACCGTGTTCAGAAGGTTGTCTTCGGGATGTCACTATCTCTGACTCTGAGCTGATGTTAGTCGGATCTGAGGTCTATCTTGGAAAAATGACTAGCGCCCTGAAGCTGGTTGAAAAAGTCATCAATCCTGGGGATGGTATATTTATTCTTATTTGTGACTTTGTTCAACTGACAGTAGTCAATGCACATTCTGAGGGAACCATCCTATTTATGCACGAACAACACTGGAGAACCCCATGGAGAGATGCTGGGTCTGATGAAGCCCTTATTTAGCAGGTCCTTCAGTTGTTCTTTCAATTCCTTAAGCGCAGTTGGAGCTATTATATAGGGAGGAATCGAAATAGGCTGGGTATCTGGAAGGAGATCTATTCTGAAGTTGATTTTCCTTTCGGGAGGAACTCCGGGAAGATCTTCTAGGAATAGTTTTGGAAACTCGCTTACTACCAGAACTGACTCAAGAGTTGGGGTTTCAGAGTTTGAATCCTTAACTCGAATGAGATGGTAGATATACCCCTTGGAAATCATCTTTCTGGCCTTATGGTAGGAGAAGAAATGACGTACAGGCACTGAGTTATTACCCTTCCATTCTAAGACTCACTTTTTAGGAAACTGAAACCAAACAATCCTAGTTCTACAATCGACTGAGGCATAATAGGAATGTAACAAATCCATTACTAAAATGATATCAAAATCTACCATTTCTAACTCTATAAGATCTGGTGAGGTGATTTTCTGGGAAACTATGACAGGGCAACTTCTGTATACCCGTCTAGCTATAACTGGGTCACCAACTGGAGTAGAGACTGAGAAGGGTTCTGGGAGGATTTTCGGACTGACACCAAAGTTTACTGCTATATATAGAGTTATAAATGAAAGTGTATCCCTTGGATCTAACAATGCATAGACATCAATATTAAAAACTCGTAACGTACCCATGACAACATCAGGAGAATCCTCCTGGTCCTGTCGAGCCTTGAGAGCATACAACCTATTCTGGAGCTGACCACCACCTATTCCAGACGAGGCACCCTACTGAGTGGAGAGACCTGTTGGAGCTGCTATAGAACCAGTATGAGTCTGGGAACGAGCATCCCTGCCCTTCTGAGAATTTTCAGGGCACTCTTTCATCTTGTGGCCTGGCTTACCACACCCAAAGCAATTTCCACTACCTGTCATGCACTAACCTTTGTGGTTTCTACCATACTTCTTACACACTGGATTTGCGCCCACTAGTAACCATACCTTGGGACTTAGAGCCAGATCCTCTATCCCGTCGATCTTTCTTGAACTTAGGCACTGGGGCACTAGCAAAAGATAGAGCTGGAGCTGAATTCTTCTGACGGAACTGAGAGCGGTTACCACCCTTCAACCTCTACTGAGAGTAGCTAAAGTCACCTGTCCTAGCCCTCTTAGTATCTCATCCCATTTCCTTGATCTTTTCCTCTATAATCTGTTGGGCATAAGTAACCAACCTAGAGAAATCCATCTCTTTAATTAGCATGGTAATCTTGCACTCCTTGACTACATCATCCGACACACCAGATACAAACTTGCTCATACGAGCTCTGGAGTCAGCTACTATCGCTGGAGCATACTTGGATAGCTGAGTGAACTTTAGTGCATAGTCCTTCACGCTCATGTCATCTTGCTTCAGATTTATGAATTTCTGAACCTTAGCTTCCCTGAGCTCTAGTGGGAAGAACTAGTCTAGAAAACCTATTTTGAAGATATTCCAAGTCACCGGCGCTGCATTGGCACAACGAGATTCCTTCCATTGTTGGTACCAAGTGTAGGCCACTACTTTAAACTGTTAGGTGGCCAGATCTTCACCATGGACTCGAGTGACACCCATAATGTCTGTCACCTTCTGAATATCATCTAAAAACTCTTGGGGATCCTCTTTCGACTTGGACCGATGAAACTCGAGAGGGTTCATCCATGTGAAATCTAAGATCCTAGCTGTAGCAATGTTAACCTGAGGTGGAGATGGTGCCGCAGCCTGCTGATTGACCTGGGCGGTCATGGCATGGGCAAGCACCTGGAAAGCATCCATGAATTTGGCATGCATGACTTCCTCATTCAGGGGGTCTGCTGGAGCTATTAGGGCTGGGTGATTCCTAGTGTTAGCTCTTCTGGGAGGCATATTTCTGAAATGTAAAGAGCATGAGTTAGAACAGAAGAAAATTTAAATAGAGTTTATACTCTATAGCACGAACTGGAAAAGAAAGAAAGGCAAGTTGTTCCAAATAACATCTCATAGCTCCTCCATCATAAGTGTGGCGCTTTTCACACCCATGAAGAAGAATCTACTTGACACGGCTTTTAGATACCCTAGGACACTTAAACCTGATGCTCTGATACGAAGTTTGTCATGCCCCGAGGCTACCCCCTGGACGCAACAAGGTGCTTAGTGTCACAAGTGACCCCAAGCTAACCAATGGCATATCATATGTGTATGAGTTCAAATTTGAAAATAGGTACTGTGCAGAAGCTAAAGACCATTTAACAACTGAAATGGGAAGAACCAAAATATCTGAATACTTGAATTAAATATAAATAGTATAGTGCCGACTAAAAACTACACTAACAACTGCTGAAATATAGTCTATGTCTGAAAGCCTCTAACTGATATGAGTTGCTGGGACATGCCCCCAGCTAACTCTAATAAGACTAAAAACTACAAGATAAAGACTGAAAGTAAAGCATGTCTATCATCCTCGAACTAGGAGGACTCACCAATCAAGCTGCTGAGTATGGACTAGAAGTCAAGTAAGCCCAGTCTTGATACTGAGCGCCTGAACCAACATCATGAAATGATGTAGTACAAAAGTATGCGTTAGTACTTTGAATGTACTAAGCATGCATGATATGTACTAAGCTGGGCAACAATGAACTAAACATAGAAATAGGTACGCTAAAATATAATTGAAAGCTTAACTGAATACAATAACAAAGTACAAATCATGAATATAACATGCTTAACTTAATACTAAAATAAATATTGAGTACATAGTCAATGCAACATGAAACGTACTATGGGAGATACTATTAACTGACATACCCTAAGTTGAGCTAACTATAGGGCCAACCTGTAACCCTAGATGAGAGGGTGTCCATACCTTGCCAAGGGTACGAGCAAATATGATGTTGATCCACTAAATGATGTCCACAAGGGAAAAGGGTGTCAAGCCTAATCTGACGGGTGACCCCCTTAGAACCTACGATGGTGCTGTAGTTCTGGAACTCAGGGATTGCTACTAAAGGTTTCAGCCTAAAGCTAACGGGTGAGCCTTCATCCCTTAGTTCCCGAGGTGCTAAGTCTACTCCTAATTGAACGTACACTAACATGCAACTGTAACATTGGATAGCTCAAAATACTGATAAAATCTGAGAATGCACATATACATACTGAAGGTTATGGCATTGAAATTTTGAAGCATGATTATCTAACTGACCTGCCTAATAAGCATAATTTATGAAGTACTGAACATTTCATAGACTAGGGTTCTGAATTTTATGCATGAACTGTAACAATTCTCCAAGAAACATGAACTAAGAATCATATAAATTATAACATCTTAATGGTAAAGAGAATTCTGAGGTTTTTGAACCCTAGGTCTAATCAATCATGGAGAATTGAAGGAACTGGTTGAATTCTAGGGACCTAGTGGATAGAAGGAACCCACTAGTGAAATCTGACATACTTGGTGAAGAAAATCCCTGCAAGAAACTAAAGTTGAAGCTTGGAGGAGAGAACCCTAGGCCTGGAACTTTGGAGAAGACGCTTCTTTTCTGTTTTAGAATTTAACATAGAGAATCTAACTTGTTATGGGGGATTATACTTAATAAAATAAGCCTAAGGATATTTATAGTCGGAGTTAAAATAGAAAAGAAAGGTCTAATACCCTTGAAACTTAAATTAAAAACTGTTGGAAAAAGTCGGCTTCAAGAATCACAGATGGATTCCACGAGTTGTAGACTGAACCACGGATCATGGTTTCCACTCGTGGTTCCTATCCACAGAGTCAGGCTGTAGATGACTTTCTATGAGTCAACAGTATAGGCCATAGAATGAACTACGGTCCGTAAGACTCAATTATGATTCTAGTCTCAATATTAAAGTTGAAGAAGGAGTTCTACGGGTCAACAGGACGGAACGTAGAACAAATGATGGTCTGTAGACCCAATCCATAATCTTCAGGGAAACTGTAACCCCTCTAATCAAGTTCCACGAGTTGACAGAAAGGACTGTGGTTTGAACCATGGTCTGTAGAACCAACTCATGGTTCTCAGACTAGAGACTGAACCTGCAGGTGTAATCCACGGGTTCATTCCCCGACCCGTGGTTCAGACCACAGTCTGTGGTTTGGACCCGTAATTCCTGGAAAGTTCAAAATTTTGCAAGTTTTTGAGTTTGAAAGCTGGATCAAATTTTAGGGTATTACACTTGGAGAGCAAGTTCATCAACCAACACCATAGGAGTGAAGATTTGGATGCTCTTTATTGTAAAAGCTTTAGTTTCTATTCTTCAAACTATTGTTCTTAATTGCTATTTTATTGGTGTATTGTTGATTTGAGATTTGGATTTTGTATTAGATATAATACTTGTTGGGTGTAGAATTCATATATATATTATGCTTTTGTTTGATTATTTGAGTCTATTGAATCCTCCATGCTTGAATTTTTAGTCAATGGTTGCAAACATTGACTTAGCTTTCTAATTTGGGTTTTTTCTTGAGAAAGGATTACCCTAAACTTGGGAAGGTTCTATAGTGGGGATTTGGGGTTTCCACTCTAGACCAAGGCTAGAGATAGTTTGGTTTCCGAAAACTCCCATCTAAGAGTTGGGGTTAGAGATAACCCAACTCACCCAAGTTAAATTTGTTTGTTATTGCTTACTTGTGGTGGTTCGAAAGAACACACGAGATATATGCTCGATTGGTCAAAAGACGGTTAGGCATACCTTTAGCCAAGACTACCTAGGTGTTAATCGGGTGCAAGTCTTGTGAATTGAATTCCCATTCCCAATTCTTCCTTGTTGTCCTTGCAGGCCGAAAGCAAGGAAAGCCATTGATCAATCTATCTTTTATTTGATTTTCTTTTATCTTTAGTTGTAGTTCGTAAACCCCCCTTTTTTGTTAATTTAACTTCAATGAGTTGCTCTTATTCTTTATTAGCTTGATCACGACTACATTATTCTCTGTGGGTATGACCGCGACATCCGTTGGGAATATAAATGTGTTTTGCTCTGACAATCGTCGTGACCTTCAAGTTTGGGGAGCACGATTTGAGCGTTATAAAAAATGGCGCCATTACCAGGGACTTGAGTTGATAGCTATTTTTGATTGTTGATTTGAAATCACTTTGAGCGTACTTGCTTCTTTTAATTTTATTTATTGTTTGTGGTTGATTGAATAGTCTAGCTATGAGCGAAGCCGATGACAACAAGATCGTTGGAGGCTTCAATAATGCCAATGCGGCTGAGCCTATGATGAAAGGTGATGTGGGTGCAATACGCCTACCCCCCACGGTGGGAAATGCAATCTTTCACGTGAATAGCACCATGCTCCACTTAATCCAAATAAAGGGCCTATTTGGTGGAACAGCTCATGAAGATGCCAACCGGCATATCTGGAATTTTGTACAGATTTGCCAACCTTACATCATCCAAAATATCTCCCAAGAATCCATCTGATTGCGCCTATTCCCTTTCTCCTTGATGGGGGAAGCCACGTCATGGTTGGAAAAATTATCAGATGGATCCATAACATCTTAGGCCAAGTTGGTTGAAGAGTTGACTTAAAGATTCTTCCCTCCGTCTCGTATGATGCAGCTAAGAGACAAAATCATCAATTTTAGGCAACTCCTGGATGAACCCTTACATGAGGCTTGCTTGAGGTTAAAAAAGAAGCTTATCTTATGCCCAAACCATGGGTTGTCAGACAACGTTTTGCTTCAAAAAAGTTATCGATTGTTGAATTCCATGAACAAGGCAATGGCTAATAACCTCAGAGGTGGCACCTTCATGGATATGAGATTTCCTATTGCCTCAACTTTCTTATAAGAGATGAGGAAAACCAACCAAGCTTGGTATACACGCGAGGCAGATGTGCCAACCTTGGGAGCAGCCTCATCTATCTTGGCTAATGAAATTAGAAAGAGAGGGGAAAGTCAAGATGAATCAATGGCCAAGATAATGACCCAAATCGATCTCTTGGAGAAGCATGTGATTGGTGCTAAGGGAGTGAGTACTGCGAATTTTCCAAAAATAAGAGCTAGTAATGATGAGCTTATGACTATGGTTGATGGCAAGTTATGTTTTGTGTCGGCGGGTTCTTGTCCGAGTGAAGAGAACAAAGGTTGGATAAGAGATGATCAAGACATGTATGGTGATCGATATAACCCGAAACAAAGTTGGCTCCCTCTACCAACCAACCATAAGCAACCTCGGGCATTCCAAGTTAGAGGACATGTTGTCCTTGGTGCTAAAAAAAGTGGACACAACACATGCTGGGGTATATGAGCTTAAAATCAAAGTCTCAACACTTCATAGGACCGTGAACTCTAATTCAACCTCCATCAAGCAACTTGAAGTCCAAATGGATCATCCTTCCATTCAAATGAGCTCGGGGAGGAAGACATCGCTTCTTAGTAGTGCCACTACCAATCCTAAAATTTATGGGCATATCATGGCTATCGTTACTAGGAGTGGACAAGCAACTAGTGAGGTAAGAGGACTCATTGTAGAACCAGTTGTGAATCCAAAGGAGCCTATTGTTAAAGTAGGCAAGAAGCCAAGATACAAAGATAAATAGGTGGTGCATGAGAATATTGTTGAAACTTCGGAGGTAAGGGAAGAACTTGATGCATTTAGTGACCCAGAAAATGTTGAAAGTGATGATGATAAGGAAGAGGTTGAGACCTCTCCCCAAGTGGCCATCGATGATGAGGTCGAGCCTCCTCTTGTGCAAAGTATACCGACCACAACTCCCAAAGGACCTCCTCTGTACCCTCATGGGCTAAATAATAAGAAGGAAGAACAAAAATTTAGCAAGTTTGTTGACATGTTCAGCAAGCTGTCAATAAACATTCCTTTGGTCAAAGCTCTATTGCAGATGCCAGGGTACTCCAAATTTATGAAGGAGTTACTTAAAAAGAAAAAGGTGGTTGACGTGGGCTCGATTGAGATTTCACAGTTGTACTGCCATGATGACTAGCAATGTGGCTACGAAGAGAGAAAAACTGGGTGCGTTCACTATACCATGGAAGATTGAAATATTTGTATTTCAAAAGGCCTTGTGCGACTTGGGGGCAAGCATCAACCTGATACCCCTTATGATTTTCAAGAAGCTAGGATTGCGCACTGATAAGTCGGTAATCTACCAACTTATTGAGCCTAAATCCATGAATTATTGCTATGTTTTAAATCGATTTAGAGGTTCTTATGGCCTTTTTTGATGTCTATGCAGGTACTTTTGATAGAAGATGAAAAACAAAAATATGGACCCAACAAGAGCCAAAAAGGAGCTAAGTATGAAGAGTTAAGAAAAGCTGAAGAATCTAAACCAAGATGGCGGTGGCTGTGAGACACGCACAAATCGAGGTGCAGTTCTCACCTCCTCTGCATGAAGCTGCTAAAGTTGCTGAATATTCTGCAAAGGAGTGTGGCTGTTGTGCGACGCGCACATCCTATGGTGCAAAACGCACCACCTTTGCACAAAGCTACTAATACTGCTGAAGTCACTGGTTGAATTGAAGTAGGTTCGCACGTCAGACCACACACCTCCCGAAGGGTAAACTTGTCTTAATTTTATGTGACGACTTGGGAACATATAAAAGTCCATTTTAGGCTCAAAGTGTATACACAACACTTCAGACCTGATTCTTAGAGCATAGTTTTTGCTTTGTAAAAAATTTTCCACCTCTATTGAGAGAGGGTTTTCAATCCAAATCTCTTGGTTAATAATTTATGTGCCTAATTTAATTCTAGAATGTGAGATTCATCTATAATGGATGGTAATTTGACTTACCCAGATGGTATCTCTTCTTCTCCTACTATGATTCGCTAAATTCTCTTGTCTAGGGGTGTATTAATGATGGGTGCTTATATAATGGGTGTGGGTGTTGTTAATTCACCTTTATAATGCTTATTTGACATGGGTCTAGTAATTTCACTATGTTTTAATCCTAAAAATGGTGGTTGCGAACATTAATTTACATTACTTGGCTATGTGATTGCTTGGCAGAGAATTTCATAGTTGTGGATGTGAAATTGCTAGTGGGTACTTGGAAATCCATCTAGATTAGAGGCTAGAAATAACTTAATCGCAGGAATCTCCCATTTAAGGATCTTAGCTCGAAATAGGATGACCTCCCCAATCTAATATTGGTTGATTATTTATCACACCGATGATGTTCTAATCGAAATCATCTGAAATATGGATGTTGATGGAGAGATAGCATTCCACACCTATGACCAACGCTATTCATGTCAATAGGTCAGAGTAGAAGTGAATTCATGATTACCCCATCCTATAGCTAATGCCCCATTGGATATGCATCCCTAGTCATCTAGTCAATCTTGGTACACCCGCCTTTAGTTTTATTGCTTTAATTGAATTGCATTTGTAGTGACAACATTCCCAATTCCCCCCAATTTTTACTTGTTTTAGTTTGAGCAATTATTCTCGCCTTGAAATCAACTCATACAATTTCTAGTTTGCTAAGTCAAGTCCCTTCGGTACAACCCCGACATCCATTGGGAATTATAAATTTTGTTTTGCTGCACGATCACCGTGGCCTCCCAATTGGAGAGCACGATTTGAATGTTCATCAAAAATGGCGCCGTTGCCAGGGACTTGAGTTCATACCTATTTTTGATTGTTGTTTTCAAATCACATTGAGTGTACTTATTTCTTTTAATTTTGTTTGTTATTTGTGTTATGGTTAAGCATGATAGCCTTTGAATGAAGCCGACGATAACGAGAGTGTTGACAGTTTCATAGAAGCCGACGAGGCTGAGCCTATGATGCAAGGGGGTGTAGGTGCAATCCGCCTGCCCCCCACGATGGGAAATGCTATTTTTCATGTGACTAGCACCATGCTCTACTTAATCCAAATGAAGGGCCTTTTTTGTGGAGCATCAAATGAAGATGCCAACCGGCATATTTGAAATTTTGTGGAGATTTTCAAATTGTTCATCTTTCAACATATCTCCCAAGAGTCCATCCCATTGTGCCTATTCCCTTTTTCCTTGATAGGGGAAGCCACGACGTGGTTGGAAGAGTTGATGGATGACTCTATCACATCTTGGGTCGAGTTGGTTGAGGCATTTACCTCGAGATTATTTCCTCCATCTCGAATGATGAAGCTAAGAGATGAGATTACCAACCTTAGGCAGCTCTCGGACTAGCCTCTTTATGAAGTTTGGTTAAGATTCAAAAAGACACTTCTCTTGTGTCCAAATCATGAGTTGTCAAACAATGTGCTGCTATAAAGCTTCTATCGATCATTGAAATCTATGAATAAATCAGTGGCTGATAATCTTGGAGGTGGTACCTTCATGGACTTAGAGTTTCCCGTATCCTCGACTTTGTTAGAGAAAATGACGAAGACCAATCAGGTTTGGCATACAAGAGAAGCTGATGTGCCAACTTGGGGAGGACCTTCATCCATCTTAGTTAATGAAATAAGGAAAAAGGAGGAAGAGTGAGATGATACAATGGCCAAAATGATGACGCAAATTGACTTGATGGCCAAGCATGTGATGGGAGCTGGCGGTGCTAAGTCAGTGAATGCAGTGAGTACACCGTAAATCAAATCTAGTGATGACGAGCTCATGACTGTGGTTGATGGACAATTGTGTTTTGTGTCGGGGGTTCTTGCCCTGTGTATTATCACCCACGGGAGGAGAACCAAGGTTGGATTCGAGACAAAGAGAGGTATTATCGCCCACGGCCGCCTTTTCTTCTTTTTTTTCTTTTGAAATCACCTCTTCTCTTATTTTTCCACCATATTTCTCCATAACTCCGAAAATTCCCTCTCAAACTCTCTCTAAATCCCTCAAACTCTCCCAAAACCTTCCTGTCCTCTCACCCAATCTTCTTCGATATGCCTCCACCATCGCTCCCGTTATTATCCGAGAAGGTCTTGTGGGTCACCATTGTTAGAGTTAAAAAAGTTTTTATTTTCTCTCTTCCCTTCATAATCTTCACTTGTGGTAAGTTCCCCGATGTTAAATAGTTGTTTTTATGAAAGTTGGGAACTCATATTATGAAGCATGCTTACTGGAATCGCCATGTTGATTTTGGGTGAGATCTGAAAATTTTGGGTCCCTAATTTTGAGTTGTTTTGATAATACCTCTTAGAGTAAACTTGGTAGGGCTTTGATTTTATGAATGCATGTTGATTGGTAGCAATTTTTAGCCTTAATGTTTGTGTTGGGGTGAAGTCTAAGTAATCCACTCGTGACTAATGAATGATTTGGCCCAATGATAGATTGGGTGACATCGTTATTAAGGGCGAATTGTCATTTGTCATGAGGTTTTAATTGATAGTTGACTATTGAGGTTTAATGTTGCTGATTGTATGCCCATGATCCTTGTTTAAAATCTATTTGAGGTGTATGTTTTGTTAATGAAAGTGTGATTGTTGCTATAATTATTGGTGCCCATTGTTGCAAGAAGGGCTTGATGTTACCGATGATAGACAGGGTAATGTCCGTCTTAAGGGAAGTTGTTGAGTCCTTTCTTGCTTGTGTTTGTGTTAATGAAAATCCAAGGATGTTTGAGTATCCGGAAGTTAAGGTCATAATCCCTTTTCCCCTTTGTTTAATGTGCTTTTGTTGTTGTATGGTACCCAAGTTCCAAAGTGGTCTTGCTCTATGAATCACATGCGTAACTCAAAAGAACACAAGGAATTGAAAATTCCAATGGTGTCATTGTGCGCTTCGCATATGATACACAGATATTCATGTGCGAGGTGCACAAGGCATCGCACAAAGTTGAAAAGTATGAGCAGGTCACTGATCTGAGGGGCAACACCTGGTGCGACACGCACTTCTAATGGTGCGAATCACACCAGCATCGCACCTCAGTTGGAAAATCCCTGTAGGTTTTGTTGGCTTGTGCGACAACACATGTGATGCGCACTCCTCCTAGTGTATTTTGCATGTGGTCCGCACAAGACAACAGTTACCCACTTTGTTTGTCCAATCCTTTGCATTCCATCCTTTGTAGTTTGCTAACTTCTTTTTATGCTTTGTTTCTATTTCTTGGCTCACAATCTTCCTATGAAGAATATGTCTTTAAACAGGCGACACACAGGAAACCAACCTAGACAATGGTCGGCTGTAGAAAAATAAAAGCTCCGTTTTGGAGTAGAGGGCATGAAAGCCTAATACACTCGGGACAAGAACAGAACGTTTAATATGGAGCAGAGATTTAATTTATGGGAAGTTGGGGATGAGTTTCCCAACATGCATGATCAGCTTGCTATTAGGGAGTGACAACCCTTCCAAGACGTGCCCGGGGGATACTATGAAGGGATAGTCTGGGAATTTTTTGCAGCTTATCTGGCTACACAAGACTCCAAAGGATATAGAGGGCCTGTGGAGAGATTTCCTAACCTGGACTCAGTCATTGTCAGGGGCATAAAAGATAGCATCACCCCCGCTGCCATTAATGTTGTCTATTGGGGACACCCAATTTATCCTGCACCAGAAATCATGGCTAGATTGATGGCTGACCCAAAGCCATATCAGGAGACATCCCCCACCATTGCTTTGGTCACCCCAGTGTGTTCCACCATGGGAGGAGATATCCCGAGGAGGTCCTTCATCTTTTAGGCGCAACTTTGGTACGATCTAGTTTGCAACCGTCTTCTCCCCTCTCAGAATGACCAAAAGATAACTCAAGAAGGTGCCATTCTAATCGAGGCCATCATGACGGGGGAACATGTAAACTTTGGAGAGGTGGTAGCAATGGTAGTACAGAGGAAAGCCCATCATGGAAATGATTCCTTCCCTTTTCCGGTCTTGATCACCAAGTTATTTGCTAAAGCTGATGTTCCTATTCTCTCTAGTGACAAGTTCACTCATGCCATTGGGGTCATTGATCTTGAAAAGAAAATAGACAGAGATGCCCCAAGATTTAAGAAGCAAAGGACTGAGCACATGAGTGAGTTTGACAGTGAGGAGCTTGGTGCTAGCGTAGGCATTTTATCTCCCTCGCAGACCACTTCTGAGGCACAACCACATGTTACCACACCCTCTATGACCAAGAGTGAGCTGCAGGATATGGTGGACAAGACTCATAATCATGAGAGGCACCTGGATGACTTAGGCACAAAACTACCAGGAATGATCAGTAAGGCAGTCAAGAATACAGTGAAGGGGGTGGTAGAGAGCTTGAACACATTGTTCAAGAGGGTTGATGTAATGGAGGGGGCAATCTCAAATCTTCAGAAAGATGTTGACAAAGCCAAGGGCAAAACCCCGGTAGTGCAACAAGATTTAACCACATTGCCTCTACCTAAGAAGATTCCCGGTCCCTTGGATAGCTTATTTGCCGCCTATGCGGATGAGGAAATGCCTGGTCATGATGATCAAGAGCTGGATGATGATGAGAACCTCTAGTTTCTGAGTTTTCTTCACGACTCTACATTTTTGACAAACTCTTAAAGGGGTGGAGATGGCCTAAGTCTGAAGGCTGGTTAAGAGAAAGTTGTTGCTGATGATGGTGATAATAAGGATTAAGTCCTTCAGGGAGTTCCACCTTTTTTCCCATTGCACATGAGCATTGAGGGAAATGATTCTTTTATGGGGAGGGGGTGGTTTACTTACTTGTGTTGGTGCCCGTGAGTGGGCTTGAGACATTTTTTGCTTAGTTTTATTTGTCCCTTGTCGAGCATATTTTGGATAATGATTGTGATGCTATTGTTTTTCTTTTCTTTAGATTATGTTTTTGCTTTACTTTGAGCTTAATTGTACCCTCGCCGGGCTTGAATTTTATTGATAGTGTGCCGGGTTAGTTTACATGGCCTATTGTTCCACTACTCGTGCCTTGCAAATATGCTAAATGCCTACACCGAGGCTTGTTCTTGAATGAAATTATGAGCGCAAATTCGATTATTGCCTTGTTCATAGTAGTGTATAAATAAACTCCGAGGGTTTTCTTAATACTACGGTTCTTTCCCAAGGAGCAAAAGTTTTGATTAATTTCTTTTTCTTTTCTATTGTTTTCGTGTGTCGAACCGGGTTGGTGTTTCCCTATGATAGATTGAGAGACAACTTTCTTAAGGAAAAATGCCAAGTTTTAGTTTAGAATTGAGTCCGTAAGTGATTTTCTATAAATGGTCCCACCAAAATGTTTTTCATGGCAAATTATTTTTGAAAAGGAAAGAATAGAGGGAAAATGAATTTTTGGAAGAGAGCATTCTCTTGTCATGACTTGCACACTCTTATTTTGGCTTGATTGACTCACAAAAGAGTGTGTAATGAACTCAGAATAGCTTGTCAAAAATCATTTGCCTCAATTGATTGTGGTACTAATGAATAAAGTCTTGTGGCATGATGCCTTGTGTGGTGAGGCTGTACCTTGATTATTGTGCATAAGTATCATCTAGAACTTTCCCCGAATGTGATTCAAGGCAAAATTCTAGGTGTAACCGAACTTGAAAGATGACCTTAGGCCCTTTTTGATAGTCACTTCACCCAAATGACTTCCCAATGACATCAAATCCTAGTGAATCCCTTTGAGCTTGTTACTGTTCTTTGGAACCTTGTCAACACCTTAACCTTTTTGGAACCTCTATCTTGGCACCTATCCTCCATTATTACTTAAAAATGAAATGTAGGCTAAAAGCCTAAGTTTGGGGGAGGAACAAAAGATGACATATGCAAATGCCTAAGTTTGTTTGCGGGTGCATGTGATAAAATGAGAAGAAGAAAAGAAATGCACTTCAAGTGTGAGGTAGCACCTTAATTCCAAAAAAATTGAAAATTGCTCCAAAAGACCAATCCAATGAGGAAATTAAAAATAAAAAATTGGTGCTACCAAGTGAAGGTGATATAGGGTGTGAATGATCAGGAGTTAAAACGTAGAAATCTTGGGTTGTGTGAGCGCAAAAGAAGGTGAACTTGAAATTGAAAAATGTGACCGGTGTTCGAAGAAAAAACAACATAGAGCATTAGGGAGGTGTAGTCACTTGAACTAAATGATATCCTCAACTTAGCCTTAGTCAATTTCGTAACCCGCAAGTCCTCGGTGATTACAAGCTTGGCTACCATACATTAGTGGTGATTTACATGAAGGGCAAGCCTATGGTTTGATGCGCATGCACTTGAACTTCCTTGAGAGAGTGAGAGTCTTCTTGGTTCTCCTCTAATCCCGTGTTTTGTGAATTTAATGATTGTGAGTGGGATTCTCTCTTGTGGTGAGGGGCATCATGCACTCGTATTGAAACATGAGTCTCTATTTCAATTGAGGGGAATGAATGAGACAAGTTGTATGGCAAATATCGAGGCAAACCTTGACGGTCCATGACAATGACTTGAGAAGCTTAAATGTATTGTTTTGAATAGAAAATTCCCTTCATTTTAAATGAGAAATGATGTCCTTTTGAAAAAGGTTTTGAAATGACCAATTACCTTGAGTTTGTAGTGGTTCAAATTGAGATGACCATAGTAGTTGAGTCCTTTGTTTGAGTCTTTTGTTTGTTTCTTTTTCTTAAATATTTAGTGTAGAGTAGTCTTTTATGCCTTGATTGAGCCTTATCATAATTCATTCCTTTTCTTGTGAGTATCTTGCTTGAGGACAAGCAATATTTCAAGTTTGGGGGTTTGATAAGTCGGTAATCTACCAACTTATTGAGCCTATATCCATGAATTATTGCTATGTTTTGAATCGATTTAGAGGTACTTATGGCATTTATTGATGTCTATGAAGGTACTTTTGATAGAAGATTAAAAACAAGGATATGGACCCAAAGAGAGCCAAAAAGGAGCTTAGTCTGAAGAGTTCAGAAAAGCTGAAGAATCTGAACCAAGATGCGGTGGATTTGCGACATGCACATGCCGAGATGCGGTTCGCACCACCTCTGCATGAAATTGCTAAAGTTGTTGAATATTCTTCTAAAGAGTGTGGCCACTGTGCAATGCACACATCCCGTGGTGCGAAACGCACCACCTTCACACGAAGCTCACTAATACGGTTGAAGTCACTGGTCGAATTGAAGCAGGTGTGCGACGCGTACATTGTAATGTGAGAACCGCAAATCGCACTGCACAACTCTCAAAGGGCAAACTTGTCCTAATTTTATGTGACAACTTAGGAACATTTAAAAGGCCATTTTAGGCTCAAATTGTATATACAACACTTCTGACCTGATTCTTAGAGAATAGTTTTTGCTTTGTAAACAATTTTCCGCCTCCATTGAGAGAGGGTTTTCAATCCAAATCTCTTGGTTAATAATTTTTGTGCCTAATTTGATTGTTGAACTTGAGATTCAGCTATAATGGATGGGAATTTGACTTACCCAGATGGTATATCTTCTTCTCCTACTATGAGTGGATAAATTCTCTTATCTAGGGGTGTATTTATGATTGGTGCTTAGCTAATGGGATTGGGTGTTGTTAATTCACCTTTATAATTGCTTATTTGACAAGGGTCTAGTAATTTCACCAAGTTTTTATCCTAAAATTGGTGGTTGTAAACATTAATTTACATTACTTGGCTATGTGATTGCTCGGGAGAGAATTTCATATTTGTGGATGTGAAATTGCTAGTGGGTACTTGGGAATCCATCTAGATTGGAGGCTAGAAATAACACTAATTGCAGGAATCTCCCTTTTAAGGGTCCGAGCTAGAAATAGGACGACATCCCTAAGCTAATGTTAGTTGATTATTTATCACACTGATGATGTTCTAACCAAAATCATCGGAAATGTGGATGTTGATCGAGAGATAGCATTCCACACCTATGATCAACGCTATTCATATCAATAGGTGAGAGTAGAATTGAATTAATATTTACCCCATCCTATAGCTAATGCCCCATCGGATATGCATCCCTAGTCATCTAGTCAATCTTGGTACACCCGCCTTTAGTTTTATTGCTTTTAATTGAATTGCATTTGTAGTGACAACATTCCCAATTCCCCCCAATTTTTAATTTTTTTAGTTAGAGCAATTACTCTCCCCTTGAAATCAACTCAGACAATCTCTAGTTTGCTAAGTCAAGTCCCTTGGGTAGGACCCTGACATCCGTTTGGAATTGTAAATTTTATTTTGCTTCACGATCGTCATGGCCTCCTAATTGGAGAGCATGATTTGAGCGTTCATAAGCCACTCCCAAAGCCTAATTCTATGTGGCTACTCATGGTCAATAGGTATATTAAGTGCCCTCTAGGAATATTATTTGATGTATTGGTAAAAGTGGACAAACTAATTCTTCCTGCGAACTTTCTCATCTTGTACTCTGAGGTAGATATGGAGGTGCCCATTATCTTGGGATGACCATTGTTGGCTACTAGGAGGGCCCTTGTTTATGTAGAGCTTGGAGAACTCAAATTACTAGTGGGGGATGAGATAGTGACTTTCAACATTTGCCAGCCCACTAGGCCTCCGGATGATTTGAGAGTACTATCGGTGATAGAATTAGAGGGGAAATGGGATGATGCTCATGGAGAGTGTGAAGTGGCCAAGACTCCCGCATTTGATTCATTGCCAAGTGAGAAAAATAATCACATATCTAAAATATTGATTGAGCAATTTCCCTTCTAGGGACGGGGCCACACCAACCGGATTGGCATGCGTTCCGACAACGGTTGAGGATTGAGATACTATCGTCGAGCAACAACATAAAATCAAGGGCTTCTTGGGAGGCAACCAAAGTGTCTTTTCTTTAATTTTCTTCACCCTTTGTTGTCTTTGGTGTTTTCAGGGATTACATAGAGTGGAAAATAAACAAGCACAAAAAATAGGCTAAAAAGAGGTGTGCGGATGGCCGTCCAGACCCCATAAGCCCAAGTGCACATTGCACCTCCATCGCATGGCTAAACAGACACCTGAGAGAACCCAAGGGATAAAAAGGGCAATATACGATATGTCATGTGGTCCGCACCTTGCCTGATGTGAATCGCATATCGCGGCTCACAAGCGGTAAGTTTGAATTTTAATTGAGTTAACCCGTTTATCGACCCCACTCGGAGATGACCCGACTAATTTCTCTTCTTCTGTTTCTTTTAAAACTGCCTCTCTTCCCCTCTTTCCACCATCTTTTCTCTCCAACTCCCAAAAATTCTCTCCCAAAACTTTCTCCAAATCCCTTAAACTTCCACAAAATCTTCTCCTTCTCTCACCCAACCATCTCCACCAATCCACCACCATCGCCATTGTCACTCTCCAGGAAGGTCTCATGGGTCACCATTGTTGAATAACAAAAAGCTTCAATTTTCACTCCTCTCTTCATAATCTTCACTTGTGGTAAGTTCCCCAATGTTAAATACTTGTTTCTCTGAAGGTTGGGAACTCATATTGTGAAGCATGCTTAGTAAAATTGCCATGATGATTTTATGTGAGATCCAAAAATTTTGGGTCCCCAATTTTGAGTTGTATTGATTATATTGTCGTGTGTCAACTTGGTAGAACCTAAATTTTTTTAATGCATGTTGATTGACAGTAATTATTAGCCTTGAAATCTGTGTTTGGGGTGAAGTCTGAGTAACCCACTTGTGATGGACAAATGGTTTGCCCGGTGATAGATTGGGTGACGTTGTTTTTAAGGTGAAATCATCGTTTGCCATGAGGTTTTTGTTGAAAATTGGTTATGGAGGCTTAATTTTGTTGATTGTATGCCCATGATCTTTGTTGAAACTCTATTTGGGGTGTATGATCTTGTGAGAGAGAGGGATTAATTATTGCTAAAAGATTGTTGGTACCCATTGTTGCAAGTAGGGCTTGATGTTCCCGATGATAGATGGGGTAACATCCATCTTAAGGGAAATCGTTGAGTTCCTTTCTTGCTTATTGTTTTGTTAATAGAAATTCGAGGAAGTCTGAGTACCCGAAAGTTGTGGTCATGATATCCCTTGTGCCCCTTTGCTTATTATCGATTTGTTTGCTGCGTGGTGCCAAGTGATTAAGCACGCCTTGCTCTATGGATCATATTTGTAACTCACAAGAACACAATGACCTAAAATTCCAATTGTGCCTTTGTGCTCTTCGCATACGATGCATAGATCTTGACGTGCGGGTCGCACAAAGCATCACACGATGCTGAAAAGAAATAACCCATCACTGCTTCGAGGGTGGAAGCTTGGTGCGATGCGCACTTTGGTTGGTGATCTTCACACTGGCTTTGCACCTCAAATGGAAAACCACCTGTAGGGGTCTGTTAGCTCGTGCGATGGCATAAGCGACGCGCACTCTCCCTAGTGCGGTCTGCATGTGGTTTGCACGAGCCAACACTCCCCTTCTTTGTTTTCCACTTCTCTGAATTCCTAACTTCTTTTATTTGTATATATATATTAATAGTGCATACTGCTAATGCCCTTCCACAGGATTATGTCTTCCAACAGGCACCATCAAAAGAGACGTGCCCTGAAACACACTCCAAATGCAGGTGTTCCTATGTAAGAGGCTGAGCACATTGAGTCGGGAGTCCGCTTTGGGCTCAGGGGAACAAAAGTCTACTATCTTAAAATCCAAAATCACCCATTCTTGGAGGAGAAATGGCTCGATATGGAAGATTTTCAAGAAGAGCTCCCGAGCATACCAAAATAGTTCCACATAAGCGCTTGGGAACATTTTTCCAAGTCTCCGGTCCCCTATCTTCCTGAATTGGTAAGATAATTCTATGTTTCATACCAGGCCTGACTTGACATGCTAAATCACACGGGCCCACTGAGCAAACTACCGTGCCTCAAGTCGATGTTTGTCCGAGGTAAACAGGTAAACATAACCCCTGCAGCTATCCACTTTTCCATTTGTGATGATGAACCAATTCCAGAATCAATGTACTTTGAACGTTTGGCTGCAAAGGAAGATCAATACGAGTGGGTTGCTAGTATCATTGCCGAAGGGAACCCCTTTTCGGCCATCTCAAAGGGGCGAATCTATCACTCGGATCTTAAGTTTGAAGCTCTTGTGTGGCTAGACTTTGTGGGTACGAGATTTATCCCAACTAGTCACACCACTACAGTGGCTGTTGAAATGGCCATTCTCATTGCCTACATCATGGATTGCCTCCCATTGAATGAGGGACAAATCATAGCGAAACATCTCAAGACAAAAGTTAATCACGCCTCCACCTCCATGGCATTTCCAGTCCTCATCAGTTTGTTGTGTATCCAAGACGAATGCCCTCTATTCTATTCATTAGACAAGGTTAGCCAAGCAACGGGCATGGTTTGTTTAGATACAAAGAGGGATAAGCATGCCCCACATGTCAAGAAGAGAATCCTTTCTCAAACACCTCGTGCAACCACAAGCAGGTCCCAAAGTGAGCACATTGTTCATGATCAAGCCAGTAATGTACCTCTGGCTCTAGGAATATCAAGCACAACATGTGTGGTATCTCAAGTGAACCCCTCTTCAGGTAATTTGCTAAACCTTGCTCAAATCACTAACCAGAATGAAGATCTCGTACATAAATTGGCCAAGGACATCCCGACCTTAATTAAATCTGCCATCAACTCGGCCTTGAAATCGATAGTGTCAAAAGCAAGAAATATCCATGCTAGAATGGATACCATAGAAGAGGAGGTCTAGGTACTCAAGCAAGTGATCCTGCATGTTGAACCAAATTGGGATCTCAATCTACTAGCCCCAAGTTCTAGTTCCCCTCCGAGGTGTGCTAGCCCTCTCGATGATTGGTGCACAGGTTGAGACCCAGTTGATAAAGAGAAAATAGCTGAGGTACATGAGGCCATGGCACCGGTTGAAATTTCCCTAGAGATTTCAGAGTCAGTTATCCAAAATCAACAGGAACCTCCCATGACTTATGTGAGAGAATAGGGACTTCAGCTGAGATTCTCGTACTATAAGTTGATGACCTACTCGGACAGGTGAGTTATCGAGCCTTCAGGACTCATTCATATCCGATGGGACCCATCGATTCCTTCATTAGAAGGGCTTCAGATAGATCTAGCACATGCTTACATTCCACCACCGGCATCACCAACTCCAACGGTATCTCGACCACCTTATGGGTTCTATTCAAGGAGGCGCAGTCATCATCATTAACCTACTCAGGGAGTTTTTCGCACTCATTCTTATTTGTATAACTTTTTATGCATCGGGGTTATGCTTGTTTTAGGTTTGGCGGAGCCTGTAACTATTGACATCATAATGCTTATTGTGCTGACATTGCCCTCGCCAGGCCTTTAGATTATGTTTCATTTTTACGTTGATCTTATTTGTCCCCTCACCGGGATTGATTTTTGTTGATTGTTTGCTGGGTTGGTCTTACATGCCCCATTGTTCCACTACACTTGCCTTGCAAATGCGCTAAATGCCTACGTCGAGGCTTGTTCTTGAATGAATAATGAGCACAAATTTGGTTATCATCGTGTTAATAATATTTTAGAAATAAACTCCGAGGGTTTCCTTAATACCACGATTCTTTCCCAAGGAGCAAAAGTTTTGATTATTTTCTTTTGCTTCTTTTGTTTTGTGTGTCGAATCGGATTGGTGTTTCCCTATGATAGATTGAGAGGGGACTTTCTTAAGGGAAAATGCCAAGTTTTAGTTTAGAATTGAGTCCGTAGTTGCTTGTCTCGTAATGGGTCCACCGAAAAATTTCTCTTGACAAATTGTTTTAAAAATAAAAGAAAGAAGGGAAATGAATTTTTGAGGAAAAGCATTCTCTTGTCATGACTTGCACACTCTCTCTTTGGGTTGATTGACTCAGAAACGAGTGTGTAATGAACTCTGAATAGCTTGTCAAAAATCATTTTCCCCAATTGATTGTGAGACTAATGAAAGAGGTCTTGTGGCATGATGCCTTGTGTGGTAAGGCTTTACCTTGATTCTCCTTCATAAGTTTCATCTAAAACTTTCACCGAATGTGATTCAATGCAAAATTCTAGGCGTGACCGAGCTTAGAAGATGACCTTAGGCCCTTTTAGATCGCTATTTCACCCAAATGACTTCCCTTGACATCAAATCCTAGTGAACCCCTTTGAGCTTGTGACTGTTCTTTTGCACCTTGTTAACAACTTGAACTTTTTGGAAACTCTATTTTGGGACCTATCCTCCCTACTTGCTTGAAAATGAAATGTAGGCTAAAATACTAAGTTTGGGGGGGGGGGAAGATAACATAGGCAAATGCCTAAGTTTGGGGGTTCATGTGATAAAATAAGGAGAAGAAAAGAAGTGCACTTCAAGTAATGTAACACCTTAATTTTGAATTGAAAATTGCTCCAAAAGATCAATCCAATGAGCAAATTGAAAAGCAAAAATAGGTACTACTAAGTGAAGGTGGTATAAGGAGTTTGAATAATCATGAGTAAAAAGGAGAAATCTTGGGTTGTGTGAGGGAGGAAAAAGGTGAAGTTGAAATTGGAATATTTGAGCGGTGTTTGAAATGAGAACAAAGAGCATTAGGGAGGTGTAGTCACTTGAACAAAATGATATCCTCACCTTAGCCCTAGCCAACATCGTAACCCGTAAGTCCTTGGTGATTCCGAGCTTGGCTACCCTATATTACTGGCGATATACATGAAGGGCAAGCCTATTGTTCGACGCGTATGCGCTTGAACTTCCTTGAGAGAGTAAGAGTCATCTTGGTTCTCCGATAATCTCGTATTTTGTGAATTGAATGATTGTGAGTGAGATTCTCTCTTGTGGTGAGTGGGATCATGCACTCGAATTGAAACATAGAGTCTCTATTTCAATTGAGGGGAATGAATGAGACAAATTGTGTGGCAAATCTTGAGGCAAACTTTGACGGTCCATGCCAATGACTTGAGAAGCTTAAATGTCTTGTTCTGAATGGCAAAATTCCCTTGATTTTGAATGAGAAATGATGTCCTTTTGGAAAAGGTTTTGAAATGACCAATTGCCTTGAATTTGTTATGGTTCAAATTGAGATGATCATAGTAGTTGAGTCTTTTGTTTGAGTCTTTCGCTTATTCTTTTTCTTAATTTTTAGTGTAGAGTAGTGTTTTGTGCCTCGATTGAGCCTAGATCATAATTCATTCCTTGTCTTGTGAGTATCTTGCTTGAGGACAAGCAATAGTTCAAGTTTGGGAGTTTGATAAGTCAGTAATCTACCAACTTATTGAGCCTATATCCATTAATTATTACTTAATGTTTAATAGATTTGGAGATTCTTATGGCCTTTATTGATGTCTATGCATGTACTTTTGATAAAAGATGAAAAACAAGGATATAGATCCAATAGGATCTCTAAAAAGAGTTAAATGTGAAGTGTTTGGAAAAGCTGAAGATTCTGAATGGAGATGCGGTGGATGTGCGACACGCATAAGACAAGGTGGGAACCATACTTCCTCTACATGAAGCTATAAAAGCCACTAAAGAATCTGTTAATAGGTGCAATCGCTTTGCGACGCGCACATCCCAAGGTGCAAACCGTACCCCCTTTGCATGAAGCTCCTAAGTTAGCTGAGTCACTGGTCCAACTGAAGGCAGTGTGTGATGCGCACATCACAACGTGCAAACCACACGTAGCACCACACACCTCCCGAAGGGCATTTTTATCCTAACTTTTAGTGATGTTTTGGGAAACTATAAAAAGCCTATTTAGGCATAATTATAAACAACTTTCTTCAGTCCTGAATATTCAAAAGACATTTTTTCTTTGAGACTAGGTTTTTACCTCCATTGAGAAGAGGGTTTTAATCAAATTCTCTTGGTTAACACTTGTGAGCTCAAATTAAATCTAGAACATGAGATTCAGCTCTAATGGAAGAGAATTTGACTCACCCAACTTGTATCTCTTTCTCTCTTGCTATGAGTGGCTAATTTCTCTTGTCTAGGGGTGTGTTGATGATGGGTGCTTAACAAATGGGTATGGATGTTATTTATTCTTGCTTATAATTGCTTATTTTACATGGGTCAAGTAATTTCACCTAGTTTTAATCTTAAAATTGGTGGTTGCGAACATTAATTTTCATTACTTGACTATGTGATTTCTTGAGAAAGGATTTCATGGTTTCAGATGTGAAATTACTAGTGTGAACTTGGGACTCCACTCAGATTTGAGGCTAGAGATAGCTCTTATCGACAGAATCACACGTTTAAGGGTCTAAGCTAGAGATAGTGTGACCTCCCCAAGCTTAGATTGGTTGTTTGTTGATCAAACTGATGATGCTCTAACCGAGATCATCGGATATAAGATTGTTGATCGAGAGATAGACAATTCTTACCCATGACCAATGCTTATTATGTCAATAAGTGAGAATAAGTATGAATTGATAATCACTCTATCCCATAATTAAAGCCCCAATTAAAGCCCCATCGGATATGCATCCCTTGTCGTCTAGTTAACTTGGTACACCCGCTTTCATTTTACTGCTTTTTAATTAAATTATGATTGTAGCGACAACATCCCAATTCCCCCATCCTTTTACCTTCTATTTTGAGCATTTAATCTCATTTTGAACTGAACTAAATACAATCTCTATTTAGATACTCCAGGTCCCTTGTGTATGACCCCGACACTCGTTGGGATTATAAATTTGGTTTTGTTGCACGATCGTCGTGACCTCCATCTTTTGGGAGCAGGATTTGAGAGTTCATGACACCCCTCAAGGCTGAGGTGGAGGGTCAGCCTCGCGACCCCCAAGGCTGAGGTGGAGGATCCACTGGTTTGGCCTCGCACACCCCATAACGGAAGTCCACTAGTTTGGCCTCGCAGCCAGCCATGCGATGTGACCCCTCCCTAAAACGTCCAAAATTGGGTTTTCACTTGGTTTAAGTTGGGGGCAAAGTTGTAAATGCATATGTTTCTTATGGGGAATCCTATGGACGAATGAAAACACTATATAAGGAGTACTTATCCACATTTACACACATCTTTGGAGAAACACACGAATTGGAGAGCATACAAGACATCAAAGAGCTCAAACTAGGGTTCTTTGTTTTTTAACTTTTCTTTCTTGTAGTTTTACTTTATGAACTCATTCATGGTGATTGTTTGTAAGACTATGAGTGGATAAACACCCTCTTAATAGGGTTGAGGCTACAACATGATTTCTTAATTATGGTTTCATAGTTGGTTCATTTGTTTATCAAGTCATGTGATTGTTCTTGCGTTCTGTTTTACTATTCTAAAGCGTCATGAACTTTAGGATAAATCTAAGTCTAAAAATGAATTGCCCATAGGAGTGGAGGGATGGAATGAAGAATGTAAGGAGTGTGGATCATTCCTTTAACTATTAGATATTAATTGTGAAGGCTGATTTGCGGTTAGGATAGAGATATACCTAAACGCCCCACTTGGTTGATGAAATTGGAAGATAGCTTAATGCATCTGAAATAAAGACTCATATCCCCGCTCAACGATGTAGTTGTGAGATTAATTTGGGCAGATGACTTAGAGGATGAACATTCCCAGGTTATAATATCAACCCCGTAGATCAACAATCACGATAAACACCAATACCGGCTAGAAAGCATAGTTATGCATGAATGTGAAGTAAATGCCTCAGCCCTGGACCTCTCCATATATTGTTTTCAATCCAAATTTCATATCATTATTAATTTTAGTATTTAGTTTACAAAGGAAAAGCTCAAACTCTTGGATATGAATCACACTTGCTTAACTACAATAGTAAGAATTAAGTTCGATCGTTTGCTAAACACCAAGTCCCTGTGGGATAGATATTTGGCTCGTAAGAGCCACTTTATTACTTGCATGACCATGTACACTTGCATGTGCTTGGTACGCAATATGTTTTTGGCTACATTGCCGGGGATTTGAAAATTAGCAACCGTCTATTTTTGTTTTTACTATTTTGTTTTATAAGTATTAACAAATTGATCTTAGCTACTGAACCTGCAGGTACAGGTTCTAAACTTGAGCAAGATGGCAAGGAATAAGGAACTGGTTGACCCACTTCCTAAACTTGAGCAACAATTTCACCAAGCGTTGAGAGAAAAAGCACTTCTCGATCAAAAACGGCAAGTTCAACCGGGTGAGACTATTCCTGAAGTTATGGCGGAGGAACCACCACTAGCTCACAGGACAGTGCATGAAGTGGCACTCCCACTCGCAACTAATATGATCTCCTGCATTCAGAAACCAGCCGCAGGGAGCAGATTTGAATTGAAACATAATATGGTGCAATTGTTGCACACAAGTAGGCAGTTTACAGGTATGTCACATGAGGATCCACAGGTTTATCTCCAGAACTTTTTGGATATCAGTGACACATTCATTCCCAAAGGGGTCTCCACAGACTACGTGAGGCTCACACTTTTCCCATTCTCATTATTGGGAGAAGTGAAGAAATGGTTGAAGGTAGAACCTTCAAATTCGATCACAACATGGGATGATTTAGCAAAGAAATTCCTCATCTGATTTTTTCCATCAGGCAAAACTACAAAGTTGAGGAGTGAAATCTTGAGCTTCAAGCAAAAACTAGATGAAAATCTCTATCATGCATGTGAGAGATTCAAGTCTCTTCTCAGGGATTGCCCATATCACCAGCAGATGAATGAGGTATTAGCTCACACTTTTTTATAAAGTCTTGACCATAATACAAAGATTTTGCTAGATTTAGCGGTAGAGGATCAAGCTTTGGAGAAAACCTATGATGAGCTACATACTCTCCTTGATCGTATCACATAAAGTAATCCAGAGTGGAATGGTGACATGTCCAGAAATATGGTAACAAAGTCTGCAAGTATGATTGAGTTATATAGTGTCACAATATTAGCGGAACAATTGGCCAGTTTTCAGACCCAAATGATGGCTCAATTCAACAAGTTGAGTGCTACTGAACCTCAGGCTCAAGTGAATGCAGTGCAACAGGTTCAGACTTGGTGCGAAACTTGCGAGAAGTGGTCATTTGGCAGACTTATGTGGAGCAAATCCGAATTCGGTAAACATTGTAGGTAATGCATAAAAAGGAAATCTAAACTATGGTAATGCCTACAACCAAAATTGGCAGGGTCATCCCAACTACTCTTGGGGAAGTAATCAGGATCAACAACAGTAAGGTATGCAGAACAATATTTAGGCCAGCAATATTTTGGAGATGTTGAAGAAGATCATGGCCAATCAAGTACAGATTGTTGCTGAGCAAGCAAAGATGGCTGCTGATATAAAAAATTATCAATTATCCACAAAGACATTAGAAGTTCAAATGGGATAGCTAGCTCAGGTGCAGAATACAAGACCTTAAGGGGGTTTGCCTAGTGATACAAAAAATCTAAAGCAAGTGTTGGAAATCACCTTGAGGAGTTGTAGAGATTAATTGATGCACCTCCAAAGAAAAATCATGAGGTGCAAGAAGAGTTGATCACTTTCAAGCAGGCAGAGAAGCAGGCTAAGTCTAAGGAAGCTGGCAAAAAGGGAAAGTTTGAGTACCCTAATGAGAAGCCTATTGAGCAACCTAACAAAAGACCACCACCACCATTCCCACAGATGATTAAGAAAGCAACATATGATGCCTGTTTTAATAAGTTCTTTGACACGTTCAACAAACTTCACATTAACCTTTCTTTATTAGATATTTTTCAGGGAATGCCTAAGTATGCGAAACACTTGAAGGATGTGGTGGCGAACTAGAGAAGGTTGGCCGATATTGAGAATGTGGAACTTACTGAAGAGTGCAGTTTTGTGGTCCTGATCAAGATGCCCAAAAATCTTAAGGACCTTGGGAGTTTCACACTCCCCATACAAATTAGTGAAAGTGATATTGTTCAAGCCTTGAGTGACTTGGGGGCGAGCATAAATTTGATGCCCCTTTCATTGTTTAAGACTCTTGGGTTGGGGAAGCCAAGGCCTTCCTTAGTTATGCTACAGATAGCGACCAGAACCAGAGTGGTCCCCGAAGGAATCATTGAGGATGTTCTAATCAAGGTTGGTAAGTTCATTATTCCTGCTGACTTTATTTTTCTTGATTATGATGTAGATGAAAGGGTACCAATCATATTTGAATGTCCATTCTTGTCTACCAGTGGAGCACTGATTTATGTGAGAGAGGGGATACTCAAGATGAGATTGAATGATCAAGAGGTGGTCTTTAGAGTGTACACAGCACTCAACACACCCTCACACTACAAGGATCTATGCATGATCACAGCTATGGAAGTGGACAAGTGTGGGGTGGAGAAGAGAGTACCTTTACTTAACTCTTTACACTCTCCCATTGAGATGCCCAAATTTCCAAAAGAGACTGAACCTGAAAGACCTGAACGAGATGCTAATAAGGTGAATTTGAGGAAAGCCCTAGACCTCGAGCATGAGCATATTATACTTTGGGGACAAAGTATGGTTTTAAGTGTGGGGAGGGAATCTTCCAATTTGTTTAGGGTGAAGTGCGATGTAGGGTGTCTAGTTTTATTTATTTGAAATTTTTGATTAAATTGAAAAAATTACAAGAAGATTTTGTTTTTGTTTGTTTGTTTTGTGTTTGGTTTGATAAGTAGAAGCACACTTCACCTACCCCTCGGTTTTTCTTTTTGGTTCTTTGCCAGGGGGAAGCCCTTTGAACCATATATCTTTTTTTATTTTTAGGAGTAAATTTAAAATTTTGTCATTAAGAATAAATAGAGATGCTCTTGCTAGATGCTATACATGATTAATTGTTGCAAGTTGGTGTTTAATTTTATGGGATGATTAAAAGAATTGAATGACTATTGTTGACACACCTAGGCTCATTTATCTGACTTGTCTGTGATGTTGGCTTAATGTTGAATTCTTGCTATTGCTTAGTTGAGAGTCTATAGTTAGCCTACTTAATTTGAACATGTGCCAAGTGTGAGTGAGGATTTAGTTATTCCATGTGCATTTTAGTGTCTAGAACTTGCCCCATGTGTTTGCATAGAAAAATAAAGAATGTTGAGTTTAGGAGATGATATAGGCATTTCTTTGATAGCCATGTTTTATACCCTCTTTATCTACCCCTATGCATAACCTTAGCTAGCCCCGTTGAGCCTTTAGCCTATTATTTGGTAGCCTCATGTATAGCTTTTCCTTTTCTTTCAATTGCTCACAATTTGATCCAAAACTCCTAAGTGCTTTAGTTGAGAAATTAAGATGTTAAGGAGTGTGAAATTGAGAAAGGAAAAGGAGTGAAGCCCCAAGCAAATATCTTTTGGTGTGTGTTGAAAAGGTTTATATGTTGTTGGTAGGGAATAATGAAGTGAAAAAGATAAATTGATCAAAAGAAGTGATTCATGTATCCATAGAAAATACTCTTTACTAAAGATGTGTAAGCGAGCTTGAAAAGATAGGGAAAAGCAAAGAAAGTTGCTAAGATAATAATGGTATAAAATAGGTTGGTTAGAGATGAGATTAACTAAAAAAGGTGATGTATGAAAGCTCTTAGGGAAGATAGTCACTATTCTTGACCAAATTATTCCTAGCCGTCCCTTAGCCTACATTACAACCCTTAAAGTTCTACTTGATCTTGAGCTTTGACATTATTATATTAGTGGAGTACTACACAAAGGGAAAGCTTATGGTTCATTCTATTTGACATGTGAATTCTTTGTGAGAGTGAGCGAAATTTGATTCTTGCACCCATTCTTGTGATAATTTGCATAGATGTGAGTGAATATGGGTAACTCTCTTGTAGTGAGGACGCATGTTTGATAATTGATAAGTGACTTATATGATCTCTTTGTTGAGTACTATGCATGAGTTTTTCATTTAATAAGAGTCAAATCTTGAGGCTGGGAAGTCTTCAAGTAGTATTCATGTGATTCTAGTTGTAATATGGCATGCCCAATGTAGAACTTGCTATTAATGTAGTTGTTGTAGTTATAGCTTGAGTGTCTTAGTGTTAATAGGAATATTAGATTCTTACTTGATGGTGATTAGTTCAAAGAGTTGTTTGAGGACGAACAAGGTTTTAAGTGTGGGGTGGTGATCTTCGGCGTATTTATACACCTAAGTGTCATTATCTACACGCGTTTAGCATAGTTTTTAGGATAATTTGGTGTTGTATTGAGGTATATATTGTATATGTATGTATTTGGTTTCTAAAGTACATATTTAAAGAGTTTAAGGTGCATTTGTAACAAGTCAAGAGTCAAAATGATTAAATGAAGTTTAGACGAGAAAACTAGCCTTGATATCTTAAGCTATGCGTATTCTAGTGTACTTTGATGAGATATATTGTGTTGTATGGAATAATGTGTGTTATGAATTGATGTAGGAGACCATTTGAGAATATATGGAAGCTAAATTAATCCTACAAACAGGCCACAAGAAGTGGGGAGTCAAGGGACAAGTGTACGAGGAGAAGAGAGCAAAAATCAGATGAACCTTCACATTTGGAGGGGGCAATGCGCCGCACCCCTCAAGTCTGATGTTGAGGGTCAACCTAGAGACCCCCAAGGATAATGTGGATGGTCATATTTGCACAACCCATCTCGTAGGTCCACTGGTTTGGCCCCGCGGCCAGCCACGCGACGCGACCCCTCCCTAAAACGTCCAAAATCGAGTTTTAACTTGGTTTAAGTTGGGAGCAAAGTTGTAAATGCATATGTTTATTATGGGGAAGCCTATGGACGACCTAAAACACTATGTAAGGCGTAATTAGCCACATTTACATATATATTTGGAGAAACATACGAATTGGAGAGCATACAAGACATCAAGGAGCTCAAACTAGTGTTCTTTGTTCTTTAACTTTTATTTCTTGTAGTTTTACATTATGAACTCATCTATGGTGATTGTTTGTAATACTATGAGTGGATAAACACCCACTTTCTAGGGTTGAGGCTACAACATGATTGCTTAATTATGGTTTTATTGTTGGTTCATTTGTTATCAAGTCATGTGATTGTTCTTGCGTTCTTTTTTTACTATTCTAAAGCGTCATGAACTTTAGGATAAATCTATGTCTCAAAACGAATTGACCATAGGAGTTGAGGGAAGGAATGAAGAACGTATGGAGTGTGGATCATGTCTTTAACTATTAGATATTAATTTTGAAGGTTGATTTGCAGTTAGGATAGCAATATACCTAAATACCCAACTTGTTTGATGAAACGAGAAGATAGTTTAATGAATACGAATCATAGACTCACATCCCCGCTCAATGATGTAGTTGTGAGATTAATTTGGATAGATGACTTAGAGGATGACCATTCCCGGGTTATAATATCAACCCCGTACATCGACAATCATAATAAACACCAACACCGACTAGAAACCATAGTTATGCATGAATGTGAAGTAAATGCCTCAACCCTGCACCTCTCTATATATTATTTTCAATCCAAATTTCATACCTTTATTAATTTTAGTATTTGGTTTTACAAAAGAAAAGCTCAAACTCTTGGTTACGAATCATACTTGTTTAACTACAATAGTAAGAATTAAGTTGGAACGTTTGCTAAACACCAAGTCCCTGTGGGATCGATATTCGGCTCATAAGAGCCACTTTATTACTTGCACGACCATGTACACTTGTGTGTGCTTGGTATGCAACATGCACACCCTCTTTCTCCTCATTTAGTTATGATAGAGACAGAGCAGAAGACCTTGGGTAGGTTTCTGAGATTGGCACCTTCGAGGTTTACTGGTACATCTGGATAGGATCCACATGGCTTTATTACTACTTGTGAGGAGATATTACATCATTTGGGTTTGTTAGAGACTCACGGGGTTGGATATTCTACTTATCAGCTGAAGGGCCCAACTAAGTTATGGTGGAGGGCTCAGGTTGCTTGCAGACAATCTTCGCTATCTCCAATGTCTTCGTATGAGTTCTATGAGACCTTTATGGTCAAGTTCTTACCTCAGAGTGATCGCGAGAATCGCAAGAAGCAGTTCACTAGGCTTTCAGAGGGATCCATGTTTATATCTGACTACGAGACCTGTTTCCATCAGCTTGTCCCATTTAGAGCTATGATCCTTCCTACTGAGCCAGATAAGATTCGCAGATTTTTTTGGGGGTTGCGGACAGAACTTAGACTGCCAGCAGAGATCTTAGTTGCTAGTGGTTGGTCATTTCCGGCTATTACAGACTATGTCCGTACTATAGAGGACTTGAACTGACATAATCGAGGGGCTAGAAATAAGAGGCATCATCATCAGGGTAGCTAAAGTTGTTTTTGACATAGTGGCAGAGGTTCAAACCAGTGGGGACAAGGTTATCATCCACAACAGCACCAGGATCAGTCTAGTAGACCAGTTCAAGCTTCACTTCAGGATTCGGGTAGTTCTTAGTTTGAGCAGGGTAAGTCTTTGAGAGGTGTAGCTTCTGGGGCATCATGCCGTGGTGTCCATACAGGTTCTGCTGGTTCATCTTGATAGTCAAGGCCATCAAGGCCTTGTATGAGTGTGGTGTTGTTGGCCATTATGCTAAAGATTGTCCCGCAGTGGGGTATAGTTCAGTCAGCCGCTCAGTCGATTGAGCCTTTGCGAGCAGTTCAACCACCGGCTAGAGAGGATGGTGGTCAAGATAAGGGTGGTGCCCCGCATGGTAGAGCGTATGGTAGGGATGGAGGTCAGGTAGGTGGAGGTAATTGTCAGTTCTATACAGTCCTTGGGAGACTGGAGTTAGAGGCCTCGGATGTTGTAATCACAGGTATAATTTTTGTAGCCAACTTATGCTTTATTTGATCTTGGGTCCACTTGTTCATATATATCTGCCTACTTTCTGCCTTTTTTAGGGTTGGCTAGTGAGACGCTATCTATGCATGTATCTATTTCGACTCCAGTAGGAGATTCTTTAGTAGTGGATCAGATTTTGAGGTCTTGTATGATATTTGTTTGTGATTTGAAGACTTGGGGTGATTTGATGATCCTTGATATGTTAGATTTTGATGTGATACTGGGCATGGACTGGTTATCCCTTCACCGCACAGTTTTGGATTGTTATACCAAAACCGTTACTATAGATATACCTAGTGTGTCCCCGGTTGTGTGATATGGTTCTATTAGTCACACACCATCTAGGATCATCTCTTGTATTCAAGCTAGGAAGTTGATTTCTCACAGAAGTTTAGCTTATCTAGCATAAGTCCGAGATGCTAGTGCTGACCCTTTGTCTCCTAAGTCTGTACTTGTGGTTAGAGACTTCCTAGATGTGTTCCCTACCGACTTGACAGGCCTTCCACCTGAGAGAGATATTGATTTTGCTAATGAGTTAGAGCCAGGAACCAGGCCCATCTTTATTTCTCCTTACCGTATGGCTCCAGCCGAGCTGAGGGAGCTTAAGGAGCAGCTCCAGGACTTATTATCTAAGGGGTTTATTAGACCTAGTGTGTCGCCTTGGGGTGCTCCTGTTCTATTTTTTAAGAAGAAGGATGGGTCGATGTGGATCTATATTGATTATCGACAGCTGAATAAGGTTACTATGAAGAATATGTATCCAATGTCGCAGATTAATGACTTGTTTGATCAGCTTTAGGGTTCAGCCAAGTTTTCAAAAATTGATTTGAGGTCCGGCTATCACCAGTTGATTATTAGGGCGGAGGATATCCCTACGATAGCATTTAGGACACTTTAAGTCCATTATGAGTTCTTGGTGATGTCTTTTGGGTTGACTAATTCCCGTGCAGCTTTCATGAAGTTGATGCACATGGTATTTAGCCCGTATTTTGATAGGTTCATGATAGTCTTCATTGATGACATCCTGATATACTCGAGGAGTATAGATGAGCATGAGCAACACTTGAGGACTGTACATCAGACTTTAAGAGATCACCGGCTTTATGCCAAGTTACCAAAGAGCGAGTTTTGGCTTGAGTCAGTTGCATTCCTAGGACACGTGGTATATAAGGATTGGATTACAGTTTATCCGGGTAAGGTTTCAGTAGTGCGTGATTGGCCTAGACCTACTACTCCTACTGAGGTTCGCAGCTTTGTTTGGTTAGTCGGGTACTAAAGACGGTTCAATGTGTAATTTTCTTCCATAGCAGCACCCCTGACTATTCTGACTAGGAAGGATATTCCATTGCAATGGTCGGGTCAGTGCGAGGACAGCTTTCATAGGCTTAAGGCCTTATTTCTTCAGCTCCTGTATTGACTTTGTCGGTTGAGAGTCATAGTTTCTCTGTGTATTGTGATGCTTCCGGGGTTGGTCTTAGTTGTCTGTGGATGAAGCAGGGTCGAGCGATAGCATATGTGTCGATACAGCTGAAGGTTCATGAGCGCAACTACCCCACTCATTACTTGGAGTTGGCAGAAGTAGTCTTGACGCTCAAGATCTAGAGGTACTACTTATATGGGGTTCACTGCAAGATACTCACCGATCACCATAGTCTTTAGTATATTATGAGTCAGCGAGAGCTAAACACGAGGCAGATGAGATGGATTGAGCTACTGAAGGACTATGATTTCACAATACTTTATTATCCAGGAAAGGCAAACGTGGTAGCGGATGCCTTGAGTCAAAAGACGGTGAGTATGGGTAGCCTAGATTTACTTTCAGTTTCTGAGCGACATTTGTCCTTGGACATTTAGTCCTTGGCTAACTATATGGTTAGGCTTGACAAGTCGGATCGCAGCAGAGTTCTCACTAGTATTGAGGTTTGTTCCACTTTAGTTGATCAAATTTAGAGCAAGCTATTTGAGGATTCGAGATTGTGTGACCTTCATGAGGCACATTGTTCTAGATACTCCATTCATCCTGGAGAAGCAAAGATGTATAGGGATTTGAGACATCTTTATTGGTGGGGCAATATGAGGTGGGACATAGTAGAGTTCGTATCTCAGTGCTTGAACTGTCAGCAGGTTAAGATCGAGCATATGAGACCTGGCGGTTTAATGCAGCGACTTCCCATTTCTGAGTAGAAGTGGGAGAGGATCACTATGGACTTCATAGTTGGTTTGCCTCATACTTCTTGAGGGTTTGATTCCATCTGGGTGATTGTTGATAGGATGAATTAGTCAACACACTTATTGCCAGTTCAGACTTCTTACAGTGCAGAGAGGTTAGCTAAAATTTACATTCGTGAGATTGTTTGGTTACATGGGGTCCTAGCTTCTATAATTTCAGACCGCGACACTCAGCTCATATCTCAGTTCTAGAGGGCTATTCATGGAGATTTAGGTACAGAGGTTCATCTTAGTACTGCATTCCACCCTTAGAAAGATGGTCAGTCCGAGAGGACTATTCAGGTCCTAGAGGACATGCTTCGGGACTGTGTTCTTAGCTTTGGAGGTTGTTGGGATCAGTTTGTTCCTTTGGCTGAGTTTACGTATAATAATAGCTTCCATTCTTGAATTGGCATGGCACCTTTCGAGGTATTCTATGGTAGGCATTGCAGATCACCGGTTGGTTGGTTCGATGGTTAAGAGTCTAGGCCATAATAGGTCAGTAATCTACCAACTTATTGAGCCTATATCTATAAATTATTGCTACATTTTGAATTGATTTAGAGGTTCTTATGGCCTTTATTGATGTCTATGCAGGTACTTTTTATAGAAGAGGAGAAACAAGGATATGGACCCAAAAAGAGCCAAAAAGGAGCTAAGTGTGAAGAGTTGAGAAAAGCAGGAGAATCTGCTGAGAGGTGCGGTTCGCATCTCCTCCACATAAAGCAGCAAAGATGACTGAAGATTCTGCTAAGGAGTGCGACCGTAATGCGACACACACATCTCATGGTGCAAAACGCATCGCCTTTCACACAAAGCCTACTGAAGTGGCTGAAGTCACTGTTCAACCTGAAGCTGGTGTGCGACGCGCACACTACGACATGCAAACCGCACGCTGCATCACACACCACCCGGAGGGCAATTTTGTCCTCAATTTATGTGAAAATTTTGGGAACATATAAAAGGAAATTTTAGGCTTGTTTTGTATATATAATTTTGAGTAGAGAATTTCAGATAGAACGTGAAGATATTTTTGGCTTGTAAACACTTTTATCCATCTCCATTGAGAGAGGGTTTTCAATCCTATCTTTTTGTTAACAAATTGTGTACCTAATTTGACTCTAGAACTTGAGAATAAACTACAATGGATGGGAATTTGATTTACCCAGCTGGTATATCATCTCCCCCTTCTATGAGTGGCTAATATCTTTTGTCTAGGGGTGTATTGATGATGGGTGCTTAGCTAATGGGTGTGGGTGTTGCTAATTCGCTTTTATAATTGCTTATCTGATATGGGTCTAGTTATTTCACCATGTTTTAATCTAATAAATAAAGGTTGCAAACATGAATTTACCTTACTTGGCTATATAATTGCTCTAGAGAGAATTTTGTAGTTGTGGATGTGAAATTGCTAGTAGGTACTTGGGAATCCACTTAGATTGGAGGCTAGACATAGCTCCAATCGTGGAATCTCCCATTTAAGGGTCCGATCTAGAGATAGGACGACCTCCCCAAGTAAATATTGGTTGCCTATTTAGCACACCAAATGATGTTCTAACTGAAATCATCGGATATGTGGATGTTGATCGAAAGATAGCATTCCACACTTATGACCAATGCTACCCATGTCAATAGGTGAGAATTTAAGTGAATTAGTGACTACCCTATCCTATAGTGAATTCTCCATCGAAAATGCACCCCTAGTCATCTAGTTCTTATTGGTACGCCCATCTTGATTTTATTGTTTTTATTTGAATTGAGTTGATAGTGACAACTTTCCCAATTCCCCCATTTTATTGCTTTGCTTTTGTTGAACAACTACTCTCACTTTGAAATTTCTTTGCACTATCTCTAATGAGCTAAATCAGGTCCCTTGTGTACGACCCCGACATCCATTAGGTTTATAAATTTTATTTTACGCAATCACTGTGACCTTCTAATTGGAGAGCCACAATTTAAGCTTTCATCCAAAATGGCATTGTTTGCTGGGGACTTGAGTATTAGCTAGTTTTTTATTATTGTTGTGAAGTCAACTTGAGAGTTCTTGTTTTCTTTTACTTTTTGTTGTTTTAGAGTTTTGATTGAGTAGGCCGGCTATGGAAGAAGCCGAGGACAATGAGAGCATTGGCAGCTTAGACAACGCCAACGTTGCAGAGCCAGTAATGAGGAGCTTATGATGGTGGTTGATGGGAAGTTGTGTTTTGTGTCAGAGGGTTCTCGTCTCGAGTACTATCGCCAAAGGGAAGAGAACCAAGGTTGGAAACAAGATGATCGGGATAGGTATGGTGAGCTATACAACCATCGAAGTGTTTATGCAAACCCAAACAAATCAAATTCCCCCCACCAACCAACCATAAGCAATCCCGAGCATTCTAAGTTAGAGGACATGTTGTCCTTGGTGCTGAAAAAAGTGGATACAACACATGCTGGGGTATACGAGCTCAAGAAAGAAGTCTCCATACTTCACAGAATCGTAAGCTCTCATTCAACCTCCATCAAGCAACTTGAGGCCCAAATGAATCATCTTTCTGTTCAAATGACCCTGAGGGTAAGGACGCCACTTCTTAGTGACACCACTATAAATCCTAAACCCGACGGGCACATCATGGCCATTGTTACTAGGAGTGGTTGAACAACCGATGAGATAAGGGAAGCCCTTATGGTACCGGTCACACAACCAAAATAGCAGACATTTGAAACAGGCAAGAAACTAAGAGATGACGAGGTGGAGCATGAGAATGCAATTGACACCCCAGAGGTAAGGAAAGAGCCTGATGTATCGAGTGCACCGAGAAATATTCAGAGTGATAAAGATAAGGAAGAGATCAATACCTGTCCCCAAGAAGTCATTGATGACAAGGTGGACTCTCCTCTTGGACATAGCATTCCAACCACAACACCCAAAGGACCCCCTCCGTATGCTCATCGGCTAAATAAGAAGAAGGAAGAGCAAAAATTTAGCAAGTTTGTTGACATGTTCAGCAAGCTTTCAATAAACATTCTTTTGGTTGAAGCTCTAATATAGATGCCAGGATACTCCAAGTTCATGAAAGAGTTACTTAAAAAGAAAAAGGTGGTTGAAGTGGGCATGGTTGAGATTTCACATAGTTGTAGTGCGGTGATGACTAGCAATGTGGCCAAGAAGAGGGACGATCCGGGTGCTTTCACGATACCATGTACGATTGGTTTGTTTGTGTTTCGAAGGGCCTTGTGAGACTTTGGGGCAAGCATCAACTTGATGCCCCTTGTGATTTTTCAAAAGTTAGGATTGGGCACTCCCAAGCCCACTGCTATGCGGCTACTGATGGCTGATAGGTCGATTAAGTGCCTTGTGGGAATCTTGTTTGATGTTTTGGTAAAAATGGACAAACTAATTCTCCCTGCGGATTTTGTCATCTTGGACTGTGAGGTAGATGTAGAGGTTCTCATTTTTTTGGGATGACCGTTGTTAGCCACCAGACGGGTCCTTTTTCATGTCAAACTCAAAGAACTCAAATTCTGAGTGGGGGATGAGGTAGTGACCTTCAATGTTTGCCAACCAACTAAGCCTCTAGACGATTTGAGAGTCATATCTGTGATAGAATTTGAGGAAAAATTCAGGATGATACCCTTGGAGAGTGTGAAGTGTGCAAGGTGCCCGCAGTTGATTCATTGTAAGATGAACAGCTTGATGGCATCTCTAAGGTGTCAATGGAGCAATTTCCCTTGTTGGAATGGGTCAATGCTAATCGAATTAGCATGCCTTCTGACAATGGTTGAGGATTGTGGTGCCATCGTTGAGCCACGACGTAAAATCAAGCACTTCTTGGGAGGCAACCCAAGTGTCTTTTCTTTCATTTTTCTCACTTTTTGTTATTTTTGTGTTTTTAGGGGATTCATGAAGTGGAAAATGAAATTGAGCACTACGTACAGCTGAAACCTGTTGTGCGAAGGACTGTGCAGACCGCACGAGCAATTGTGCATGTCTCACATCCAACCGCACACCAAAACAAAAAGTCTGGAGGAAAAATAAAAATTGGAGGTAACATGCACTGGGCTGTGCAGGCCGCACAAGCCCACGTGAGTATCGCACCTCCATCGCACAGGGAAAAAGATGCCTGGGCAAACCCAGGGGAGAAAAAGGGGCATGTGTGATACATCATGCAGTCCGCACCTTGCCTGGTGCGAATCGCATGTCGTGGTGCACATGAGGTAAATTTGAATTTTTAATTGACCTAACCCATTGACTGACCCGACCCAGAGATGACCTGGCCGACTCTTTTTCTTCTTTTTCTTTTAAAATCGTATCTCTTTCTTCTTTTTCCACCATCTTTCTCCATAACTCTCATAATCCTCCACCAAAATTCTCTCCAAACCCCTCAAACTCCCACAAATCCTTCTTCTCTTCTCACTCGATATTTTCCACCACTTCTCCACATCGCTGCCATCATTCTCTGGGAGGTCTTGTGGGTCACCATTGTTGGAATTCAATAAGCTTCAATTTCCATTCTTCCCTCCATAATCTTCAGTTGTGGTAAGTTCTCCGACGTTAAATATTTGTTTTTATTATTGTTGGGAACTCATATTGTGAAGCATGCTTTATAGACTAGCCATGTTGATAATGGGTGAGATCCGAAAAATTTTGGGTCCCCAATTTTGAGTTGTAATGATTGATTCTCTTAATGTCAACTTGGTAGATTGGAAATCTTATCTATGCATGTTGATTGGTAGTAATGTTTAGCCTTAATATCTATGATGGGGTGAAGTCTGAGTAACCCACTTGTGACTAGTGCTTGATTTGGCCCGATGATAGATTGGGTGATGTCGTTCTTAAGGGCAAGTGGTCGGTAGTCAGAAGGTTTTGACTAATAATTGATAATTGAGGTTGAAGGTTGCTGATTGTATGCCCGTGATCCTTATTAAAAATCTACTTGGGTTATATGATCTTGTGAGAGGGGGAGGTTAATTGTTGATATGCTATTGGTGCCCATTGTTGCAAGAAGAGCTTGATGTTCCCGATGATAGACGGGGTAACGTCCATCTTAAGGGAAGTCGTTGAGTCCTTTCTTGTTGGTTATGTGTTATTGGAAATCCGAGGAAGTCTGAGTACCCGGATGTTAGAGTAATGAACCCCTATACCCCCTTGTTATTATAAATTGGTTATGTGTGGTGTTAAGTGCTGAAGCTCATCTTGCTCTATGGATCATATGCGTAACTCACAAGAACACAAGGAACCAAAAGTTCCAATTGTGCCATTGTGTGTTTCATATACAATGCAATGATCTTGATGCGTGAGTCGCATGATGCATCGCACAGGGTTGAAACGAAAATGCAGCACACTGCCTTGAGAGGTAAAGTTCGGTGCAACGCGCACTTCAGCTGGTGCAGTTTGCACCTAATTCACACCACAAAGAAAAATCACTGGAATAATTTGTCAGCTAATGCGATGGCATCAGTGATGCGCACTTGTGCTGGTGCGGTTCGCAGGTGAATCACACGAGCCAATAACTCCCTTCTTTGCTTTTCACTTTAATGATTCCAAAATTTCTTTTAGTTGTATATATTCTATTGTATGCTCCTAACACCGAGTCACAGGACTATGTCTTCCAACAGGCACAATATGAAGAGACGCTCCCTAGAGCCCACTCTGACTATGGGAGTTTCCACATATGAGGCAGGACATTCTGAGTCGAGGGTTCTCTTTGGGCTTACGATAATGCAATCCTATTATCTTGAGTTCCAGAAGTGCCCATTCTTGGAGGAAAAGGGATTCAATATAGATAATTTCCAAGAAGAGTTCCCAAACATGCAAAAACAATTTTGCATAAGGGCTTGGGAGCATTTTGACAGAACACCAGGCCTCTACTTTCCTGAGTTGGTATGAGAATTCTATGCTTCATACAGGGCCAACCTTGACATGCTTAATCCTAAAGGTCCCCTAAGCTGGTCACTATGCCTCAACTCAGTTTTGGTACGGGGTAAAGAAGTGAATATCACCCCAGAAGCCATTCATTCTGTCAAATGGGATGACGAACCAATCCCTAAATCAAGATACATGGAACATGTGGTGAAAAAGGATGAGGAATACAAATTGGTTGCTAGTGTGATTGCGGAAGGAGAACCCCTTTAGGCCACCTCAAGGGGATAGATTTATCGCTCGGGTCTCAGATTTGAAACACGCATGTGGCTCAACTTTGTGAGAACCAGATTCATCCCGACTGGCCACACCACTATAGTGTCCATTAAGATGTCTATTCTCATTGCATACATCATGAGAGTCCTCAGTGTGAATGAGGGCGAGATCATAGCTGAATATCTCAAGAGAAAAGAACGACATGACGCCAGATCCATGGCATTCCCCGTGCTTATCACCCTTCTATGCATTCAAGCTGAATGCCCCTTGTTTCGAGGATTCGACAAGGCTAGGCAAGCTACAGGTATGGTTGGCCTAGACACAATGAGGGATAACGATACTCCGCAAATCAAGAAGAGGCATCTTGAACAGACTTCTGAGACCACCATACTCAGTACTCGGGGTAAAAACATAGTGCATGATCAAGAAAGAAATTCACCTGCATCACAAGGAGCATCAAGCACCGTCCATGGATTATCAGGAGCCAACTCTCCAGGTAATTTACTCAAGTTTGCTCAAACTACCAACAAAAATGAGGAATGGTTGTATAAATTTGCTAGAGAAATTCCAGCTTTAATTGAATCTGCTATCAAGTCAGCTCTCAAACCGGTTGTGTCAAGTGTGACCAATCTTTGTGCTAGGGTGGAAACTATGGAAACAGAGGTTGATAGGTTCAAGCAAATGAACCCGCCTATTGAAGCGAATTGGAATCTTAACCTACCAGCTCCAGGCTCGAACTTCCCTACAAGATGTACTAGCCCTCCTGATACTTGGTGCACAAGTTGGGATCCTAATCAAGAAGACAACTCTGAGATGCAAGAAAATGGGACACTGATCGAGATCACCCCAGACAATATAGAGTCGGTCATCCACCATCAACCATCACCTCTAGCACCATATGTGAGGATATGAGGACTTCAACAAAAATGGTTCTCGTATCACGAATTAATGACGTGTGAGGACAGGTGGTTTGTGGATCCCTCGGGCTGTCTTGAGGTCCGGTGGGATCAATCGAACCCTCCGCTAGAAGATTTTCAGCTAGATCCAGCCTATGCTTGCATACCACTGCCAGCACCACCAACTCCACTAGCATCTCGACCACCTCATCAAGTCTATTCACGAAGGAGACACCGACATCATCATTAGCCTACTCAGGGAGTTTTTGGCACTCATTATTATTTGGTTACCTTTTTGTGCATCGTAGGCTATGCTTGTTTTAAGTTTGGGGGGAGTGTGTAAGAATTAACTTCATGATGGTTGTGTTGTGATTGACATTGCCCTCGCCAGGACTTTAGCCAATGTTTTGCTTTAATTTTTTTGCTTTACTTATTATTTTAAGCTTAATTATGCCCTCGCCAGGCTTGAATTTTATTGATGGTGTGCCGGGTTGGTCTTACATGCCCCATTGTCCCACTACTTGTGCATTGTAAATGAACTAAAATGCCTACGCCGAGGTTTATTCTTGATTAATTCATGAGCGCGAAAAATTATGGATCGCCTTGTTTGTAGTAGTGTAGAAATAAACTCCGAGGGTTTTCTTAATACTACGGTTCTTTTCGAAGGAGGAAAAGTTTTGATTATTATTTTTTTCTTTTTTTTGTGTGTCGAACCGAGTTGGTGTTTCCCTATGATAGATTAAGAGGCAACTTTCTTAAGGTAAAATGGCAAGTTTAGTTTTAAGATTGAGTCATGAGAAATGAGTCCGTATATGTTTGTCTCGAAATGGTCCCACTGGAAAAAAAATCTTGGAAAATTGTTTTTGAAAAGGAAAAGAGGAAGGGAAATGATTTTTAGAGAAAGAAATGTTCTCTTGTCATGACTTGCACACTCTTGCTTTGGCTTGATTGACTCACAAACGAGTGTGTAATGAACTCAGAATAGCTTGTCAAAACTCATTTGCCCCAATTGATTGTGGGACTAATGGACGAAGTCTTCTGGCATGATGCCTTGTACGGTGAGGCTTTACCTTGATTCTTGTGCATAAGTGTCGTCTAGAACTTACCCCGAATGTGATTCATGGTAAAATTCTAGGTGTAGCAAAGCTTGGAAAATGACCGTAAGCCCTTTTTGATAGCCGCTTCACTCAAATAACCTCCCAATGACATCAAGTCCTAGTGAACCCCTTTGAGCTTGTGACCATTCTTTGACACCTTTGTAACACCTTGACCTTTTTGGAACTTCCATCTTGGCACCTATTGTAACACCCCAGAACTTCCAAGCCCAGACTAAGCTCAGAAAACCAGTAGGAAATAAAAATAATTCAGAAAAACTCAAGTTCCCAGGAACCACGGTTCAAAGTACGGACCATAGTTTGGAACTACGGCCCGTCATCTGGAACCGTAGTTCAAGATCCAGTAGCCCAGCAGTCTTGTCCCATGGACTACGGACCATAGTTTAGAATCACGGTCCATCATCTTAACCCATATTCCAAGTTCCAGTAGCCTTTTAAAATATGTCCCAGGGATTACGGTTGGAACCACGAAGCATTGTTTAGAACAATGGTCCGTCATTTCAAACTGTAATCCCATGTCCAGTAGCCTTTCAAAATATGTCCCAGGGAGTATGGTTAGAACCACGGAGCATTGTTTAGAACAACGGTCTGTCATTTCAAACTGTAATCCCATGTCCAGTAGCCTCTCAGTTCTAGCTTCAGAAACCACGAGTCCAACGACGGTCCATACTTCAGAAGAATGGTCCATCCTTTGAGTCGTGGAAATACCAGGCTAAGTCAAGACCCAGGAACCACGAGTCACATGACGAACTGTCATCCAGGAATATGGTCCATCTTGTTAAGTCATAGTTCCTGAGATAAGATACCCCTACTACTGTTAGGCAAAACCATGACTCAAGTTGATGGTCCGTTGTCTAGGAGTACGACTCGTCAACTAAGCCGTGATAACTGGGTCGCGATTTTTAGCAGCTTTTTCTAATTAAATTCTAGGGCAATTCCAGACATTTCTACCCAATTTAATACCTAAACTACTTTGTTTGATGTCGGCTAAGACTAATTAAGTAGTCTACAAACTTACTAAACCCTCATTCTCCTAAAAATCATCTGACTTAGACAAAAAGGAGTCAACAGAGGCGTAGTTTCCCTCAAGAACAAGCAGAGGCCTTCACCAAGTTCAGCCCCAAAAATCCAAGGATTTATCCGTGGATTTCTTTACCAGGTATGTGGGATTTCACTAGTGGGTTCCTTTCACCCATTAGGTCCCTAGATTCCAACCAGTTTTTAGTTCCCTCCATGAATTATCACACCTAGGTTTTCCTAGAAATTAGAGATTTATCATAATTCAATTTCTACAATCTCTATGGTGTTGCTACATGTTCTTGGAGAGTTAGTGTAGTTCCAGGTATAATGTTCAGAAAACCTAGTGGTGTACTTCTAGTATTTCATGAATTAACCTCACTAGACATGCTAATTATATGTTCATGTATCAGGATTCGAATGCCATATCTCCCAGTATATTTATGTTACATTCAAAGTAGATTTTCAGTATTTTGAGCTATCCATCATTTCAGTACATTGTTGTTAACATTCAGTTAGGAGTAGACTAAGCACCGAGCGAACTAAGGGATGAAGGCTCAGCCGTCAGTTTTAGGCTGAGACCTTTAGCAGAAATCCCTAAGTTCCAGAACTACGGTGCCACCGTAAGTTCTAAAAGGGTCACCCATCAGATTAGGCTTGACACCCTTGTCCCTTGCGGACATCAGTAATGGATCCACGTCAGACTTGTTCGTACCCTTGGCAAGGTATGAACACCCTTCCACCCAGGGTTATAGGTTGGCCCCACAGTTAGCTCAACTTGGGGTATGTCAGTTAGTAGTGTCTCCAATAGTCAGATTCATGTGCATTGACCTTTTATCCAGTATTTTTGTTCAGTATTCAGTTCATCATGCTATTTCATGATTTATACTTGGTCATTGCATTCAGTTTCACTTTCAGTTATGTTGTAGTATATCTATCTTCATGTTCAGTTCTATATTATCAGCTTTTACATATATCCTGCATGCTCAGTACATTCAAAGTACTGACGCATACTCTCGTGCTACATCATTTCATGATGTAGGTTTGGGTACTCAGCATCCAGACCGCGCTTAGCTCAGTTCCCCAGTTCATACTCAGCACTTCATTGGTGAGTCCTCATTAGTTTGAGGAGGATAGACATGCTTCATTTTAGTATTTACTCTCAGTTTTTGCTTTGCAAAGTTAGGTGGGGGAATGTCCCAACAACTTTCATTCAGTTAGATGGCTTTCAGACATAGACTAGACTCAATAGTTGTTAGTGTTGTTTTCAGTCAGCACTAAACTATATTTTTTTATAGCCTTTTCAGATTTTTTGGGCTCTCATCTTGCTTTAACATATTGAATTACTTTTGTTTTCCGCACAGTACTTATCTTTAAACTGGTTTTACTTAGATATTCCATGCCATGGGTTAGCTTGGGGTCACTTGTGACACTAAGCACCGTGTTGCATCTAGGGGGTAGCTTCGAGGCATGACAAACTTGGTATCAGAGCATCAGGTTTAAGTGTCCTAGGATGTCTGAAAGCCGCGTCAAGTAGAGTCTTCTTCATGGGTGTAAAGCGCGACACACTTATGGGTGAAAAGCTATGAGACGTCATTAGGAATAACTTTCGTTCTTTCTTTTCCAGTTCGTGCAATGGAGTATAAACTCTATTTAAATTCTCCTATATTCTAACTCATGCTCTTTACATTTCAGAAAAATGCCTCCCAGAAGAGCAAATGCTAGGAATTAGCCAGCACCAGCAGCTCCAGCCGACCCATTGAATGAGCAGGTTACGCATGTAGAATTTAGGGTTGCTTTTCAAGTACTTGCTTAGGCCATGACTGCCCAGGTCAACCAGCAGGCTGCGGCTTAAGCACCACCTCAGTTCAATACTGTTGCGGCCAGAATCTGGGACTTCACTAGGATGAACCCTCTAAAATTTCATGGGTCCAAGTCGGAACAGGATCCCTAAGAATTCCTAGAAGATATTCAGAAGGTTATAGATATTATGGGTGTAACTTCAGTGGAGAGTGTAGACCTAGCTACCTACCAGCTGAAAGGGGTAGCTTATACTTTGTACCAGCAGCTGAAGGAATTTCGTTGTTCCAATGCCGGATTTCTGACGTGGGATCTTTTCAAGACTACATTTTTGGACTTGTTCTTACCACTATAACTCAGGGAGGCCAAGGTTCAAGAGTTCATCAATCTAAGTCAGGATGACATGAGCTTGAAGGACTATGCTCGGAAGTTCACTCACCTATCTAAGTATGCCCCAGCAATAGTAGTTGACTCTAGAGCTCGTATGAGAAAGTTCATCTCTGGTGTGTCTGATGATGTGGTCAGGGAATGCAAGACTGCAATACTAGTGAAAGAAATGGACTTCTCCAGGTTGGTTACTTATACTCAACAGATGGAGGAGGAAAAGGGCAAGGAAAGGGGAGGTGATGCTAAGAGGTCTAGGACAAGTGAGTATAGGTACTCTCAATAGAGATCAGAGGGTGGCAACCGCCCTCATTATCGCTAGAAGAATTCAGCCCCACCTTCATCTTCTGCTAGTGCCCAAGTACCCAAGTTTAAAAAAGATAGACGGGATAGAGCGTCTGGCTCTAAGTCCCACAGTACAGTTACTAGTGGGTGCACTAACCCAGTGTGACAAAAGTGTGGTAGGAACCACCAAGGTGAGAGCCTAGCAGGTAGTGGAAATTGCTTTGGGTATGGTAAGCCAGGCCACAGGATGAGGGAGTGCCCTAAAAATTCTTAGAAGGGCAGGAACACTCGTTCGCATAATCAAGCCAGCTCTACTGCAGCTCCAGTAGGTCACCCTACTCAGTAGGGTGCCTTATCTGGTAGGTGGCGGTCAGCGCCAGAATAGATTGTATGCTTTTTAGGCTCGATAGGATCAAGAGGACTCTCCTAATGTTGTTACGGGTACGTTACGAGTCTTTAATACCAATGTTTATGCATTATTTGACCCAGGGGCTACACTTTCCATTATAACTCCATATATAGCAGTAAATTTTAATGTCAGTCCATAAACCCTCCTAGAACACTTCTCAGTCTCTACTCCAGTTGGTGACCCAGTTATAGCTAGACGGGTATACAGAAATTTCCCAGTCACAGTTTCCCAGAAAGTCACCTCAACAGATCTTGTAGAGTTAGAAATGATAGACTTTGATATCATTCTAGGCATGGATTGGTTACATTCCTATTATGCCTCAGTCGATTGTAGAACTAGGATCGTTCATATTCATTTTCCTAACGAGCCAGTCCTAGAGTGGAAGGGTAGTAACTCAATGGCTATAGGTCATTTCATCTCCTACCTTAAGGCCAGAAAAATAATCTCCAAAAGATATATCTATCACCTTGTTCGGGTGAAGGATTCAAACTCCAAGACCCCAACTCTAGAGTCAGTCCCAGTGGTGAATGAGTTTCCAAAAGTGTTCCCAGAATATCTTCCCAGAGTTTCTCCCGAAAGGGAAATCGCCTTCAGAATTGATCTCCTTCCAGATACCCAGCCTATTTTGATTCCTCTCTACAGAATGGCTCCAGCTGAGCTTAAGGAATTGAAAGAACAGCTGAAGGACCTGCTAGATAAGGGCTTCATCAGACCCAGTATCTCTCCATGGGGTGCTCATGTGTTATTCGTGCGTAAAAAGAACGGTTCCCTCAGAATGTGCATTGACTACCGTCAGTTAAACAAAGTCACATTCAAGAATAAATATCCTATTCCCAAGATTGATGACTTGTTCAACCATCTTCAGGGCGCTAGTCATTTTTCAAAGATAGACCTCAAATTCGACTATCATCAGCTCAGAGTCAGAGATAGTGACATCCCGAAGACAGCCTTCCGAACACGGTATGGTCACTATGAATTTGTTGTTATGTCTTTTAGACTGACCAATGCTCCTGTAGATTTCATGGAACTAATGAACAGGGTATTCAAGCAGTATTTGGACTTGTTCGTTATTGACTTCATTGATGATATCTTTTTTTACTCTAGAAATAAGGAGGAGCATGCAACTCATTTGAGGGTTGTTATCCAGACCCTCAAGGATCGCCTGCTATTTGCTAAGTTCAGCAAGTGCAAATTCTGGTTACAGTCTGTCGCTTTCCTTGGTCATATGGTATCCAGAGAAGGGATCCGTGTTGATTCCCAGATAATTAAGGTAGTAAAGGACTGGCCCAAACCCACCTCTCCGACAGACATCATGAGTTTCTTGGGTTTAGCTGGTTATTACAGGAGGTTCATAGGAGGATTTTCATCTATAGTTGCCCCATTGACCAAGTTGACTTAGAGAAAGGTCAAGCTTTAGTGGTCAGAGAAGTGTGAGAAGAGTTTCTTAGAGCTGAAGACCAGGTTGACTACAGCTTATATTTTGACCCTACCAGATGGTTCAGACGGTTACGTTATTTATTGTGATGCATCTAGAGTCACCTTGGGTTGTGTTTTGATGCAGCAGGGTAAGGTCATAGCTTATGCTCCCAGACAGCTTAAGGCCCATGAGAAGAACTACCCTACTCATGACCTCGAGCTTGCAGCAATTGTGCTTTCCCTAAAAATTTGGAGGCACTATCTGTATGGTGTTCATGTTGATGTGTTCACAAATCACAAGAGCCTTCAGTATGTGTTCAACTAGAAAGAGTTGAATCTTCGTCAGAGGAGATGGCTTGAATTACTCAAGGATTATGATATGAATGTGCTCTACCATCCGAGTAAGGCCAATGTAGTGGAGGATGCTCTCAGTAGACTGTCTATTGGTAGTGTATCTCATGTTGAGGAAGAGAAGAGAGAATTGGTCAAAGATGTTCATCAGCTTACTTGCCTAGAAGTTTGCCTTATGGACACGACAGACGGTGGTGTGATCGTTCAGAATGGGTCAGAATCTTTTTTGGTTGCTGAAGTTAAGGAAAAGTAGGATAGTGATCCCATACTACTTCAGCTGAAGGGTGCAGTTTATCAGCAAAGAGTAGAGGTTGTCTCCCAAGGGGGAGATAGTGTACTCTATTATCAGGGTCGCTTATGTGTTCCTAAGGTGGGTGAGTTGAGATAGCAGATCCTTTTAGAAGCCCATAATTCCAGATATTCCATCCATGTAGGTGCCACTAAGATGTACCATGATCTACGTGAAGTCTATTGGTGGAACGGCATGAAGAAGGACATCACAGATTTTGTGGCTAAGTGCCCCAACTGTCAGTAGGTAAAGGTAGAACATCAGAAACCTAGAGGTGTGACTCCGGAGATTAGCATTCCTACTTGGAAGTGGGAAGTGGTTAACATGGATTTCATAACGGGTATACCCCGTACTCGCAGGCAGCATGATTCCATTTGGGTGATAGTTGAAAGAGTCACTAAGTCGGCTCAGTTCTTAGCAGTCAAGACTACAGATTCAGCGGAGGATTATGCCAGGCTCTACATCAGTGAGATAGTCAGACTGCATGGGGTTTCCTTGTCTATCATTTTAGATAGAGTTCTTCATTTTACATCTCATTTCTGGAGATCTTTCAAGAAAGGTCTTGGTACTTAGGTGAACCTCAGTACAACATTTCATCCACAGACGGATGGTCAGGCTGAGCGTACCATTCAGACCTTGGAGGATATGTTCAGAGCTTGTGTGATAGATTTCAAGGGTAGTTGGGATGATCACCTACCTCTCATAGAGTTTGCATACAATAACAACTTCCATTCTAGCATTCAGATGGCCCCATATGAGGGCCTCTATGGGCGTAGATGTAGGTCACCTGTTGTTTGGTTTGAAGTGGGTGAAGCAGCTTTGATTGGACCAAATTCGGTACATAAGTCTATGGAGAAAGTTTAGCTCATCATAGATAGGCTAAAGACAACTCAGAGTTGTCAGAAGTCCTATGCAGATGTTAGAAGGAGGGACTTAGAGTTTGAAGTTGACGATTTTGGGTCTTCCTGAAAGTGTCACCCATGAATGGTGTAATGAGATTTGGAAAGAAAGAAAAGATCAGACCCAGATATATAGGTCCTTACAGGATCCTGAAAAGGGTTGGTGATCTGGCTTACGAGTTAGAGTTACCATCATAACTAGCAGCAGTTCATCCAGTCTTCCATATTTCTCTTTTGAAGAAGTGTGTGGGTGACCCAACTTCGATAGTACCCCTAAAGAGTATGGTCGTTAAGGATAGCCTCACCTAGAGTTCTGTGGAGGAATCAGTCCATAGAGGGAGTTACTTGGGAAGAAGAAGCAGCCATGATGTCCAAGTACCACCGCCTATTTCCATCCGATTCAGTTTCAGCTTGAGGTAATTAGTTCCTCTCCAGTCTCTAAGTTTACTCTTGTGTAATTCAGTCTCAGTACCATTATTACATCAGTTATCCTTGCATTTCAGCATACTTGAATGTTTATGGGACTCAATTCAGTAGATGTCTATTTCCAATACTCAATTGGTAGGGATTCAACTCTTCCCCTCAAAACTCAGTTGGTTTAGTCTTCATTCGAGGACGAATGATCCAAAGAGGGAGATATCGTAAAAACCCAGAAATTCCAAGCCCAGACTAAGCTCAGAAAACTAGTAGGAAATAAAAAAAATCAGAAAAACTCAAGTTCCCAAGTACCACGGTTCAAAGTACGAGCTGTAGTTTTGAACTACGGCCCATCATATTGAACCATAGTTCAAGATCCAGTAGCCCAGCAATCTTTTCCCAGGGACCACGGTTAGGATTATGTATCGTAGTTTAGAACCACGGTCTGTTGTCTTAACCCGTAGTCCAAGTTCCAGTAGCCTTTCAAAATATGTCCCAGGGATTACGATTGGAACCACAGACCATTGTTTAGAATCACGGTCCGACATTTCAAACTGTAATCCCAAGTACAATAGCCTCTAAGTTCTAGCTTCAGAAACCACGAGTCCAACGATGGTCCGTACTTCAGAAGAATGGTCCATCATTTGAGTCATGGAAATCCCACGCTAAGTCAAGACCCAGGAACCACGAGTCACATGATGAACCGTCATCCAGGAATACGGTCCGTCCTGTTAAGTCATAGTTCCTGAGATCAGATACCCCTACCATTGTTAGGCAAAACCACGACTCAGGTTGACGGTCCGTCATCTAGGAGTATGGCCCGTCAACCAAGTCGTGATCACTGGGTCATGATTTTAAGTAGCTTTTTCTAATTAAATTCCAGGGGCATTCCAGATATTTCCTACCAAATCTAATGCCTAAACTATGTCGTTTGATGTCATCTAAGACTAATTAAGTAGCCTAAAAACTAACTAAACCCTCATTCTCCTAAAAATCATCCGACTTAGACCAAAAGGACTCAACAGAGGCGTAGTTTCTCTCAAGAACAAGCAGAGGCCTTCACAAAGTTCAGCCCCAAAAATCCAAGGATTTCTCCGTGGATTTCTTTACCAGGAATGTGGTATTTCACTAGTGGGTTCCTTTAACCCATTAGGTCCCTACATTCCAACAAATTTTCAGTTCCCTCCATGAATTTTCAAACCTAGGTGTTCCTAGAATTTAGAGATTTATCGTAATTCAGTTTCTACAATCTCTATAGTGTTAACTACATGTTCTTGGAGAGTTAGTGTAGTTCCAGGTATAATATTCAGAAAACCTAGTGGTGTACTTCTAGTATTTCATGAATTAAGTACACTAGACATGCTAATTATATGTTTATGTATCAGGATTTGAATGCCATATCTCCCAGTATATTTATGTTGCATTCTCAGTTGATTTTCAGTATTTTGAGCTATCCATCATTTCATTACATTGTTGTTAACATTTAGTTCGGAGTAGACTTAGCACCAAGCGAACTAAGGGATGAAGGATCACCCGTCAGTTTTAGGCTGAGACCTTTAGCAGAAATCCCTAAGTTCCAAAACTATGGCACCACCGTATGTTATAAAGGGGTCACTCATTAGATTAGGCTTGACACCCTTATCCCTTGCGGACATCAGTAGTGGATCCACATTAGACTTGGTCGTACCCTTGGCAAGGTATGAACACCCTTCCTTCTAGGGTTATAGGTTATCCCCATAGTTAGCTTAACTTGGGGTATGTCGGTTAGTAGTGTCTCCCACAGTCAGATTCATGTGCATTGACCTTGACCTTGTATCCAGTATTTATGTTCAGTATTCAGTTCAACATGTTATTTCATGATTTATACTTGGTCATTGCATTCAGTACAGCTTTTAGTTATGTTGTAGTATATCTATCTTCATGTTCAGTTCTATATTGCCAGCTTGTACATATATCCTGCATGCTCAGTACATTCAAAGTACTGACGCATACTCTTGTGCTACATCATTTCATAATGTAGGTTCAGTTACTCAGCATCCGGACCACGCTTAGCTCGGTTCCCCATTTCGTACTCAGCACTTCAGTGGTGAGTCCTTATTAGTTTGAGGACGATAGACATGCTTTATTTCATTATTTACTTTCAGTGTTAAATTTGCATAGTTAGCTGGGGGCATGTCCCAGCATCTCCCATTCAGTTAGATGGCTTTCAGACATAGACTATACTCAGCAGTTGTTAGTGTTGTTTTTAGTCAGCACTAAACTATATTTCTTTATAGCCTTTTCAGATTTGTTGGGCTCTCATCTTGCTTTAAGATATTGAATTGCTTTAGTTTTCCGCACAGTACATATCTTTAAATTGGTTTTACTTAGATATGACATGCCATGGGTTAGCTTGGGGTCACTTGTGACACTAAGCACCGTGTTCCATCCAGGGGGTAGCTTCGAGGCATGACACCTATCCTCCCTAATTGCTTGAAAATGAAATGTAGGCTAAAAGCCTAAGTTTGGGTGGGAAACAAAAGACAACATAGGCAAATGCCTATGTTTGGGGGGTGCATGCGATCAAATGAGGAGATGAAAAGAAATGCACTTCAAGTGCAAGGTAGAACCTTGATTCGAAAATTGAAAAGTGCTCCAAAAGATCAATCCAATGAGAAAATTGAAAAGCAAAAATAGGTGCTACCAAGTGAAGGTGATATAAGGTGTGAATAATCATGAGGTTAAAAGGAGAAATCTTGGGTTGTGTGAGAAAGAAATAAGGTGAAGTTAAAAAATTTGAAAATGTGAGCGGCGTTTGAAATGAATACAAAGAGCATTTAAGGAGGTTTAGTCACTTGAACCAAATGATATCCTCACCTTAACCCTAGCCAACATTATAACCCACAAGTCCTTGGTGATTCTGAGCTTAGCTACCCTACATTAGTGGGGATTTACATGAAGGTCAAGCCTATGGTTCGATGCGCATGCACTTGAACTTCCTTGAGAGAGTGAGAGTCTTCGTGGTTCTCTTATAATCTCATGGTTAAGAATTGAATAATTGTGAGTGGGATTCTCTCTTGTGGTGAGTGGAATCATGCACTTGAATTAAAGCATAGAGTCTCTATTTCAATTGAGGGGAATGAATGAGAAAAGTTGTGTGGTGAATCTCTAGGCAAACCTTGACGGTCCATGCCAATGACTTGAGAAGCTAAAATATCTTGTTTTTAATGGCAAATTCCCTTGAGTTTTAAGAGATATGATGTCCTTTTTGAAAAAAGTTTTGAAATGAGCAATTGCCTTGAGCATGTGGGGGTCCAAATTGAGATAAGCATAGTAGTTGAGTCTTTTGTTTGAGTCTTTTGTTTGTTTATTTTTCTTAAATTTTTGGTGTAGAATAGTTTTGGTGCCTTAATTGCCTTAGCATAATTCATTCCTTGCCATGTTTGTATCTTGATTGAGGACAAACAATAGTTCAAGTTTGGGGGAATGATAAGTTGGTAATCTACCAACTTATTGAGCCTATATCCATGAATTATTGCTACGTTTTGAATTGATTTAGAGGTTCTTATGGCCTTTATTGATGTCTATGCAGGTACTTTGGATAGAAGAGGAGAAACAAGGATATGGACCCAAAATAGCCAAAAAAGAGCTAAGTGTGAAGAGTTGAGAAAAGCTGGAGAATCTACCGAGAGGTGTGGTGGTTGTGCGACAAGCACAAGCTGAGGTGTGGTTCGCATCTCTTCCGCATGAAGCTGCAAAGATAACTAAAGATTCTGCTAAAAAGTGTGCTCGCCATGCAATGCACATATCTCGTGGTGCGAAATGCATCGCCTTTCGCACAAAGCCTACTTAAGTGGCTGAAGTCATTGGTCAACCTGAAGCAGGTGTGCGACGCACACACTACGATGTGCGAACCGCATATCGCGTCGCACACCACTCGGAGGGCAATTTTGTCCTACATTTATGTGATGATTTTGGGAATATATAAAAGGAAATTTTAGGCTTGTTTTGTATATAGAATTTTGAGCAGAGAATTTCAGAGAGAACTTGAAGATATTTTTGGATTGTAAACACTTTTCTCCATCTCCATTGAGAGAGGGTTTTCAATCCAATCTTTTGTTTAACAAATTGTGTACCTAATTCGCTTTTATAATTGCTTATCTGATATGGTTATAATAATTTCACCATGTTTTAATCTAATAATTTGTGGTTGCAAATATGAATTTACCTTACTTGGCTATATAATTGCTCGAGAGAGAATTTTGTATTTGTGGATGTGAAATTGCTAGTGGGTACTTGGGAATTCACTTATATTGGAGGCTAGACATAGCTCCAATCGCGGAATCTACCATTTAAAGGTCCGATCTAGGGATAGGACGACCTCTCCAAGTAAATGTTGGTTGCCTATTTAGCACACCGAATGATCTTCTAACCAAAATCATCGGATATGTGGATGTTGATCGAGAGATAGCATTCCACACTTATGACCAACTCTACCCGTGTCAATAGGTGAGAATTTACGTGAATTAGTGACTACCCTATCCTATAGTGAATGCCCCATCAGAAATGCACCCCTAGTCATCTAGTTCTTATTGGTACACCCATCTCGATTTTATAGTTTTTATTTGAATTGAGTTAGTAGTGACAACTTTCCCAATTCCCCTATTTTATTGCTTTGGTTTTGTTGAACAACTACTCTCACTTTGAAATCGCTTTGCACAATCTATAATGAGCTATATCAGGTCCCTTGGGTATGACTCCAACATCTGTTGGGTTTATAAATTTTGTTTTGACTACGCGATCGCTGTGACCTCCTAATTGGAGAGCCACGATTTTAGTGTTCATAACGCCATAGAGTACAGATTTACTTCGGGATTCCTTACACTGAGTCAGAGTGATCCAGGATAGACTTTGAGCAGCTCAAAGTAGGCAGAAGAGCTACGCTAATCATAGACTTTGTTCCTTGGAGTTTAGTGTTAAGGATTTGGTATTCCTCCATGTGTCGCCCATAAAGGGCGTGATGAGATTTAGTCGGTGAGGCAAGCTTAGCCCCACGTACATTGGGCCATTTGAGATTCTCCAAAGATTTGGTAGTGTTGCCTATCAGTTAGCCTTGCCTCCGATGGTTTCAACCATGCGTCTTGTATTTTATGTGTTGATGTTGCGCCTATATATTCCATATGAGTCTCATGGCATGCCTCAAAGCTACCCTCTAGACGTAACATAGGACTCGGGACCATAAGTGCCCCAAGTTAACCCTTGGTCATAGCATAACATAAGCATACACAAGGAAACATAGCGGAATCACAAATAAAAAGCTAGGCAACCCAATCCATAAATGATGAAGTCAATAAGAAAAATAATCCAAAAGGGAGACTCGAATACTGTCTATGTCTAAAAAGCCTCTACATGACATAAGGAGTTGCTAGGACAAGACCCTAGCTAACTCAAAGTACGAAAGTAAATATACATACAGAATACTAAGATCATAACTAGCCCTCGAATAATTAGGACTCACCAACACTGACTTGAATGGTCTGCGGTCTCTAGACACGTGCCTGAGGGAGGGAACCTGAGTCTGCATCATGAAGAGGATTCAGTACAAATATGTGTCAGTACTATAGGATGTACCGAGTATGTGAGATATGCATGTGATATGATAAAATATACTTGGAAGCATGCTTAAAATGAGATCATGCATAATTTGTGATAAAACATGCTCAAAATATCCTTGAAGCTGAAATCATATTATAATAGTAAAATCTGTAATGTAATGACTCAATGCAATATCATAAGTTGAAAACATAATCAATCATAAGTCATAAATAGTAAGTCTGAAATTTAAAAGCAAAGAGTCAATACAATATTTTCATGAAAACTAGCTTCTGTGGGAAAATACCATAAGTAAAGCTTAAGTCATGAAATAGATAACTTGATGCATAAAACCTTTTTACGGGAGTTTCTTATAACCGACAATAGACCGTGTGAGCTATATGGAATCTAACTATATAACCCTAGTTAACAAAGCTGACTTGAACCGTGGCAAGGAATGAGTCACCATATCCAACTATATAACCTTAGTTGGCAAAGCTATCGTAATGCACGCTAGGCACAGCACACCATGATCAATATGTGGTACCACTCTCATAAACCTATAGGGAACTTCATTTCATAACCTACACTGGCAACGTAGTTTTTGACTTGGGTAATCGAACCCTCATCGCTCGGTGCTAAATACTACTCCCAAAACATATATATATAGCTCATAATACTTGTGACATATCTGATGTCAAAACTGTTCATAATTTAGGTAGACATATCTGGATGCAAAACCTTTCATAAACCATAGGGACATATCTAATGTCCAAAACTGTTAAAAAAGCATAAGGACATATCTGATGGAATGCAATTCACAAGTCATGAGTCTTAAAGCTTTGCTAAACCATAATTCAATATATACTTTCCTTCTAATATCATAGCTTGAAGAATTAGTGTCACGACCCGATTTCTCGGTCATGATGGCACCTACAACCCCCGGTAGGTGAACCAATCCCTGTAGCCCAGAACAGTTAGTAATGGGCTACTATCTACCAAATAAGAGAGTAAAACGAATAAAATAGATAACAGGTATATAAATATATACATATGCGGAAACTAAACCAAACCCCAAGACCTGGTATCATAGTACAGAGCCAAAACTACATACATGGAGTGAAAACTATCCAAAAGAATATATACAGATGTCTCTAAATGGTAATAGAGTACATAAAGCAAAAGATAAACTAAAGCTAAGCTCCGATCGCCAAGAGCTCACCCTCAGCCTGAAGTAGTCTCCAACAGATCTCCAAGCACGAATTACAGCGGTCTAACGGCGATAGCCACGCTAGGATCTGCACCCAAAGATGCAGGGGGTAGGGGTGAGCACCAAATGCGAAGCATAAGGTACCCAGTAGGTATCATAGGCTGACTGGGCACATATAAGATAAAAGAGCAGTAATAGACAGAATAGAAGCAAGCAGTCACAGAAATCAACGAAAGGTACACAGGAACTAGCCCAGAGGGAAATCAACAGAACCACATACGAGGCTAGTAAGCAGAATATACACACCAAAGGCACAGGTGAAAGTAAGAAACAACGCACCTGGGGTCCTTGCAATAACAGTGTATACAAAGTAAGTTTACGAAATGGATGGTATACCGGTAACCTCAAGTTTAAGAAGAAGAGAGAAAGAGTAATAATAGGCATGCTCAGAGACATGAATCAAACTCAACTAATCATACCAATGTCATACTTATCCATAATAGAGAACAATTCTGCAAGTAAAAAGCAAAAGTCTACCTACAGTCCCTCGGCCGCCCATACAACCGAGGAACACAAACAAGGGAAAACAAACCCTCCGGCATCCCATACTACCGGAGCGTACAATCAGCAAACAGCAAACAAGGGTGGAACCTCGAATCATGAATGATATGATGCATGAAGATCTCAAGTGCCATAGTATCTCTGTATGTACCTCCTTCGGCGCCGATCCGGCCCAGCAGGTAGGTTCCATGGAAGGACTCTGCCCGTATACCTCTACTCCCCCGTATACCCCTCTTCCGGCACACACAGCCCGTAGCCCCTGGCCCGGATAGCAAGGTCCATGGAGGTCCCCGACCCCATACCAAAACTCAGTATCAGAACATGTATCAAGATAGAGACCCAGTCTCGATATCAAGATAGAGACCCAGTCTCGAATATGCATGCCCAGACCCTGTCCAGGACTAAAAATAGTAGGAAAATATCTCAAAAACCCCTCCAAGGGTGCCCGGGCGTCGCCGGGTCTAAACAGTAAAAAGTCATCTCAGGTGCTCGGTCCAACCGAGGCTAAAAATCATCTCAAGTAGTAAGAAAACTCAACTAGCACTCCGGCCCTGCCGAGTCTAGTGATAATCGTAAAACTGATGATTTTAAACCACAAGTGAAATCAACCATTTCCAAATCATTTCCATCAAAAACGGGCCCCCCGGGCCATGCAAGGTTTAGAAAACAGTGTCAGTAGGCCCGAAGCCAAAACCACAGTAAAACATGGATAAAACCTCTTTATATGCATGGAAATGGTATGATCACACACAATAGCTGCCCCGCAGCTCACAATCAACCTATCGACCCTGCACAGGCCCACAGCTACTCAGCAAGCATAACCAGCCTAGAAGGATAATTCTATGCCCGGGACTCGCGGACATTCCCAAAATCCCACCTTCTATGTTCCAGAGTCAACAAGGCCTCGCAGGACCACAAGGGTAAATAAAATATATCGCAAATACTACAAACAACGGAGGAATAAAAATAGGCGGACATGAATAAGCGGTCAAGGTCTGTGGTACCAACCTAATAAACCAACCCAAGGATGCCCATTAATACAATTTTATTCTATATATGCGGAGTCTAGGGAAATTAAACCGTAACCTACCTGTCGTCCGATGACAAGCTGCTGAAACAACGATGTCCAAGCTCGAACCACTCCAAGCAATTCCAAAACTAAATCGGAATCGGAATCGGATTTGGGCTTGAATAACTTGACGTAGATAATTGATTTCCTTCCCGAAATTAAACACAACGTCAAAATATATCTAGTTCCACCTAATTTTCTCTGTATACGTATATAGAAGGTGGCCTTTAATGCTGCAACATCACCTTCTAATATATAAAAAGAATGGAAGGAGAATTAAATGCTGCCAAACTTTTAAAGTTTGGCAGCTATATATAATAAGTAGGCAATTCATCAAATGCTGCCACTCTAAATATACTAGTGCTGCCTTCACCTTCCACTTACACGTGGGGGTGGAGGTGGCAACCAATTTTCCTCCGTTAGGTATATATTCGGGTATTGCATAAATTCGTGGTAAAATAAATATAGTATTTTAAATATACCATAATTATTAGAAAATCATTTCCAATAAAACCTACTATATTATAATAATAAATTTCAACATAACTAAATTTACTATCTCCGTTAAAGTATTACGGAGTATAAAAACTTTATAAGATAAATACATATACAATTATAACATAACAAAATATTCTTCATAAACCTTTAAAATATTATAAAAGGCAGTAATAATATAATTTTTACCAATTTCAACTTTTAAATAACGTATTTTCAAATACACGCACGATACTAATAAAGTTCTTAAGTTTAGGCTCGTAATTCGCCTACGCACAATTTCGATATTCAAGAATTCTCTTGGGATCCTCCCTTATATTTTATAACTGTTTTGGAACTGAAATGACATTTTAAAACGTGACGTCGAGGCTTAATCGCGTCTAACCCGACCCGGTTCGCGACCCGGTTCGCAACCCGTTTTCTGCCAGACAGCCCGCGGTAAAACAGTCATAACTCTTTGCTCCGAGATTATTTGGACGTGCGGTTTTATGCGTTGGAAACTAGACTCGTAGACCTTCGATTTGGTATGTCAGGGGACTTCTAACTCTTTATATATTGGGAGAAAAGTCCCGAGATATTTGACCCAAAGTTCAGGAAATTTGTTAACGAACTTACGATATCTTTTGTCGATTTGCTTGACTTCAAAACTTAAACGTGGAAATGACCGGAAGGGTCATTACATAAAGTTAGAAGATGAATCTAAAAAACTAACAGCATTTACTGTACCCCAAGGATTTTACGAATGGAACGTATTACCCTTTGGATATAAAAATGCACCAGGAAGATATCAATATTTTATGGATAAATATTTTAATCAACTAGAAAACTGCATAGTATATATAGATGATATACTACTATGCTCAAAAATACAAGTCGAACATATAAAACTATTGGAAAAATTTATACATATAATAGAATACTCTGGAATAAGCTTAAGCAAAAAGAAAGCCGAGATAATGAAAAATCAAATAGAATTTTTAGGAATAGAAATAGATAAAAATGGTATAAAAATGCAAACACATATTGTACAAAAAATTGTTAACCTTGATGAAAATATAGACACAAAAAAGAAATTACAATCCTTTTTGGGATTGGTAAATCAAGTAAGAGAATATATACCAAAATTAGCTGAACATCTAAAAACTTTACATAAAAAACTAAAGAAAGATATTGAATATCATTTCGATAATAAAGATAAAGAGCATATAAGACATATCAAAACCTTATGCAAAAAACTACCAAAACTATATTTCCAGATGAAAATAAACCATTTACTTATATTGTTGAAACAGATTCGAGCAATCACAGTTATGGAGGAGTCCTAAAATATAAATATGACAAAGAAAAAATAGAACATCATTGTAGATATTATTCAGGATCCTATACAGAAGCACAATTAAAATGGGAAATAAATAGAAAAGAACTATTTGCACTATATAAATGCCTATTAGCATTTGAGCCGTATATAGTATATAACAAATTTATTGTGAGAACAGATAACACACAGGTAAAATGGTGGATAACCAGGAAAGTACAAGATTCAGTTACAACAAAAGAAATAAGAAGATTAGTCTTAAATATATTAAACTTTACATTTACAATTGAGATAATCACGACTAATAAGAATATCATTGCAGACTATCTCTCCAGAAAAACTTAATGCCGAAGAAACATTGGCAAAAATACTCACAGCTATGACTACACTTTGTCAAAAAGTGGACAGTCTAGACACTGAGTTACAGGTACTGAAGAAAACAGTTAATAGTCAGCAGCATGACTCAAAATATGCGGTGCTAAGTCCCTCGGCAGACTCTAAATAGCCAGAACTAAAAGGTGACGTTGAGATACACCGAAAAACTCAAACCACTAACAAATTGTTAAATACAGCTGCAGGTACAAGAGAAAACAAAACAGTTAGTACAAAACCATTTACAAACACTAATCTGAACAAAGTATTTGACAAACCATTTACCCAAAAAAGACAACCCACTGAGATATCAAGTATCACACCCCAGACATCCACATATGCGAATAGCCTCCACAAAGATAAAAAGATATACAACCATATCACCCAAACCTACATCGAAAATATCCACAAAATACAAACTTTCTTAAACCTCAAACCAAAATCTACCACTACTACCGAAAAAACACAAGATTATTTAACTCAAAAACTACAAGGATACAACCGGCTGATAGCACAGCTATCTCTCTCTCTCTTAAAACTACAAGGATACAACCGGCTGATAGCACAACTATCTCTCTCTAACTACCTGATGAGATCCTTCTCTCTCTCTCTTATAACGACTTGGAACATATATGGTCTGGGTATTTATGACAAATTAACTTGCAATATCTGATTAATAATTCTTCTGAAATGAACCCTTTTTTCAAGGCTCTAGTTGTTGGTTGTAGCTCTGGTTTTAATTAAGATAAAATCCATTTCTGGACTTCATCCATATCTGCTTGTCGTAGTTCCCTTGAATTCGCATAGATCATTAGGTGGTCTCTGGAATAATAACTCTAGATAGCATTTCCTTGTAGATAGTTCGTAGCTAATTCTTGAATAATAGTTGATATACCAATTATTCTTTTATTTGCATAAAAGTTAGGTATCTCAACTTTCGGTATCTCTACTTGTCGCGATATATCTTCTGGTATAATCATTTCCCTGGTCAGGCCTATTTTGACTACCCGAATTAAGAGTTTTATTTCGTCATATAATATCTCTACCAGTGCCGTGTAGAATTTAATGAAAAATAAATTTCCTTTTGTAATCCGTTTGTATGTGATAAAAGCTTTGTGGAGTTCTGGAATTCCACTTATTTCTTCGCCATCGTAGGTGTATACAGTACTAAGTAATCCATAGTTGTAACAAGTTCTAACTAAGTTTGAATTTGTCTTTGGCTGTGCTATTAGCCGGTTGTATCCTTGTAGTTTTTGAGTTAAATAATCTTTTGTTTTTTCGGTAGTAGTGGTAGATCTTGGTTTGAGGTTTAAGAAAGTTTGTATTTTGTGGGTATTTTCGATGTAGGTTTGGGTGATATGGTAGTATATCTTTTTATCTTTGTGGAGGCTATTCGCATATATGGATGTCTGGGGTGTGATACTTGATATCTCAGTGGGTTGTCTTTTTTGGGTAAATGGTTTGTCAAATACTTTGTTCAGATTAGTGTTTGTAAATGGTTTTGTACTAACTGTTTTGTTTTCTCTTGTACCTGCAGCTGTATTTAACAATTTGTTAGTGGTTTGAGTTTTTTGGTGTATCTCAACGTCACCTTTTAGTTCTGGCTGTTTAGAGTCTGCCGGGGAACTTAGCTCCGCATATTTTGAGTCATGCTGCTGACTATTAACTGTTTTCTTCAGTACCTGTAACTCAGTGTCTAGACTGTCCACTTTTTGACAAAGTGTAGTCATAGCTGTGAGTATTTTTGCCAATGTTTCTTCGGCATTAGGTTTTTCTGGAGAGATAGTCTGCAATGATATTCTTATTAGTCGTGATTATCTCAATTGTAAATGTAAAGTTTAATATATTTAAGACTAATCTTCTTATTTCTTTTGTTGTAACTGAATCTTGTACTTTCCTGGTTATCCACCATTTTACCTGTGTGTTATCTGTTCTCACAATAAATTTGTTATATACTATATACGGCTCAAATGCTAATAGGCATTTATATAGTGCAAATAGTTCTTTTCTATTTATTTCCCATTTTAATTGTGCTTCTGTATAGGATCCTGAATAATATCTACAATGATGTTCTATTTTTTCTTTGTCATATTTGTATTTTAGGACTCCTCCATAACTGTGATTGCTCGAATCTGTTTCAACAATATAAGTAAATGGTTTATTTTCATCTGGAAAAATATAGTTTTGGTAGTTTTTTGCATAAGGTTTTGATATGTCTTATATGCTCTTTATCTTTATTATCGAAGTGATATTCAATATCTTTCTTTAGGTTTTTATGAAAAGTTTTTAGATGTTCAGCTAATTTTTGTATATATTCTCTTACTTGATTTACCAATCCCAAAAAGGATTGTAATTTCTTTTTTGTGTCTATATTTTCATCAAGGTTAACAATTTTTTTGTACAATATGTGTTTGCATTTTTATACCATTTTTATCTATTTCTATTCCTAAAATTTCTATTTGATTTTTCATTATCTCGGCTTTCTTTTTGCTTAAGCTTATTCCAGAGTATTCTATTATATGAATAGATTTTTCCAATAGTTTTATATGTTCGTTTTGTGTTTTTGAGTATAGTAGTATATCATCTATATATACTATGCAGTTTTCTAGTTTATTAAAATATTTATCCATAAAATGTTGATATCTTCCTGGTGCATTTTTATATCCAAAGGGTAATACGTTCCATTCGTAAAATCCTTGGGGTACAGTAAATGCTGTTAGTTTTTTAGATTCATATTCTAACTTTAAATGGTAGAATCCTGATTTACAATCAAATTTACTGAAATAGTTATATCCTTGGATTTGTTTTGTTTTTAATATTTTATTTGGTATTGGGTAGTTAGATGTAATGACCCTTCCAGTTATTTTCACGAATACGTTTTCCTTGTGCCCTTAGAGCGTGTTTGTAGCGGCCCCAAGTCATTTAAGGCTTGTCGGGACCGGTATTTCGGCGCCGGGTCCATTTGTTTGATCGTACGTTTCTTTAATAAATTTTTTGAACTTTGGGTAAAATGTCTCGGAGATTTTCTCTCAATATATAAAGAGTTGGAAGTCCCCCGAAATACCCAATCGAAGGTCTATGAGTCTAGTTTCCAACGCACAAAACCTCACATCCAACTGATCTCTGAGTAAACAGTTATGACTGTTTTACCGCGGACTGTCTGGCAGAAAACGGGTTGCGAACCGGGTCGCGAACCGGGTCGGGTTAAACTCGATTTAAGCCTCAACTTCACGTTTTAAAATGCCATTTCAGTTCCGAAACAGTGAGAAAACATAAGGGAGAATTCCAAGAGAGTTCTTGAGTATCAAAATCGTGCGTTGGTGAATTGCGAGTCTAGGTTTAAGAATTTTATTAACATCCCGTGTATTTGAAAATATTTTATTTAAAAGTTGAATTTGGTAAAAATTATTATTATTGCCTTTTCAAAATATTTTAAAGGTTTATGAAAAATATTTTTGTTACTATATAATTGTATATGTCTTTATTTTATAAGGTTTTTATACATTGTAATATTTTAACGGAGATAGTAATTTAGTTATGTTGAAATTTATTATTATAATATAGTAGGTTTTATTCGAAATAATTTTCTATGAATTATGGTATATTTAAAAAGTTATATTTATTATACCATGAATTTATGCAATACCCGAGTATATACTTAACGGGACGAATTGGTTGCCACCTCCACTTCCACGTGGAAGTGGAGGGCTAACACAACACATAGCAAGTTTGAAAGGTGGCATCACATAATCATTTTCGTAATGCTAATTTCTAAATAATTATATATTAATTAATTTAATTGCCTACTGCCTGTGACATATATATACCTATATGTAAAAGTATTCTATCTTCACTATGTTGGATATATATATAGAACATTAGAGGGGTTTGGTAGAGAAATTATATTTTGATGTTATGTTTAATTTCGGAAAGAAAATCAATTATCGACGTCAAGTTATTCAAGCCCGAGTTCAAGTTTGATTTCGTTTCGGAGTTTCTTTTCGGAGAGGTTCGAGCTTGTCGTCGGACAACAGGTAGGTTACTGTTTATTTTCCCTAGACTCCTCATATATAGAATAAAATTGTATTAATGGGCATCCTTGGGTTGGTTTATTAGGTTGGCACCACAGACCTCGACCGCTTTATTCATGTCCGCCTACTTTTGTTCCTCCGTTGCTTGTAGTATTCGCCGATATATTTTATTTACCCTTGTGGTCCTGTGAGGCCTTGTTGACTCTGGAACATAGAAGGTGGGATTTTGGGAATGTCCGCGAGTCCCGGGCATGAATTATCTTCTAGGCTGGTTATGCTTGCTGAGTAGCTGTGGGCCTGTGCAGGGTCGATAGGTTGATTGTGAGCTGCTGGGCAGCTATTGTGTGTGATCATACCATTTCCATGCATATAAAGAGGTTTTATCCATGTTTTACTATGGTTTTGGCTTCGGGCCTACTGGCACTATTTTCTAAACCTTGCATGGCCCCGGGGGCCTGTTTTTGATGGAAATGATTTGGAAATGGTTGATTTAACTTGTGAATATTCCTGGATAAAAGGAAGTAAAATTATGTTTTAAATCACCAGTTTTACGATTCACGCTAGACTCGGCAGGGCCGGGGTGCTAGTTGAGTTTTCTTGCTACTTGAGATGATTTTAGCCTCGGTCGGACCGAGCACCTGAGATGACTTTTTACTGTTTAGACCCGGTTATGCCGGGCACCCTTGGAGGGGTTTTTGAGACATTTTCCTACTACTTTAGTCCTGGACAGGGTCTGGGCATTGCATATTCGAGACTGGGTCTCTATCTTGATACCAGACTTGCTTCCGGACGACATGTGTTGATACTGAGTTTTAGTATGGGGTCTGGGACCTCCATGGACCTTGCCATCTGGGCCAGGGGCTACGGGCTGCGTGTGCCGGAGGAGGGGTATACGGTGGAGTAGAGGTATACGGGCAGTGTCCTTCCATGGGACCTACCTGCTGGGCCGGATCGGCGCCGGAGGAGGTACATACAGAGATACCATTTCACTTGAGATCTTCATGCATCATATCATTCATTGTTTGAGGCTCCACCCTTGTTTGTTGTTTGTTGATTGTACGCTCCGGTAGTATGGGATGCCGGAGGGTTTGTTTTTACTTGTTTGTGTTCCTCGGTTGTATGGGCGGCCGGGGGACTGTAGGTAGACTTTTGCTATTTACTTACAGAATTGTTCTCTATTAATAGATAAGTATGAGATTGGTATGATTAGTTGAGTTTGATTCATGTCTCTGAGCATGCCTATCATTACTCTTTCTCTCTTCTTCTTACACTTGAGGTTACCCGGTATACCGTCCATTTTTAAACTTATTTTGTATACACTGTTGTTGCAAGGACCCCAGGTGCGTTATTTCTTACTTTCACCTGTGCCTATGGTGTGTATATTCTGCTTACTGGCCTCACATGTGGTTCTGTTGATTTCCCTCTGGGCTAGTTCCTGTGTACCTTTCGTTGATTTCTGTGACTGCTTGCTTCTATTCTGTCTGTTACTACGCTTTTATCTTATATGTGCCCAGTCGGCCTATGATACCTACTGGGTACCTTATGCTTCGCATTTGGTGCTCACCCCTACCCCCTGCATCTTTGGGTGCAGATCCTAGCGTGGGCCATCGCCGTTAGATCGCTGTGATTCGTGCTTGGAGATCTGTTGGAGACTACTTCAGACTGAGGGTGAGCTCTTGGCGATCGGAGCTTAGCTTTAGTTTATCTTTTGCTTCATGTACTCTATTACTATTCAGAGACATCTGTATATATTGTTTGGATCGTTTGCACTCCAGGTATATAGTTTTGGCTCTATACTATGATACCAGGTCTTGGGGTTTGGTTTAATTTCTGCATATGTATATATTTATATTCCTTTTATCTGTTCTCTTCGTCTTGTTCTCTTATTTGTTAGTTAGTAGCCCATTGCTAACTGTTTTGCGCTACGAGGATTGGTTCACATACCGGGGGTTGTAGGTGCCATCATGACCGAGAAATTAGGTCGTGACAACTTGGTATCAGAGCCCTAGGTTCACCGGTGTCATCGGTATAGGATCCAATGTCTAGTAGAGTCCTGCAGATTGGGGAGGAGACGTCCGTACTCAATCTTTGGGAGGCTACAGTGACATTTTAGGAAATTTGGCTCTTTCATTGCCTCTGTGTCGTGCGTGGAACCCTTGAAGTTTCTGGAAATCTCATTTGTTCTACTTCAGTCTTCCGCAGATGGTTCGTACGAGATCATGGGCATCACGCGGAGATGAGCCTCCCACTCCAACGCCAGCTCCAGCGCCAGCTCCATCGCCAGCTCCAGTACCAGCTCCAGTGCCCACTTATGTGCCAGCTCCAGCCGCAGCTCAGTCTCCAGATATTCGGGGATTACTATTACAGCTTTTTGGTGTGATTGGAGAGCGGCCTTCTGAGGTAGCGCAGATATCCCCTCAGGGGGAAGCCCTGGGTGCACAGAGCTCAGGAGCGCATCCTGCTACTATGGCTCCCCGTGCGGAGGTCATTCCGGTTCCATCAGTTGCGCAGCCTCTTGCTCCTCACCCAGTTATGACAGAGTCAGAGAAGAAGGCATTGGGTAGGTTTTTAAGGTTAGCACCTCCGAGGTTTGCTGGTACTTCTGGACAGGACCCACATGACTTTATTACTACCTGTGAGGAGATGTTGCATCATTTGGGTTTGTTGGAGACTCACGGGGTTGGTTATACTACCTATCAGTTGGAGGGCCCAGTGAAGTTATGGTGGAGGGCCCAGGTTGTTTGTAGACCACCATCGTCACCTCCTTTGACCTGGTCTGAGTTTTATGAGGCCTTTATGGCCAAGTTCCTAGCCCAGAGTGATCGCGAGCGTCGCAGGGAGCAGTTTACTCACCTTGTGCAGGGGTCTACGACTATCTCGGAGTATGAGACCCGTTTTCATCAGCTAGCACCGTTCGGAGCTATGATCATTCCTACCAAGGCAGATAGGATTCGTAGATTTGTATGGGGTTTGAGGCCAGAGATCAGGCAGCCAGCTGAGATATTGATTGCCAGTGGTCGGTCATTTCAGGCTATCACAGACTATGCCCGCACTGTGGAGGACTTACAGCGACATGATCAGAGGTCCAAAGATAAGAGGCCTCGACATCAGGGTGTCTATAGTGGTTCCAGATATTGTGGTAGAGGTCCTGGCTAGTGGAGCCAAAGTTATCAGCCACAGCAGTACCAGGGTCAGTCCAGCCGACCGGTTCAGGCTTCCCTTCAGACTTTCGGTAGTACCCAGTTTGAGCAGGGTCAGAGCAGCCATCAGGGCTATTGCGGCCAGTCTTCGAGGTGTACAGTTTCTCGGGCATCAGGTGGTGGTGGTCATACGGGATCTGCTGGTTCATCTCGACTGAGTAGGCCATCAGGGGCTTGTTTTACTTGTGGTGCGATTCGTCATTTTGCTAGAGATTGCCCTCAGCAGGGTACTGTTCAGTTGGCCGAGCCTTTACGAGCAATTCAGCCCCCGGCTAGAGGGGGTGGTCGTCAGGGTAAAGGTGGTACTCCGCGCGGCAGAGCAGGTGGTATGGATGGCGGTCGGGCAGGTGGAGGTCGTCCTCAGTTTTACATGGTCCATAGGAGACAAGAGGCAGAGGCCTCAGATGTTGTGATTATAGGTACGATTTCTGTGTGCCATCAGTCTGCTATGGATTTATTTGATCCTGGATCCACTTGTTCATATGTATGTTCCTACTTTGTGCCTTGTTTAGGGTTGGCTAGTGAGCCATTATCTGTTCCTGTTTCTGTTTTGACCCCAGTAGGAGATTCTTTAGTAGTGGATCGGATCGTGAGATCCTGTATGTTATCTATTGGTGATTCAGAGACTTGGGGTGACTTGATGATTCTTGATATGCTAGATTTTGATGTGATACTGGGCATGGACTGGTTATCCCCTCACCGTGTGGTTTTGGATTGTTATGCCAAGACCATTACCATAGCTGTGCCCGGTGTATCCTCGGTTGTGTGGCAGGGTTCTATTAGCCATGCACCATCTGGGATCATCCCTTGTCTTCGAGCTAGAAAGCTGATTTCTCGTGGGTGTTTAGCTTATCTAGCATATGTCCGAGATGTTAGTGCTGACCCCACTTCTCCTGAGTCTATTCCTGTGGTTAGAGACTTCCTCAATGTATTTCCTACCGACCTGCCAGGCCTTCCACCTGAGAGAGATATTGATTTTGCTATTGAGTTAGAGCCGGGCACTAGGCCCATTTCTATTTCTCCTTACCGTATGGCTCCTGCTGAGTTGAGGGAGCTTAAGGAGCAGCTCCAGGATCTGTTAGCTAAGGGGTTTATTAGACCTAGTGTGTCACCTTGGGGTGCTCCTGTTCTTTTCGTGAAGAAGAAGAATGGGTCGATGCGCATGTGTATTGATTATCGGCAGCTGAATAGGGTGACAGTGAAGAATAGGTATCCGATGCCGAGGATTGATGATTTGTTTGACCAGCTTCAGGGTTCAGTCGTGTTTTCGAAGATGATTTGAGGTCTGGCTACCATCAGTTGAGGCATTAGGGCGGCAGGACTCCCTAAGACAGCATTCAGGACACGTTATGGCCATTATGAGTTCCTGGTGATGTCTTTTGGGTTGACTAATGCCCCCGCAGCCTTTATGAACTTGATGCACAGGGTTCTTGGCCCGTATTTGGACTCATTTGTGATGGTTTTTATAGATGACATCTTGGTATACTCGCGTAGTAGAGATGAGCATGAGCAGCACTTGAGGGTTATACTCCAGACATTGAGAGATCATCGGCTTTATGCCAAGCTCTCAAAGTGTGAGTTTTGGCTTGAGTCAGTTGCATTCCTAGGGCACGTGGTGTCTAAGGATGGGATTAGGGTTGACCCGGGAAAGATTTCTGCGGTTTGTGAGTGGCCTAGACCTACTACTGTTACTGAGGTTCGCAGCTTTATTGGGTTAGCAGGTTACTACAGACGGTTCGTTGAGGGATTTTCTTCCATAGCAGCACCCTTCACTATGCTGACTAGGAAGGATATCCCATTTCAGTGGTCGGATCAGTGTGAGGATAGCTTCCAGAGGCTTAAGTCCTTATTGACTTCAGCTCCAGTTTTGACTTTGCCTGTTGAGGGTCAGAATTTCTCCGTGTATTGTGATGCTTCTGGGGTTGGTCTTGGTTGTGTGTTGATGCAGCAGGGTCGAGTAATAGCATATACGTCGAGGCAGTTGAAGGTTCACGAGCGCAACTACCCCACTCATGATTTAGAGTTGTCGGCGGTAGTTTTCACGCTCAAGATCTGGAGGCATTACCTATATGGAGTTCACTGTGAGATCTTCACTGATAACCGTAGTCTTCAGTATATCACGAGTCAGCGGGAGTTGAACTCGAGACAGAGGAGATGGGTCGAGTTACTGAAGGACTATGACTTCACTATTCTGTATCATCCGGGCAAGGCAAACGTGGTAGCGGATGCCTTGAGCCGGAAGGCAGTAAGTATGGGTAGCCTAGCTTCTCTTTCAGTTTCAGAGCGGCCGTTGGCCTTGGATATTCAGTCCTGGCTAACCATTTGGTTAGGCTTGACTTGTCGGATCCTAGCAGAGTTCTCGCCAGTGTTGAGGTTCGTTCTACTTTGATTGATCAGATTCAGAGCCGTCAGTTTGAGGATCAGCAGGTGTGTGACCTTCGTGATCGGTTGCTCCAGGGTGAGACCAATTGGGCTACTCTAGATTCAGATGGAGGCTCTGAGGTTTGAATAGTCGCCTTGCCGTTCCAGAGATTAGTGATTTGACTTCAGTGATAACTCATGAGGACATTGTACCTAGATACGCCCCATTCACCCTGCACGCGCAAAGATGCTCATAGAGACTTGAGGCCAACTCTTACTGATCGGACCGTGTATTGAAGCCCGGGTCACTTATAAGCAGATTTTGTATTTCTCGGGTGGAACTGTCAGCAGGTTAAGTCGAGCACATGAAGACCTGGTGTTTGACTGCAGCGACTTTCCCATTTCCTGAGTGGAAGGTGGGAAGGCATTACTATGGCCTTCGTTGTTGTTTGCGCTCGTACTTCTCATGGGTTTGATTCCATATGGGTGATTGTTGATAGGCTGACTAAGTCAGCACATTTCTTGCCGGTTCAGACTTCTTATGGTGCAGAGAGGTTAGCCCAGATCTACCTTCGTGAGATTGTTCGGTTGCATGGGGTCCCAGCTTCTATCATTTCAGACCATGGCACTCAGTTCATATCTCAGTTCTGGAGGGCTATTCAGCGAGATTTGGTTACAGAGGTTCATCTTAGTACCGCTTTCTACCCTCAGACAGATGGCCAGTCCGAGAGGACCATTCAGATTTTGGAGGACATGCTTCGAGCCTGTGTTCTTGACTTTAGAGGTTCTTGGGATCAGTTTGTTCCCTTGGCAGAGTTTGCTTATAATAACAGCTTCCATTCGAGTATCGGCATGGCACCTTTTGAGGCTTTGTATGGCAGGCGTTGCAGATCACCAGTAGGTTGGTTTGATAGTTTTAGTGCTGGGCCACAAAGCACAGATTTGCTTCGAGATTCCTTAGACCGAGTCTGAGTGATTCAGGACAGACTTCGGGCAGCTCAGAGCAGGCAGAAGAGTTATGCTGATCGTAGGCTTCGTGCCTTGGAGTTTAGTGTCGGTGACTTTGTGTTTCTCCGTGTATCGCCCATGAAGGGCGTGATGAGATTTGGTAGGCGGGGAAAGCTTAGCCCCAGGTACATTGGGCCGTTTGAGATTCTTCAGAGGGTTGGTAGCGTTGCCTATCAGTTAGCCTTACCTCCGATGTTTTCAGCTATACATCCTATATTTCATGTTTCGAGTGTGCGTCCCCGTATGTCCTAGATGAGTCTCATGTGTTGCAGTGGGATTCAGTTCAGTTGGTGAGGTTTAGCCTTTGTTGAGGAGCCGACAACTATTTTGTCCAGAGATGTCAGGAGATTGAGGTCTCGAGAGATCCCGTTTGTTAAAGTTCAGTGGAGGCACCGACCAGTCGAGGAGGCTACCTGGGAGACCGAGAAAGATATGCGGGATCAGTATCCGCAGCTATTTTAGCCTTCAGGTACCCCCTTGACCTTGACTTTCGAGGACGAAAGTCCTTTTTAGTAGTGGATGATGTAATGACCCTTCCAGTTATTTCCACGAATACGTTTTCCTTGTGCCGTTAGAGCATGTTTGTAGCGGCCCGAAGTCATTTAAGGCTTGTCGGGACCGGTATTTCGGCGCCGGGTCCATTTGTTTGATCGTACGTTTCTTTAATAATTTTTTTGAACTTTGGGTAAAATGTCTTGGAACTTTTCTCTCAATATATAAAGAGTTAGAAGTCCCCCAAAATATACAATCGAAGGTCTACGAGTCTAGTTTCGAACGAACAAAACCTCACATCCAACTGATCTCTGAGTAAAAAGTTATGACTGTTTTACCGCGGACTGTCTGGCAGAAAATGGGTTGCGAACCGGGTCGCGAACCGGGTCGGGTTAAACTCGATTTAAGCCTCAACTTCACGTTTTAAAACGCCATTTCAGTTCCGAAATAGTGAGAAAACATAAGGGAGAATTCCAAGAGAGTTCTTGAGTATCAAAATCGTGCGTTGGTGAATTGCGAGTCTAGGATTAAGAATTTTATTAACATCGCGTGTATTTGAAAAATTTTTATTTAAAAGTTGAATTTGGTAAAAATTATATTATTATTGCATTTTCAAAATATTTTAAAGGTTTATGAAAAATATTTTTGTTACTATATAATTGTATATGTATTTATTTTATAAGATTTTTATACATTGTAATATTTTAACGGAGATAGTAAATTTAGTTATGTTGAAATTTATTATTATAATATAGTAGGTTTTATTCGAAATAATTTTTTATGAATTATGGTATATTTAAAAAGTTATATTTATTATACCATGAATTTATGCAATACCCGAGTATATACTTAACGGGACGAATTGGTTGCCACCTCCACTTCCACGTGGAAGTGGAGGGCTAACACAACACATAGCAAGTTTGAATGGTGGCATCACATAATCATTTTCATAATTCTAATTTCTAAATAATTATATATTAATTAATTTAATTGCCTACTGCCTGTGACATATATATACCTATATGTAAAAGTATTCTATCTTCACTATGTTGGATATATATAGAACATTAGAGGGGTTTGGTAGAGAAATTATATTTTGATGTTATGTTTAATTTCGGAAAGAAAATCAATTATCGACGTCAAGTTATTCAAGCCCGAGTTCAAGTTTGATTTCGTTTTGGAGCTTCTTTTCGGAGAGGTTCGAGCTTGTCGTCGGACGACAGGTAGGTTACGGTTTATTTTCCCTAGACTCCGCATATATAGAATAAAATTGTATTAATGGGCATCCTTGGGTTGGTTTATTAGGTTGGCACCACAGACCTCGACCGCTTTATTCATGTCCGCCTACTTTTATTCCTCCGTTGCTTTTAGTATTCGCCAATATATTTTATTTACCCTTGTGGTCATGTGAGGCCTTGTTGACTCTGGAACATAGAAGGTGGGATTTTGGGAATGTCCGCGAGTCCCGGGCATAGAATTATCCTTCTAGGCTGGTTATGCTTGCTGAGTAGTTGTGGGCCTGTGCAGGGTCGATAGGTTGATTGTGAGCTGCTGGGCAGCTATTGTGTGTGATCATACCATTTCCATGCATATAAAGAGTTTTTATTCATGTTTTACTATGGTTTCGGCTTCGGGCCTACTGGCACTATTTTCTAAACCTTGCATGGCCCCGGGGGCCTATTTTTGATGGAAATGGTTGATTTAACTTGTGAATATTCCTGGATAAAAGGAAGTAAAATTATGTTTTAAATCACCAGTTTTATGATTCACGCTAGACTCGGCAGGGCCGTGGTGCTTGTTGAGTTTTCTTGCTACTTGAGATGATTGTAGCCTTGGTCGGACCGAGCACCTGAGATGACTTTTTACTGTTTAGACCCAGTTATGCCCGGGCACCCTTGGAGGGGTTTTTGAGACATTTTCCTACTACTTTAGTCCTGGACAGGGTCTGGGCATTGCATATTCGAGACTGGGTCTCTATCTTGATACCGGACTTGCTTCCGGACGACATGTGTTGATACTGAGTTTTAGTATGGGGTCTGGGACCTCCATGGACCTTGCCATTCGGGCCAGGGGCTACGGGCTGCGTGTGCCAGAGGAGGGGTATACGGTGGAGTAGAGGTATACGGGCAGTGTCCTTCCATGGGACCTACCTGCTGGGCCGGATCGGCGCCGGAGGAGGTACATACATAGATACCATTTCACTTAAGATCTTCATACATCATATCATTCATTGTTCGAGGCTGCACCCTTGTTTGTTGTTTGTTGATTGTACGCTCCGGTAGGATGGGATGCCGGAGGGTTTGTTTTCACTTGTTTGTGTTCTTCGATTGTATGGGCGGCCGGGGGACTGTAGGTACACTTTTGCTATTTACTTACAGAATTGTTCTCTATTACAGATAAGTATGAGATTGGTATGATTAGCTGAGTTTGATTCATGTCTCTGAGCATGCCTATCATTACTCTTTCTCTCTTCTTCTTACACTTGAGGTTACCGGTATACCGTCCATTTTGTAAACTTATTTTGTATACACTGTTGTTGCAAAGACCCCAGGTGCGTTATTTCTTACTTTCACCTGTGCCTATGGTGTGTATATTCTGCTTACTGGCCTCACATGTGGTTCTGTTGATTTCCCTCTGGGCTAGTTCATGTGTACCTTTCGTTGATTTCAGTGACTGCTTGCTTCTATTCTGTCTGTGACTACGCTTTTATCTTATATGTGCCCAGTCGGCCTATGATACCTACTGGGTACCTTATGCTTCGCATTTGGTGCTCACCCCTACCCCCTGCATCTTTGGGTGCAGATCCTAGCGTGGGCCATCGACGTTAGATCGTTGTGATTCGTGCTTGGAGATCTGTTGGAGACTACTTCAGACTGAGGGTGAGCTCTTGGCGATCGGAGCTTAGCTTTAGTTTATCTTTTGCTTCATGTACTCTATTACCATTCCGAGACATCTGTATATATTGTTTGGATCGTTTGCACTCCAGGTATGTAGTTTTGGCTCTATACTATGATACCAGGTCTTGGGGTTTGGTTTAGTTTCCGCATATGTATATATTTATATTCCTTTTATCTCTTCTCTTCGTCTTGTTCCCTTATTTGTTAGATAGTAGCCCATTGCTAATTGTTTTGGGCTACGGGGAATGGTTCACCTACCGGGGGTTGTAGGTGCCATCATGACCGAGAAATTGTGTTGTGACAGTTGGGCATCCGGCCTATTTTCTCCTGCCTTATTGAATTTGATGTGTAGCTATGAGTAGTAAGGTAATGGCTTCAGGTTCTTATTCGAGAAAGGATTTATAAGGTTTAGTATGTGCTAAGGAAGCATTTTTGTTTAGTTGAAAAAGAAGGGAGATAACTCTTTGTATGTGTTTATGTGTCCTCGTAGTTGCCTGAGGTGGCGATGAAGGTTTGCTTTGGAATTGTGTGTCGGTGATTCGATTCAGCCATCTACATATTGATGTGGGTTTTCCATCGATTGGTTTTGTTTCAGTAACAATTGCAGTGTTGGCTATTTGCATATTCAGGCCTAGTTGGCTTGGGTTCCTAAGGGTTCATTGGCAGCATCCTGGTTTGACCAAGGCTTTAGTTGGCAGTTTTAAAAGTTGGGGTTCAAAATCATGGCTTGGCAGGTTACATCGAATGGTTCGTGGTAGTTTCTATTTGGTTGCAGCATCCTAGTGCCGGGAGGCAGTGGGTGCGGGAAACTTAGCTTCTTTACTTCAGTTGTGGATGCGGCTATTGGCCATGGACACCTAGTCCTTGGCTAACCTCTGCAAGAGGCGAGATATTCTAGATTTCAGCAGTGTTCTAATTAGTACAAGGTTCTTCTACCATGGTTGGACAGACTCAGCGGCGTAAGTTTGGGCTTCTGCCGTGGTGTATGCTTTATGTGGTCAGCTTGTGCGGGTTGAGACTAGAGAGGCTATTTTGAGCTTTGATGATACGTAGAGGCTAGTAATCGTCATTCATTTGCCAAGGATTTGAAAGCTTATTTAATTGATTCCTCCAGAGTTGCTGTTTATGTGGGGTTCCACTATTGGTTAGACTCAGCCAGTATGGAGTAGAAGTTTGTTATGATATATGCTTCAAAGTAGTTGGTGTTTGCAGAACCAGTAGAGCGGTTGATTCGAGCCAAAGGAATGAGTTGAAAGTATATGCAAAAACATTTATGGCTAGATGGTAACTTTGAACCCCAGGCACCTTTTTCCTTTGCCTTCGAGGTGTTTGGACTTGAAATTTGTGCCATGGTGGACTTCTTCCTGAGGTGAGATTCATAAGGAAATTTCACATTCAAATGGTGTTCGAGTGTTCGGAGTAGCAGTAGTGTTTTCTAGAGTTGGGAGCTTGACTCATGGTTACAGACTTCGTGGTAGGCTTACCACACTTCTTGCAGGATCATGGTTTTGGTTTGGGTCTTTTGGGCAGATTGCCCTGGTTCATTCACTTTCAGCTGATTTAGACCTGGCACGGTTCAATTAGGGAATTTGATGTTAGAAAAAAATGTTTGTTCGTTGGTTGGTGGTCATTCATGGCAGGTAACTTTAATTTTAATGACATGCTACGGGTTGTTATCTTGGATGGCAAAGGCTAGTAGCCTATATCTTGGCTTAAAGCGCATTTGTACAATGGGTGACCTCATTCGTGGTAAAGTATAAGCAGGAACTATGGATCTCTGGTGTGTCAGTTGATGCTTCGAGGGTGGTTTGAGTGTTCAGCTTGTACGCAAATTTCTTTTTGTGGTGCTAAAGGATTCAGTTCGAAATTAAAAAAAAGGGTTTTTGCGGAACAACGGGTTCATGAGTTAGAGTTTTGGGTTGATGGATTTTCAGGTAAACTTGGTATGGTTTTAAGGATTCGAGTTTTGTGTGTTGATAACCTTCGTGCTCTAGTTTTGGTGTTGTGCAGGTGCTTTTCGGTTAAGATTCTCGAGGTTCAGTTTAGGTTGGCAGATCTTTGGAGGTTGAAATCTAGCTTGGCTAGTAAGAAATTAAGGCTTTGTTGCTTTCTTTGGTTCTGTTATATTGGGTGTCGTCCGGTCGTGGAGGTTACCCGGGTTGTCTGAGATAGTATTGTGGGTGTTGTATCCGCTATCCTTAGATCTCTGGTATTTTTTTTCCTTCCTGACTTTCGGGGATGAATGTCTTTTTAGTAGTGGATGATGTAATGACCCTTCCGGTCATTTACACATTTTCGCCTTTCTTGTACCATTAGAGCTTACTTGTAGCGGCCCAAGTCATTTATGGCTTGTCGGGACCGGTAGTTCGGTGCCCGGGCCCTTTGTTTGGTCTTTATGGCCGTTCCTCATTTTAGAGCTTCAACTTTGAAAATCGTTGACTTCCATCAACATTCTTGGTAATATAAAAGAATTAAACCAAGGTTCTTGGTCAAACGAATCCCTTACTCGAAAGTTCGAGTTAAAGAAATGCCTCATGTAACACCTCACCCGTTTGGAAGATTTAAAGTAACCCGTGCCTTTGGGGTAAGACTAATAGTGTCTAATATACTAAGAAGGATGTGTTATGAGGTATTATAATCGCAAAATGTTCGTATGATAAGTTTTGAAGTCAAGCAAGTTGCGAAACAAAAGTCGGAAAAAGTTATTGTAAATTCCTTTAAGGAATTCTCTTCAAATTTGGGTTAAATGTCTTGGTATGTTTCTCCCTATCTATAAAGAGTTAGTGTGCCCCCAATATACCAAATCAGTCTACGAGTCTAGTTTCCAACGCACTAAACCGTTCGTCCATACGACTTCAGAATGGAGAGATATTCATGTTTTCGTAAGACTGCGCAAGAAGACACGTCAAAGCGGGGCCCACATCCTAAGTCGGGTTGCCTTTACAAATCAGCTTCTCCTTCATTTTAAACCCATAAAAACAGACCAAAACCATAGAAAAACAGATACAAACCTTAGAAATAATCCATGGACCTTGATCCTTTCAATTCGTAAGTTTAACGGAAGTTGCTCTACGTCGCGAGCTCATCATCGTGGTACAATTTTCTCGTCATTTTGGCTCCGTTTGTTGCTACTGCAAGGAGGCAGTTCGTGGAACTGATATTTTTGTGCTATTATCATTGGATTATCAGAAGGTAAGGGTTCTAAATCCTTGACTCATTCTTAATTTGAGCTTTAGAATCTATTCCGAGGAGAACTTATCGTTATCGGCATGTTTGTCATGTTTTCTTGCCGTATATTCTTACAGCTCGTGGTGGGTACTTATAACAGCATGTTTAGCTTGGTATTTCAAAGCTTTTTGTTGAGGTAACCTTCCTCCTATGACCCTCCTTCGTTATTATATGTTCTAGTATTGTTTTATGGATTTCTGAGCCACGAAGTGGTATTTTGGATCTGTGGCTCTGGGCAGCCCCTTTGTCATATTAAATTGGGTTGTTATTGTTGTATGTTGATGGTGTTAAGGTGTTGGAGGTACTGGGAGTTGGTGTGATTCTTATTGGAGTCAGGAACGATTGTTATTGGATTGAATGACATGAAGTACGCCTTGAAATAGTGCCTCAGGAGATCGTCGCTCCTTGGAGATGTGGTTAACATATTGTTGTTGGATTTAGCTTCCATTTGTTATTGTTATTGGCCTCATTTTTATGATTTGGAGTTGGCTGGTCGCGAGTGTGACATTAACACCTTATCAATTGTCTATGGTTCATTCTTGCAGCCTTGTCGATTCTAGCAATTGTTCCATTACCTTGGTTGGTCAGGCTTCATAGAGACGCCTTTTGGACTTCAGTTGAAAGTATTTGTTTCGTGTGATTCAGAGCTTCCTGGATCTGTTCGAGTCTGGACGATGCCGTTCCCATAGCTAGTCATCGGATGACAGGTAGGTTATGGTTTTCCCCTATCTAGACTCTGCATATATAGGCTATAACTACATTAATTAGCATCCTTGGATGGGTTGTTATAGGTTGGTACCCCAGACCTTGTCCGCCTTTCGTCCGTCTATTTCATATGTTGTTTGTAGTATTCGCGTAGTAATGTATATTACCTTTGTGGCCCTATGTGGCCTTGTATTGACTCTGGTACATAGATGGTGGGCTATTTGGGAATGTCCGCGAGTTCCGAACAAAGAGATTATCCTTTTAGGCTGGTTATGTCTGCTGAGTAGCTATTGGGCCTGTGCAGGGCTGATAGGAATTGTTGTGAGCCGTTGGGCTACTTTTATATTTGTGTGCGAGCATATCATCCATGAAAAAGGTTTTCCCCTGCATAACTATAGTTTTGGCTGTGAGCCACTACCGACAGTTTTCCTAAATTTGCATGGCCCTGGGGGCCCGTTTTTGGTACTGTTGATTATAGAAAAGGGGATTTTTAGATGTTTTCGCACTGATTTTATTACTGGTATTAGTCTCTGTGGGGCAGAGCACGAGACTTGATTTACTACAGTTTTAGACCCGGTTACGCCCGGGCACCCTTTGAGGGGTTTTTGAGGCATTTTATACTACTTTAGTCCTGGACAGGGTCTGGGCATGCATACTTGAGACTGGGTCTCTATCTTGATCCCGGACTTTCTTTCGGATGACATGTCTTTATACTGAGTTTTAGTATGGGGTCAGGGACCTCCATGGACCTTGCCGCTCTGGGCCTGGGGCTTCGGGCTGCGTGCGCCAGAAGGAAGGGTATACGGTGGAGTAGAGGTATACATGCTGAGTCCTTCCATGGAACCTGCCTGCGGGGCACAATTGGCACCGGAGGAGGTACATACAGAGGTTCTATTTCACATCATATAATATCATGCATTGGATTCCACCCTTGTTTGTTGTGTGTTCAGTGTACGCTCTAGTAGTATGGGATGCCAGAGGGTTTGTTTTCACTTGATTGTGTTCCTCGGTTGTATGGGCGGCCGTTGGGACTGTAGGTAGACAATATTTACTCCTGTTTTTACTTAGATCTTGTCTTGGAACCCGTTTCTTGAAAGATTAGTGATGGATAGCCTGTTGAGGCTTTGGCTGTGGAATTTTTGATTATTGAGAGGGCTTTAGAGTCGTATCTTATTGAGGCACTTTTGTGTGGCCTTCGTAGCAGAGTGTGAGACTCTGGTTCTATTCTTGTGGGAAGCTGAGTGGTATCTCTCGATTATTGTGTCCTAGTTATTTCATCCTAGGGTTGTACTTGTGAGGTGATTCCCTGGTTATGCTATCATATGATTGGATTGGTGTTATGATTTCCTTATACTGGTTGATTCCATTTTGAGTATGTTAGACTGCTCTTCGTCTTTTCCTTCCACTTGAGGTTACCGGTATACCGCCATTTTCTCAACTCTCTCTCTACTTACTTATATTGTTGTACAAGGACTCCAGGTGCGTTCTTCTTTCCTTCACCAGTGATTCTGCGTGATTGTATCTCTGTGCTAGCATGTGTTACTTGAAGCTCTTGGTTATGGATGATATGTGCTAGATCCTTGTTCCTTGCTTATTGCCTCAGTGACTGCTTTCTAGCTATATTTGACTTACTGCTTTTATATCTTATATGCGCTCAGTCGGCCTATGATACCTACTGAGTACCCGTGGTTTTGATGCTCATACTACACTTCTGCACTTTTTTGTGCAGATATTAGTTGAGCTTTCGCCGTTGATCACGTTTGAGACTCGTGCAGCTTTTGGATCTTTGAGACTAGGGTGAGCGCCTGACGGTCGGGGCTTGTCTACATCTCATATGTTGTACTTTGCTCCTTGTACTTTCGGAGGAAATTTATGTTGTATTTTGTTACTACTAGCACTTGTATCCTATTAGAAGTTTCTGTACTATTGATACCAAGTCTTGGGGTTGGTGTAGTTTCCTTTATGTATTTATATTAGAGTTTTGCTTTCGCTTATTTCTGCTTGCTGGTGCGTTTTGGTTAGGTAGTAGCCCATTACTAACCGTTCTGGGCTACGGGAATTGGTTCGCCTACTGGAGGATTGTAGGTGCCATCATTACTTGAGAAATCGGGTCATGACATAAACTCCATAGGGCACACATATGCAATGAAGGAATTTGTTTTATTTATGATTTTGTAATTACCAAGGATATAAATAAAGAAATAATATTAGGTATCCCTTTTATAACTCAAATAAAATCATATACCGCCACATTAGATGGCATTCACACCACATTAGGAAAGGAAATTATTTTTCCTTATCTATATAGTATGTCAAAAGAGGAAAGTGACTTTGTAAAAGATAAAACTATCTTTAGAATAAATCTACTTTCACAACAAATAAACTATTTAAAGGATGAAATAAAAATCAAGAAGATTGAATCATCTTTAAAAAACCCGGAAATAGAAGCCAAAATTAAGGGCCTCCAAGATGTCATCGAGCAAGAAGTTTGTTCGGACTTTCCTAATGCCTTTTGGGAAAGGAAAAGACATATTGTTGAATTATCATATATCGAGGGATTCGACGAAAGAGTCATCCCCACTAAGGCAAGACCTATACAAATGAACCGTGAATTAATGCAATATTGTAAAAAGGAAATCAATGATTTACTTGATAAAAAATTATTAGACCTTCCAAGTCACCCTGGAGTTGCTCAGCATTTGATGTCAACAATAGCGCAGAAAAGGAAAGAGTGTCATGACCCGATATCTCGGTCATGATGGCACATACAACCCTCCAGTAAGCGAATAAATCCCCGTAGCCCAGATCAGTTAGTAATGGGCTACTATCTAACAAATAAGTGGAAGAACAGTTTAATAAGAAAAAGTAAAGGAACAAGATGAAGAGAATAAAGAACAGGAATATATATATACATATGCGGAAGCTAAATCAAACCCGAAAACATGGTATCATAGTATAGAGACAAAACTACATACATGGAGTGCAAATGATCCAAAATAATACATACAGATGTCTCTGAATGGTAATAGAGTACATAAAGCAAAAGATAAACTAAATCTAAGCTTCGGTCGCCAAGAGCTCACCCTCAGTCAGAAGTTGTCTCCAAAAGATCTCCGAGCATGAATTACGATGATCTAGCGGTGATGGCCCACGATAGGATCTGCACCAGAAGATGCAGAAGTAGGGTGAGCACCAAATGCAAATCATAAGGTACCCAGTAGGTATCATAGGCCGACTGGGCACATATAAGATAAAAGAGTAGTACCAGACAGAATAGAAACAAGTAGTCACAGAAATCAACAATAGGTACACAGGAACTATCCCAAAGGGAAGTCAAAAGAATAACATGCGAGGCTAGCAAGCAGAATATATATACAACAGGCACAAGTGTAAGTAAGAAGCAACGCACCTGGGATCTTTGCAATAATAGTATATACATAATAAGTTTATGAAATTGATGGTATACCGGTAACCTCAAGTGTAAGAAGAAGAGGGAAAAAGTAATGATAGGCATGCTCGGAGACAAGAATCAAACTCAACTAATCATATCAATTCTTAAACGCAGGAACTATCAGCCTAGCAGTAACCAATTTCATACTTAACCAACAATAAATGATATGATGCATGAAGATCTCAAGTGAAATGGTATCTCTGTATGTACCTCCTCTGGTGTCGATCGTGCCCAGCAGGTAGGTTCCATGGAAGAACACTGCCCATATACCTCTACTTCGCTTTATGCCCTCCCCCCAGCACACGCATCCTGAAGCCCCAGGCCCATATGGTAAGGTCCATGGAGGTCCCTGTCACGACCCGATTTCTCGGTCATGATGGTAACTACAACCCCCTAGTAGGCGAACCAATCCCGGTAGCCCAGGACAGTTAGTAATGAGCTACTATCTAACAAATAAGCGGGAGGGTAGTTTAATAAGCAAAAGTAAGGGAACAAGATGAAGAGAATAGATAACAGGAATATATATATTCATATGCGGAAACTAAACCAAACCCTAAGACCTGGTATCATAGTATAGAGCCAAAACTACATACGTGGAGTGCAAATAATCAAAAACAATATATACAGATGTCTCTGAATGGTAATAGAGTACATAAAGCAAAAGATAAACTAAAGCTAAGCTCCGATCTCCAAGAGCTCACCCTCAGTCTGAAGTAATCCCCAACAGATCTCCAAGCACGACTTACATGCGATCTAACAGCGATGGCCCACGCTAGGATCTGCACCCAAAGATCCAGGGGGTAGGGTGAGCACCAAATGCGAAGCATAAGGTACCCAGTAGGTATCATAGGACGACTGGGAACATATAAGATAAAAGCGTAGTAACAGACATAATAGAAGTAATCAGTCATAGAAATCAATGAAAGGTACACAGGAACTAGCCCAGAGGGAAATCAACAGAACCACATGTGAGGCCAGTAAGCCGAATATACACACCATAGGCATAGGTGAAAGTAAGAAATAACGCACCTGGGGTCCTTGCAATAACAGTGTATACATAATAAGTTTACGAAATGGACGGTATACCGGTAACCTCAAGTGTAAGAAGAGGGAAAGAGTAATGATAGGCATGCTCAGAGACATGAATCAAACTCAACTAATCATATCAATCCAAATCCAGAAACTAACAGTTTAGCAGTAACCAATTTCATACTTAACCGTAACAGGGAACAATTCTGTAAGTAAATAGCAAGAGTCTACCTACAGTCCCCCGGCCGCCCATACAACCGAGGAACACAAACAAGTGAAAACAAACCCTCCGGCATCCCATACTACCAGAGCGTACAATCAAAAAACAACAAAAAAGGGTGGAGCCTCAAACAATGAATGATATGATGCATGAAGATCTCAAGTGAAATGGTATCTCTGTATGTACCTCATACGGTGCCGATCCGGCCCAGCAGGTAGGTTCCATGAAAGAACACTGCCCGTATACCTCTACTCCACCGTATACCCTTCCTCCGGCACACGCAGCCTGAAGCCCCAGGCCCGGATGGCAAGGTCCATGGAGGTCCCTGACCCCATACTAAAACTCAGTATGAAAACACGTCATCCGGAAGCAAGTCCGGTTTCAAGATAGAGACCCTGTCTCGAATATGCATGCCCAGACCCTGTCCAGGACTAAAGTAGTAGGAAAATATCTCAAAAAAAATACCCTCCAAGGGTGCCCGGGCATAATCGGGTCTAAACAGTAGAAAGTCATCTCAGGTGCTCGGTCCCACCGAGGCTAAAATTATATCAGATAGCAAGAAAAATCAACTAGCACCCCGGCCCTGCCGAGTCTAGCGTTAATCGTAAAATTGGTGGTTTAAATCATAATTTTACTTTCTTTTACCCAGGAATATTCACAAGTTAAATCAAACCATTTCCAAATCATTTCCATCAAAAACAGACCCCCAGGGCCATGCAAGGTTTAGAAAATAGTGCCAGTAGGCCCGAAGCCCAAACCATAGTAAAACATGGATAAAACCTCTTTATATGCATGAAAATGGTATGATCACACACAATAGCTGCAAAACAGTTCACAATCAACCTATCGACCCTGCACAGGCCCATAGCTACTTAGGAAGCATAACCAGCCTAGAAGGATAATTCTATGCCCGGGACTCGCGGACATTCCCAAAATCCCACCTTCTATGTTCCAGAGTCAATAAGGTCTCACAGGACTACAAGGGTAAATAAAATATATCGGCAAGTACTACAAGCAACGGAGGAACAAAAATAGGCAGACATGAATAAAGCGGTCGAGGTCTGTGGTACCAACCAGGGCTGATTCCACGAGTTGACAGGACGGGCAGTAGATTGAACTATGGTCCATAGAATCAACTTGTGGTTCTCAGACCAGAGACTGATTCAGACTGACTTAAATCATGGATCCCATTCATGACTCATAGTTTGAACCACGGTCCTTGGTTTGGACCCGTCATTCTTAGAAAATTCTGAATTTTCAGATTTCTTTAGTTTAAAGCTGGATTAAGTTACGGGGTGTTACATGTTTTCATGGATTATCTTTGAGTAAGAAAGAATTAAAAAGGATAATTTTACCACTGTTTTCATACTTATACTAGACTCGGTAAGACAGAGCAGCAGACTGGCTTTACCAATATTTTAGACTTATTTATGACCGGGCACCCTTGATAGGGGTTGTAAGACTTATTTCATTGATTTAGACCTGGATAGACTCCAGGCTGCATTATCAAGATTTGGTTACTAGTTGGGATCCGGTTGCATTCTAGACTGTTATATAAAGGCTTGAATTTTAGTATGTGGTCTTCGAGTAGACCTCCATGGATCCTACCATTCTGGACCAAGAGATATGGGCTGAGGGTGACCAGAGGAGGGGTGTACGATGGAGTTGAGGTACTCGGGGGAATCCCTTTTAAAGATCCTGCCTCTATTGGGCTTTCTAGGTACCGGAGGGGGTAACTACAACACTACCATCACTTGGTTTCAGCATATCATATCATATCATGCATATTATTTTCGGATCCACCCTTGTTTGTTGTTTGCTCAATGTACACTCCGGTAGTATGGGATGCTGAAAGGTTTGTTTTAACTTGTATGTATTCCTCGGGTGTATGGGCGCCCATGGGACTGTAGGTAGACTTTTATTTAATATTATTCTATCGCGATATTGATCCTTATTAGGGTGTTACTAGCATGACTTGGTTTTAAATCTTTTTTTCAAGCATGTTATCGTTATGTTACTTTTCTCCTTCTCTTTTAACTTGAGGTTACCAGTATACCACATTCTCTTTGAACTCTTTTTAAATATTTTTATTGCATGGACCCCAAGTGTGTTCCTTCTTCCTTCACCTATGTTCTGTGTTGCATAGTTCTATTAGATAGCCTAGCATGATTATTTTCTCCTTGTATTCATTCTGTGCTAGCTTTCATGTGCTTGTTCATTGTTTCAGTGACTACCTGATTCTTTTATGTTTCATTATTGATTTTATATCTTATATGCACCCAGTCGGCCTATGATACGTACTGGGTATCCGTTGCTTTGCAATTTTTGCTCATACTACACTTCTTCATCTTTTGGTGCAGATCCGAGTGTGAGTTCTCATCGCTGACCGTGTTGCCTCCTGTGAGGTATTTTTGGACTATCCGAGACTGAGGGTGAGCTCCTGGTGACTGGGGCTTAGCTTTAGTTCATCTTCTGTATTATGTTCTCTTTTATCATTTAAAAACATATGTATATTCCCTTTTTAGATCCTTTGTACTCTGTTGATGTAGTTTCAGCTCTTATACTATGATACCAGGTTTTTGGGTTTGGTTTAGCTTCCACATATATATATATACTCATGTTGTCCCTTTATTTACTTATTTTCCCTTGCTTCCGCATATTTAAACTGTTCTCCCACTTGATTAGTTGATACTAGCCCATTACTTATTATTCTGGGCTACGGGGATTGGTTTGCCTACTGGGGAGGTGTAGGTGCCATCATGACCAAAAAATTAGGTCGTGATAGCTTGGTATCAGAGCCTAGGTTCACCAGTGTCATTGATATAGGAGACAATGTCTAGTAAAATCCTGTAGATCAAGGCGAAGACGTCAGTACTCAATCTTTGGGAGGCTATAGGGGCATCTTAGGAAACATGACTCTCTTATTGCTTTTGTATTGTGTGTCTTATCCATGATGGTTTCCTAAAATCTCACTTATTCTAGCTTATTCTCCCGCAGATGGTTCGTATGAGAGTGTTGTTATCAGGCGGAGGAGAGCCTCCGACTATAGCTAGGGGCCAGGGAGGTCACAGAGGTAGAGCTAGGGGATGTGCCCAAGCACCGGCACAAGTTAGAGCTCCTAGGGTTGAGATTGACCCTGAGATTATTCTAGAGCAGCAGCATATAGACCAGGGGATATCCCAGGTACCACCAGTGCTAGCACCAATTTTTGTGCCAGCTTTAGACCTAACTCAGCCTTTAGATTTTTGGGGTTTACTTCTACAGTTATTGGGTATGATCGGGGACCAGCCTGCTGAGGTATCACAGACATCCGTTCAGGGGGTAGCCCTGGGTGCACAGAGTTCAGGAGCGCAACCTACTACTGCTGCTTCCCGTGCTGAGATTATTTTGGTTCTATCTATCACACAACCTCTTGCTCCTCGCTCAACTATGATAGAGATGGAGTAGAAGGAGTTGAGAAGATTTCTGAGATTGGCTCCACCTAGATTTGTGGGTACTCCTGGTGAGGATCCGCATGAATTTATCACTACTTCCGAGGAGATGCTACATTATTTGGGTTTACTAGAGACTCACAATGTTAGATATACTACTTATCAACTGGAGGGCCCAACTAAATTATGGTGGAGGGCCCAGGTTGCTTGCAGACCATCTTCGTCTTCCCTATTATCTTGGTCAGAGTTTTATGAGGCTTTTATGGCTAAGTTTTTACCCAGACTGACCATGATCATAGCAGGTAGCAGTTTACCAGACTTATGCAGGGTCTATGACACTATCAGAGTATGAGACTCGCTTCAACCAACTTGCTCTATTTGGGGCTATGATTATCCCTACCAAGCTTGATAGAGTCCATAAATTTATTTGGGGATTGCGGATGGAGCTTAGAAAGACAGGTGAGATATTAGTTTCCAGTGGTTGATCCTTCCAGGCTATTACAAAATATGCCCGTACTGTAGAAGATTTACATCATCATGATCCAGGGGCCAAAGATAAAATCCCTTGATATTAGGGCAGTTACAGTGGTTCTCGTCATGGTAGTAGGGGTACAGGCTAGTGAAGCCGAGGGTATCAGCCGCATCAGGACCAGGGTCAGTCTAGCCAACCAGTTTAGGCTTTCCTTCAGGCTTCTAGTAGTTCTCAGTTTGAGAAGGGATAGAGTAGCCAGCATGGTTATAGTGGTCAGACTCTGAGGGGTTTAGTTTATGAGGCATCAGGTCGTGGTGTCCACATGGGTTCAGCTGGTTTGTATCAATTGTTTAGGCCATTAGGGGATTGCTATGAGTGTGGAGTTATTAGTAACTTTGCTAGAGATTGCCCCCAGCAGGGTACAATTCAGCCAGCCACTCAGCCGGCTCAACCTATCCGTGTAGTTCAGCCACCAACTAGAAGGGGTGATAGTTAGGCTAGAGGTGGTGCCCATCATGGTAGGACAGGTGGTAGGTATGTTGGTCGATCAGGTGGTGGTCATCGTCAGTTTTATACAGTCCCTGGGAGACCGGAGGCAGAGGCGTCAGATGCTGTGATCATAGGTATGATTTCTGTATGCCGTCTTTCAGTGTTGGCTTTATTTGATCCTGGCTCTACTTTCTCATATGTTTTTGCCTACTATTTGATTTGTTTAGGGTTGGCTGGTGAGCTATTATCTATACCTATATCTATTTTGACCCAGCAGGAGATTCTTTAGTAGTGGATCGGATTGTGAGATCTTGTATGATTTCTGTTGAAGATATTGAGACTAGATTGTGATTTGATGATTCTTGATATGTTATACTTTGATGTCATTCGAGGCATGGACTGGTTATCCCCTCATCATGTGATTTTGGATTTTTATGCCATGACCATTACCATAGACATGCCCGGCATATCCCCGATTGTAAGGCAGGGTTCTGTCAGCCACGCACTGTCTGGGATCATCTCTTGCCTTTGAGCTAGGAAGTTGATATACCACGGGTGTTTGGCTTATCTAGCATATGTCCTAGATGCTAGTGCCAAACCTTCTTCCCCTGAGTCAGTTTCTGCGGTTAGATATTTCCTAGATGTGTTCCCTACTGACCTGCCAGGCCTTCCACCTAAGAGAGATATCAAATTTTCTATTAAGTTAGAGCCAGGCACCAGACCCATTTCTATTTATCCTTATCGTATGGCTCCAGCTAAGTTGAGAGAGCTGAAGGAGCAGCTCCAGGACTTGTTAGCTAAGGGTTCCATTAGGCCGAGTGTATCGACATGGGGTGCTCCTATTCTATTTGTGAGGAAGAAGGATGGGTCGATGCGGATGTGTATTGATTATCGATAGCTGAATAGAGTGACTGTGAGGAATGGGTATCGATATCGTGCATAGATGATTTGTTTGATCAGCTTCAGGGTTTGGCTATGTTTTTGAAAATAGATTTGAGGTCACGCTACCACTAATTGAGGGTTAGGGCGAAGGACATCCCTAAGACAGTATTCAAGACACGTTATGACCACTATGAGTTCCTGGTGATGTCTTTTGGGTTGACTAATGCCCTCATAACTTTTTTGAACTTGATTCACATGGTGCTTGGCCCGTATTTGGACTCATTTATGATAGTTTTCATAGAATAAATCTTGGTATACTTGTAGAGTAGAGATGAGCATGAGCAACACTTGAGGATTATACTCTGGACTTTGAGAGATCACCAGCTTTATTCCAAGTTCAAAAAGTGCAAGTTTTAGAATTAGTCAGTTGCATTCCTAGGACACGTGGTGTCTAAGGATGGGATTGCATTCCTAGGACACGTGGTGTCTAAGGATGGGATTAGAGTGGACCTCGAGAAGATTTTAGCGTTCGTGATTGGATGAGACCTACTACTCCTACTGATGTTCACATATTTATTGGGTTAGCAGGGTAATACAGGAGGTTCGTGCAGGGTTTTTCTTCCATAGCAGAACCATTAACTAGGCTGACTAGGTAGGATGTCCAATTTCAGTGGTCGAATCAGTGCAGGGATATCTTTTAGAGGATTAAGGCCTTGTTGAATTCAGCCCCTGTGTTGACCTTGCTAGTTGAGGGTAAGAGTTTCTTGGTATATTGTGATGCTTCAGGGGTTGGTCTTGGTTATGTATTGACGCAGAAGGGTCGTGTGATAGCATTTGCGTTGAGACAGCTAAAGGTTCACGAGCGCAACTACCCCACTCATGACTTAGAGTTGACAGCGGTAGTCTTCACGCTCAAGATCTGGAGGCACTACCTATATGGGGTTCACTGTGAGATCTTCACTGATCACCATAGACTTCAGTACATTATGAGTCAACAAGAGATGAACTCGAGGCAGAGGAGATGGATCAAGTTACTAAAAGACTATGATTTCACTATTCTGTATCATTCGGGCAAGGCAAATGTGGTAGCGGATACCTTGAGCCAAAAGGCAGTGTGTATGGGTAGCCTAGCATTACTCTTAGTTTTAGAGCGATCATTAGCCTTGGACATCCAGTCCTTGGGTAACCATTTGGTTAGTCTTGACTTATCAAATCCTAGCACAGTTCTTGCTAGTGTTGAGGTTTGTTCTACCTTGGTTGATCTAATTTAGAGCCATCAGTTTGAGGATCAGTGGTTGTGTGACCTTTGTGATCAGGTTGTTTGAGGTGAGGCCAGCCGGGATACTCTAGATTCATATGGTGCTCTGAGGTTTAATAGTTGTCTTTGTGTTCAGAGAGTTGGTTATTTAACTCAGTTGATTCTCTGTGAGGCACATTGCTCTAATCCATACTGGCGCATTTAAGATATACATGAATTTGAGACAGCTTTATTAGTGGAGTGGTATAAAGAGGGACGTAGTAGAGTTTCTATCTCGGTGCTTGAACTGTCAGCAGGTGAAGTTCGAGCACATGAGACCTGGTGGTATGATGCAGTGACTTCCTATTCCTGAGTGAAAGTAGGAAAGGATTACTATGGACTTTGTAGTTGGATTGCCTCGTACTTCTCGAGGGTTGACTCCATTTGGGTGATTGTCGATTGGCTGGCCAAGTCAGCATACTTTTTACCAGTTTAGACTACTTATAGTGCAAAGAGGTTTGCTCAGATCTACCTTAGTGAGATTGTTCAGTTGCATAGGGTCCCAACTTCTATCATTTTAGACCGTCGCACTCAGTTCACATCTCAGTTTTGAAGGGCTATTCAGCGAGACTTGGGTACGGAGGTTCATCTTAGTACTGCATTCCACCCTCAGACAGATGGCCAGTCCAAAAGGACTATTCAGGTCCTGCAGGACATGCTTCAGGCCTGTGTTCTTGACTTTAGAGGTTCTTTGGATCAGTTTATGCCTTTGGCTGAATTTGCTTATAACAATGGCTTTCATTTGAGTATTGGCATGGCACCTTTCGAGGCTTTGTATGGTAGGCACTGTAGATCGCCGGATGGTTGGTTTGATGGGTTGGAGTCTAGGATGTAGAGTACAAATTTTCTTTGTGATTTTTTAGACAGAGTATGAGTGGTTTAGGACAGACTTTGGGAAGCTCAGAGCAGGCAGAATAGCTACGCTGATCATAGACTTTATGCCTTGGAGTTTAGTGTTGGTGACTTGGTGTTCCTCCATGTATCACCCTTGAAGGGAGTGATGAGATTTGGTAGGTGGGACAAGCTTAGCCCCAGGTACATTGGGCCGTTTGAGATTCTTCAGAGGGTTGGTGGTGTTGCTTACATGTTAGCTTTGCCTTCAATGATTTCATCTATGCACTCAGTTTTCCATTTATCGATATTGCAGCGGTATGTTCCAGATGAGTCTCATATGTTTCAGTGGGAGTTGGTTCAGCTAGATGAGAGTTTAGCCTTTGTTGAGGAGTCGGTAACTATTTTGGCTAGAGATGTCAAGAGATTGAGGTCCAGGGGGATTCTGTTTGTTAAGGTTCAGTAGAGGCACCATCCAGTTGAGGAGGCTACTTGGGAGACTGAGAGAGATATGCGGGCTCAGTATCTGCAGTTGTTTGAGCCTTCAGGTACTTCCTTGTCCTTGACTTTTGAGGACAAAAGTCCTTTTTAGTAGTGGATGATGTAATGACCCTTCTGTTCATTCCCATGATTACGCTTTTATTGTACTGTTAGAGCTTGCCTGTAGAAGACCCAAGTCATATATGGCTTGCTGGGACCAGTGGTTTGGTTCCCTGGCTATTCGTTTGGTCTTTATGGACATTTCCTTATTTTAGAGCTGAGTTTTAAGAGTTGAGTTATCGAAATCGTGCGATAGTGATTTGCGATCGTATGACCTCAACTGACCTTGTGGGAAGGTCGATCCTGATTCGAGGTTTTGTAATATTTTTGAGGATAGGGTTTCCCCGTTTGATGTAAGTTTTATTTTTATTGCCTTCCTAAAATATTGTAAATATTTATGAAAAATACTTTTGTTACGATATATTTATGTATGTATCTATTTTATAAGAGTTTTATAAATCATTAATACTTTAACAGAGATGGTAAACTTAGTTATGTTGAAAATTATTATTATAATGTAGTAGGCTTTATTCGAAATAATTTTCTAATAAATATGATATATTCAAAAAGTAATATATATTTTACCACGGACCTATGCAATATCAAAATATATGTATAATGGGAGAAATTAGGTGATGTGGCACCACCACTTCCACGTGGAAGTGGTAGAGGGGTACACCAATATTCCACTAACCTATTAATTAAGTTGCCACCTAGATGAACATTTCCTACTATTTCTCTAGTTTATATATTAGTATATATCTTCTTACTTTATCTATTTTTAGAAAATCTTTTCCATTTGTGTAATTAGAGAGAAAATGCTGCAACATATTATTGCTCTTTACGTATGTACCTATATAATTAAAAATTTTTGAAACATTGTAGTGGCAAGAATAATGTTTTAGTTGACCCTCGAAAGAATATTGGGCATTTACGTCAAGTTATTCAAGCCCGAATTCGAGTTTGATTTAGTTTTACAGCTTCTCAGAGCAGTTTAGGTTTATACATCATCGTTCTAGCAACTTGTCGTTGGACGACAGGTAGGTTACGATTTAACTCTTTTAGACTTATCATATATAAGATATAACTGTACTAATTAGCATCCTTGTGTTGGCTTTATTAGCTTGGTACCCCAAACCTTGTCCGCTTCTTCATGTTTGACCTATTTCTTTCTCTAATGATTGTAGCATTCATTGTAGTTGATAGTATCACCCTTGTGGTTCTGTGTGGCCTTGTTTTGTCTCTGGACCATAGATGTTGGGTTATTTTGGAATGTTCGTGAGTCCCGGACATCGATAGCGTTATGTAGAGCTGGTTATGTTTGTTTTAGAGCGATTGGGTCCTGTGCAGGGCCAATTGTTTGAGGGTGAGCCATTGGCTACTACTTGTATTTGAGTATGCCATTATCATGCATATAAAAGTCTTTTCACATGTTTTACTATGGTTTTGGCTTTGGTCCTACTTTTGAAGGTTTTCTAAACCTTGCATGACCCCATGGGCCCGTTTTTGTAAAAACAGTTAATAAAGGTTGGAATTGTTTTCATAGATCTTCTTGGGGTAAGAAAGAATTAAAAAGGATGATTTTACCACTGTTTCCATACTTATACTAGACTCAGTCGGACCGAGCAGCAGACTGGCTTTACCTCTGTTTTTGACCTGATTACGCCCGAGCACCCTTAATAGGGTTTTTGAGACTTATTTCATTGATTTAGACCTGCATAGACTCCAGGCATGCATTCTTGAGATTTGGTTACTAGTTGGGATCTGGTTGCACTCCGGATTGTTATATCGAGGTTTGAGTTTTAGTATGTAGTCTACGAGTAGACCTCCATGGATCCTGCCATTTCGAACCAAGACCTACGGACCAAGGGTGACCGGAGAAGGGGTGTACAGTGGAGTTGAGGTACTCGGGGGAATCCCTTCCATGGATCCTGCCTCTATTGGGCCTTCTAGGTATATGAGGGGGTAACATATGGCACAACCATCACTTGGTTTGAGCATATCATATCATATCATGCATATTGTTTTTGGATCCACCCTTGTTTGCTGTTTGCTCAGTGTACGCTCAGGTAGTATAGGATGCCAGAGGGTTTATTTTCACTTGTATGTGTTCCTAGGGTGTATGGGCGCCCGTGGGACTATAGGTAGACTCTTATTTAATATTATTCTATCACGGTATTGAACCTGATTATGGTGTTACTAGCATGACTTGGTTTTAAATATTGTTTTCAAGCATGTTATCATTATGTTCCTTTCCTCCTTCCCTTTTTACTTGAGGTTACCAGTATACCACCTTCTCCTTTAACTCTCTTTATATATTGTTATTTCATGGACCTCAGGTGCGTTCCTTCTTCCTCCACCTATGTTTTGTGTTTTATAGTTCTATTAACTATCCTAACATGATAATTTTCTCCTTGTATTCATTCTCTGCTAGCTTCCATGTGCTTGTTCATTATATTTGTGACTACCTGATTCTTTTCTGCTACATTATTGCTTTTATATCTTTTATGCGCCCAGTCGGCCTACGATACCTACTGGGTATTTGTTGCTTTGCAATTGGTGCTCATACTACACTTCCGCATCTTTTGGTGCAGATCCGAGTGTGAGTTCTCATCGCTAAAAGCTCTACCTCATGCGAGGTATTTTTGGACTATCCGAGACTTAGGGTGAGCTCTTGGCTATCGGGGCTTAGCTTTAGTTCATCTTCTGTATTATGTACTCTTTTATCATTTATAGACATATGTGTATTCCCTTTTTGGATCCTTTATACTCTGTTGATGTAGTTTTGGCTCTTATACCTTTATACCAGATTTTGGGGTTTGGTTTAGCTTCCATATATGTGTGTGTATATATATATATATATATATATACTCCCGTTGTCCCTTCCTTTACTTATTTTCCCTTTCTTCTACATATTTAAACTGTTCTCCCGCTTGATTAGTTGATAGTAGCCTATTACTAACTGTTCTGGACTATGAGGTTTGGTTCGCCTACTGGGAGGTTGTAGGTGCTATCATGACCAAAATATCGGATCGTGACAGCAACCCAAGTGTTTTTACTTTATTTCTTTTATCCTTTTGTTATTTTTGGTGTGTTTTAGGGATGCATGGAGATGGAAAAATAACTTAGTGGAAGAACAAAATAGGATGGCACATACGAAGGGTCATGCAGTTCACACCTGCTATTATGCATATCACACGAGGCAACTCACCCCAAACCAAAAGCCTGGGATGATTCATAAAAGTTGGAGGTGATGTGCGATGGGCTGTGCATTTTGCACCGCCCGTTATGCGCATAGCACCTTCGACGCTCCTTGAGTCAGAATGCTGAAAATATTTTGGGTGAAAAATAGGCTGGTGCAAAGTAACGGGTGAGCCACACATGGGCCTGTGCGAATCGCACGTCTCGGCGCATCATGGTAAGTTTTTAAATATTTGACCTACCCATTGACCAACCCATGACCCTTTTTTTTTCTCTCATATAAATCGTCCACCCTACAACTTTTTTCCATTATTCTCCTATAAACCTCCATAATTCTCCCCTAAAATCCTCCAAAATACCTCAAAATTCCCCTAAAATCTTCTCCTCTCTAACCCAATATCTTCACCATCGCCTCTCCGCTTGGTCGCTGCTATTCGTCTTGGGTCAGAATTTTGGTCACCATTGTTGGCATTCCAAAAGCTTCAATTTTTCCTTTTTCTTTCCTCTTATCTATTTGTGGTAAGTTTCCCAACATTAAATCAATATTTTTAAGTAGATTGGGAACAATTATTGTGAAGTATGCTTACTAATTCTTCCACGATTATTTTGGGTGAGATCCAAAATTTTTGGACTCCAAAATTTTGGGGTATATTATTGATTTTGCTTGTGATAAACTTGTTATATTTTGTTTTTGTGATAATGCATGTTTTTTGTATTAGTTTTTAGCCCTGAATTTCATGTTTTTGGGTGAAGTCTGAGTAACCACTTGAGTTGATGCATGGTTTGGCACTAGGATAGATTGGGTGACATCATTCTTAAGGGAATATTATCATTTTCACAAGGTTTTTGTGAATAATGTTGATTAGGGCTGAAATTATTGTTACCACCGTGCTCATGTGTTATTTCAATTGAATATGATTATTGGGTGAGCGTTTTTGGTTGAGGGAGTGAATTCATGTTTGATGGAATGTGCCTGTTGATTTTAATTGAAGGCTTAATGTTCGCAATGATAGATGGGGTAACGTCCTTCTTAAGGGAAATCGTCAATATACTTTTTTGGTTTAATGTGTTTGAGTTTTCTGGGGAATTCTGAGTACCCCGGATAACTTGGGTTTTGGTCAAAGCATGGTTAAGCCCTATTAGAATTGGTGTTGTTGCTTGTTTCCCGTTCATTCCACATATATTGCTTTGCGAATCACATACGTATCACACATGAAAACAAGGAATTCAAAAATTCCAATTGTTTCCTTGTGCATTTTACATGCAATGCGCAAATCTTTATGTGCAAAATGCACAAGGCATCGCACACTGCTGAAATCATTGCCAGTTCACTGAGTTGAGGGGAAAAGGCATGTGCGATGTGCACAATGGCTGGTGCGAATCGGACCTACCTTCGCACCCTAAAGCTGAATTAATACAGGTCTCTGATATCCTGTGCGAAGCCATGTGTGATGTGCACTTATCATGGTATGGTCTGCACGTGAATTGCACAGACCACCGGTCACCTGATGTTTTTCTTCTCCTATGCATCCCATTTTTTTTAATTTGTTAACTTCTTGTAGTATTTTCTTATTTATATTAATAATGCAAACACATTGTGAGTATATGCATGGTTCCTGCCACTAACATCTATTTACAGGAATATGACCTCTAATGGGCGCCATCCAAAAAGACATGCTACAAATCAAGCTTCAACATCCGAGATTACGATCACACATAATCATAATGAAGGGCCCTCTGAATCACAAATCCAGTTTGGCTTTAATGGGATGGAGGCTTACTATCTCAAGTTTAGGGAATAACGATCCTTCTTGGAGGAGGTAGGGTTTGATGTCGACTCTTTCAAAGATGACTTGCTAAATATAGCTGAGCAATTTGAATTAAGGGCTTGGGAAAAATTGGCTGCTACCCCCGAACGTTATTTCCCTGAATCGATATGGGAGTTTTATGCTTCTTACCCAGCCCAACAAGACATCCTCAAACACAAAGGCCCAACAAACAAGTTGCCATGCCTACTATCTGTCTTGGTGAGGGGCATAAAAGTTGACACTATCCCTGCGGCCATTAACTCTACAGAGTGAGATAATGAACCAAGGCTGATATCAAGGTATACCCAATGTGTAGCTACAAAGGATGACTAATATTATTGGGTGGCTAGGTTCATAGCCAAAGGGGATCCGTTTTAGGCAATTTCAAAGGGGCACATCTCGCGTCAGGATCTCAACTATGAGGCTTGACTGTGCTAGAATTTGTGTGCACAAGGCTCATTCCAACTTACCACATAACTCAGGTGACCATAGAGGTAGCCATTCTCATTGCATACATCATGTCGGGCTACAAAATCAATGAAAGGGAAATCATTGCAGAATAATTCAAGAGAAGAGCTAAACATGATTCCACTTCCATGGCCTTTCCTGTCCTCATATGCAAATTGTGTCTGCGGTTGCAATGTACTCTATTCCTCCATTGGAAAAAGTTGACCTAGAAAAAGGGATGGTCTATTAAGAGAATAAGTGGGACAAAGATGCACTGAATGTCAAGAGAAGACAATTGCCTACAACTCTAATTGCACCATCAGGTATAGAACAACCCGAAAGTGGTGCACATGGTCACTTGGAAAATCCACCTCTTGATCCCAAGGTGACAAGGACAACACAAGATGTTCCCCAAGACACCTCAACTTCAGGTAATTTTCTTAATCTTGCTCAACTTGCTCGCCACAACGAGGAGCAGTTTTACAAAATAGCTAAGGATATTCCAAGCATGATTCAATCTGCTATCTAATCGGCTTTAAAGCCGGTAGTGACAAGTGTAAGCAAACTTTGTGCTAGAATTGATTCCATGGAAGTGGATGTTCATGAGCTCAGGAAAGTGGTACCGCAGGCTGTGCCATGGACCTCTAATTTGGACCTTAATCTACCGACCCCAACTTCAATATCCCCTCCCAAGAATAATAGCCCTCCCGATGATTAATGCACGAGTTGGGATCGGAATGATGAAGAAGGCATATTCGAGATCTAATAGGTGATTGAGCCAATCAAGCTGGCTCCCGAGACCACATGATCAACTACCCATCACTACTCGGAGCCCCATGACTCTCATGTGACAGAATGGAGGCGTCAACCAAGGCCCAACTTGGCCGCTCCTCCTTCTTTATACTCTGAGATGATGACTTATTTGGATAAATGGGAGATTGCAGATCCATATGTCCCCCTTTAGGTGCGATGAGACCATTAGATTCTATTGGTGGAAGGATTTCAGATAGACCCAGAGCATGCCTACATTCCACCACAAGTACCACCATCACCAAGGCCTCTTAGGACACCATATTAATTTTACTCAAGGAGGCATCATCATAAGAATTAGTATCACCAGGGAGTTGTTGCACTCATTCTCATTTGTATAACTTTTTATGCATCACAGGCAATGCTTACTTTAAGTTTGGGGGAGGGGGATGTAATTATTAATATCATTATTATGAAGCTTGAAACTTTGCTTAAGAGATGATTTGCCTTGGGATTGATATTGTGACCTTTTTGGGCCGGATGCTTTTATTTTTGTTATGGTTTTTTTGTTGCCGTGTTGGTCCTTCATGATCTATTATTTCACTACATGTGCCTTGCAAACGCGCTTAGTGCCTATGCTGAGGCTTAATTTCAAATAATTCATGAGTGTTTCACAATTTTGGTCGCATTGTTAATAGTAGATTAATGAATAAATTCCAAGGTTTTCTTTTCATATTACAGTTCTTTCCCGAGGTGCAAATTGTTTTCTTTATTTCTTTTTATAATTTTTGTGTCAAACTGAGTTGGTGTTTCCCTATGATAGATTGAGAGGCGACTTTCTTAAGGGAAAATGTCAAGTTTTAGTACTAAATTGAGTCCATGCTTTGCTTGTCTCGATATGGGCTTACCAAAATTTTTTGTCTTGATAAGAAGTTTTTAAAAATTGAAAGAATGAGGTAAAATGATTTGTAGTAAAGCATTTTCTTGTGACTTGCACACTCTCCATTTGGCTTGATCGATTCACAAACGAGTGTGTGAAAGAACTCAGAATAGCTTGTCAAAAGTTATTTGTACCAATTGATTGTGAGGCTCATGTGAAATTCTTGTGTTGTGATGCCTTGTGTGGTAAGGATGTACTTAGTTCTTGTGTGCATATCTTCTCTAGAACTCTCCTCGAATGTGATTCAAGGTGAAATCCTAGATGTCACCGAGTTTGGAAGATCACCTTAGCCCCTCTTTGAATAACCACTTTACCTAAATTGACCTTCTTTTACATTGATCCCAGTAAGCCCCTTAAAGCCTGCGAGTTTTCTTTAGAACCTTGTTCGACACCTTGACCCTTTTTGGAACCTAAATTTTTGCACCCATCCTATCTAATGGTTCGAAGTGAAACATTGGCTATCAGCCTAAGTTTGGCGGGCGGATTGAAATGAAAATATAGGCAAAAGCCTAAGTTTGGGGGTGTATTTACTAATGTGGCGAAGAAAGGGAGTTGTGCTTCAATGGCAAGGTAGCACCTTATGTTTGAAATGAAAATTGCTAATTATCCATTGAAATGAGAAAAATGAAAGAAAGAAAGAATTTGGTGCTACCAAGTGAAGGTGATAAAAGGATGTCAAATGATCAAGATTGAAGGGAAACTTTGGGTTGTATGAGGGAGGAATAAGGTGAAGTTATTGTTCAAAAATGTGAGCGGTGTTTTGAAATGATCACAAGGAGCGTTAGGGAGGTTTAGTCACTTGAGCCAAATGCAATCCTCACCTTAATCCTAGCCAACATCGTAGCTGCAAGTCCTTAGTGATTCTGAGCTTGGTAACTCTACATTAGTGGCGAATTACATGAAGGGCAAGCTTATGATTTGAAATGTGTGCATTTGAACTTCTTTGAGAGAGTGAGAGTCTTCTTGGTTCTCTTGTAATCCCTTTGTATTGTGAATTGTATGGTGTGAGTGGGATTCACTCTTATAGTGAGTGGCATCACACACTTGAAATGAATGGTGAAGTCTCTATTTCAATTGAGAGGAATGAACAAGACAAGTTGTGTGGTGAATCTCAAGGAAAACCTTGAAGGTGCATGCCAATTACTTGAGAAGCTTGAATATCTTGTTTTGAATGACAAATTCCCCTGCTTTTGAATGTGAAATGAAGTCTTTTTGATAAACATTTTGAAATGAGAATTGCCTTGAGAGTTTGGTGATCCAAGTTGAGATGAGCATTGTAGTTAAGTCTTTTTGTTTAAGGTTTTTGTTTGTTATTTTTCTTAGTTTTTAGAGTTAGAGTAATCTTGTGTGCACCCTGTTGAGTTTTAGAGAATAATTTATTCCTTACTTTGTGAGTATTTTTCTTGAGGACAAGCAATAATTCAAGTTTGGGGGTTTGATAAGTTGGTAATCTACCAACTTATTGAGCCTTTATTAATGAATTATTGCCATGTTTTGATGAGAATTAGAGGTAATTATTACCTTTATTGATGCAAATGTAGGTACTCTTGGTCAAAAGTGAAAAATAAAGGGATTGGATCCAAAAGGGCTCAAAAAGAGTTTAAGTGTGGAGGTGATATAAAACAATGAAGAATCTACCGAGATGTGCGACCAAAAGGTGAGCAACACAAGGCAGCGTGTAGTCTGCACCTTCCTTCGCACGTCACCACCTTAGTAAATGAAATCACTGGTCGGCGGTCAAGGAGCATGCGAAGTGCACAACGCGTGGTGCGATCGCACGTTATGTCGCACCATGTCCGAAGGGAATTTTTATCCAATTGTAAAGTGAAATTTTGGGAACCTTCTAAAACCCACTTTGGGGTGTGTACCTGCGAGGATTAATAGTTTTGAGCATAGAGTTTTTTCCAAGGAAGATAGAGAGTGTACTTGTATTCTCTTCATCTTCTACCTTGAGAATTCACCATTTTTGTAGTAAATTGAGCTTGGATTTGGCTATTGGCTTAACTGTGAATGGAAATATGGATTACCCAATTGGTATACTTTCTTATTTCCTTAGCATGAGTAGCTAATTTCATTGTCGAGGGATATGTGTAATGATGGGTATATGAACTAGGGTGTTGGTAGTGATTAATTATGCTTATAATTGATGAATTAATATGGGTCTATTGAATTCTCCATGTTTTAATTACAAAATTCATGGTTGCAAACATTGGTTGAATATACATAATTGTGTTCTTGCTTGAAAGAGAAGTTCATGATTCAGATGAGAATTCGATAGTAGGAATTTGGGATTCCACCTAGATTGGGGCTAGAAATAGCTTAATTGACGGAAAACACCCATCTAAGAATCTAAGCGAGAAATGGTATGATTTCCCTAAGCTATTGAATTGGTTGGTTTGTGGGTAACTAAGGTGCTTGAACAAAGGCCTTAGAATATATGTTCGGCGGGTCAAAAGACTACTAAACATAACTAAAACCAATGCTACCCATACTATTAATCAATAGTTTGCATAATTAATCATGTCCCTATAATGAAGTCAAGTCCCAACGGAAGCATACCCCTAGTCTCATCTCAATAGATTACAAATCTCATTTTTACATTGCTTTCTTGTCGAAATTGCAACATTGTTAATTTCCCATTCCTTGCTTCCCCCTACTTTTACTTTTTAAGTTGTTTGACCATTTTCTCTCTTGGTGAACATTGATCGATAATCGTTTAACAACTCATCACAACCATTCTCTGTGGGATGGACCCCAACACTCATTGGGATATTTATTTATTTTGCTCTGATGATCCCTACCACCTCCTATTGGAGAGTGTTTTTGAGCGTTATCACTCATGCACCTTCAACTGTCTAGAAGCATATGCATCACTCGGCCCTTCTGCATCAGAACACAACCCAAACCAACACCCAATTCATCACAATAAATTGTAAATTCCCAGCCCTCAACACAAAGAATCAATATTGGAGATGTAGTTAGTAAGGCCATCGATAATCGTTTAACGACTCATCACAACCATTCTCTATGGGATCGACCCCAACACTCGTTGGGATATTTATTTATTTTGCTCTGATGATCCCTACCACCTCCTATTGGAGAGTGTTTTTGAGCGTTATCACTCATGCACCTTCAACTGTCTAGAAGCATATGCAATCACTCGGCCCTGCTGCATCAGAACACAACCCAAACCAACACCCAATTCATCACAATAAACTGTAAATTCCCAGCCCTCAACACAAAGAATCAATATTCGAGATGTAGTTAGTAAGGCCTTGAGCTTCAAAAATCTCTCCTCACACTCTTCGGACCACTGAAATGGTACATCCTTCCTAGTTAGTCTAGTCAATGGAACTACAATGGAAGAGAAGCCCTCAATGAACCATCTGTAGTAACAAGCTAACCTAACAGAATTGTGAACCTCGGTAGGAGAAGTGGGCCTAGTCCAATCACGAATTGCCTTAATATTTGCCGTACCTACCATAATCCCATCCTTGGACACAACGTGCCCCGAGAATGCTACAGACTCAAGCCAGAACTCACACTTTGAAAACTTGGCATAAAGCCACTGATCTCTCAATGTCTAAAACACAATCCTCAAGTGTTGCTCATGCTCCTTCCTACTCCTCGAGTAGACAAGGATGTCATCAATGAAGACTATCACAAAAGAGTTCAAGTACGGCCTGAACATGCGGTTCATCAAGTCCATGAATGCTGGTGGGGCATTGGTCAACCCAAAAGACATCACTAGGAACTCATAATGGCCGTAGCGAGTCCTGAAGGCTGTCTTAGCAATGTTCACCACCCGAATCCTCAATCGATGGTAGCCAGACTTCCAGTCAATCTTAGAAATTATCGCTACACCCTAAAGCTGGTCAAATAGATTATCAATACGCGATATCAGATACCTATTATTCACTGTCACCTTTCAACTGTCGGTAATCGATGCACATATGCATAGTGTCATCCTTTTTCTTCATAAAAAGGATACGAGAACCCCAAGGAGAAACACTCAGCCGGATAAAACCCTTCTCTAGAAGGTCCTGAAGCTGAACACTAAGCTCCCTCAACTCAACATGAGTCATACAATAAGGTTGAAGAGAAATAGGCTTGGTGCCCGGCTCGACATCAATAGTAAAGTCTATATCACGCTCAGGTGGGAGGCTAAGTAATTTGGTGGGAAAGACATCTGCAAACTCACAAACCATAGGAATAAAATCAAGAAAAGGAGTGTCGGCACTAACATCACGGACATAAGCAAGATACGCCAAACACCCCTTTGACACCAAACTCCTAGCCTAAATATAAGAAATGATCCCAGATAGCATGTGGCTAACAAAACCCTGCCACACAACTGGGGGTTGGCCAGGCATGTCTAAAGTAAGGGTCTTTGCAGAACAAACCAAGACCGCATGATGAGGGGATAACCAGTCCATGCCCAAAATAGCATCAAAATCTACCCTATCAAGTACAACAAGATCCACCCAGGTATCATACTTCTAAATAGGTACCACACAAGATTTGAATACCCAATCCACTACTAAGAAATCACCTATGGGAGTGGCTACACAGAATGGTATAGGCAACGACTCTCTAGACAGCCCCAATCGAGAAGCAAAGTACACAAACATATACGAATAAGTGGAGCCTGGATCAAATAAGACAGATAGTGGATGATGGCAAAAAAAAAATCATACCTGTAATCACAGCACCTGAAGCCTCTGCCTCTGGTCTATCTGGCATGGCATATAATTGACTTCGCCCACTACTTGGATGATCACCTACATGACCACCGGTCCTACCTGGATGAGCACCACCACAAGCATCCCTACCTCTCTGAGTACCACCTCTCTGAGTACCACCTCTATCACCATGAGCACCACCTCTGGCCGGTGGCATTACTGCTCTAATAGGCTTGGCAACTTCTAAAAGCTCGGGCATCCCATGCCAGGGATAATCTCTAGCAAAGTGACCAAACTTCCCACATTCATAACAACCCTAAAAAGCTCATCCCTGATGTGTAGAACCTGCCATACCAGAATGGCCACCATGGCCGAAAGACCCAGAATATGCACCCCTGAAGTGACTAGAGCTTCGACCATTGTAACATGGCTGGCTACTGCTACTAGAAAGCTAAATTGAGGCCTGAACGGGCCTAGTAGGCTGAAAGTACCGCTGCTACTGACCCATGTCCTGAAACCCCCTACCTCTGAACTTGGAACTGCAAAAACTGCCCCGATGATAGGGCCTCTTATCACTGCCCCCGTGGGCCTCGTGATGTATACTCTCAATGGTGTGGGAATGGTCAACAACATCTAAAAGAGACTAGCCCAAGATACCATGCTCTCTGTAGCCAAGTGAAGCTGAAGTCTCAACCCTCTGACGAAGCAACACACTCTCTTGCTCGATAGGCATAATCATATTGGTGTGCTTGGCTAACTCATGAAATCTCGACTCATACTCTGCCACATACATAGAACCCTGCTCCAACCTCAAAAAAGAACCCATGAGTATCTCACTACATGCCCAAGAAAGCCTTAAAGAACTTTGCCCAAGTCATTGAACGGGACCCAGATGGTCTGCTCTCTAAATAAGCTCTCCACCACTGTCTTGCCAAACTATCAACCTGAAAAGTGGTGTAGTCTTCCCTGTAAGAATCCACTAGACAAAGGTTATGTCAACTCTCTCAACAACTAGTAAGAAACTCATGTGCATCCTCCCCTGGAGCGCAAGAAGACCTCAGTGGGGCCAATCTAAAAAACTGACCTAGTATCTTTTGCTCTTCAGAAGTCATAACTGGCTAGGCTGCCATCAGCAGATAAACTAACTGAATACCTTGAACTGCTCCCTACACTGAAGTCTGAGGTGTGCCTCCTAAGGCACTCAATAACTGAGCTATAGAGGCCTCTAGTGCCGATGAAATGATAAGTCTGGCTGGAGGGTGGGCTGGTCCCAACCCCCACTGGCTGCTGCAGTGGCGGATCCTTTAGTAGTAGATATGGAGCAACATCAGGCTCCTACTTATATACTGGCTCTGGTGATGGATCTCAGGCCTAGCCCTGAGCTGGGGCAGCAGCTCATGCCTAATCTCAACCTCGGGTTGACATTTATCTCTTCCCCTAGCTGCCAGCGCCGAGTCCTCACCCTGGCTGTTGTAGCCCTCATCCAAACCATCTGAGAAAGAATGAAACAAGCAATATTTAAAAGTTGATATAAGTCAAGAACATATGATAGAGGATCAAAAAGGTGGAATTTCCAAAGAATGCCTTGTAGCTTCCCGAAGATAGGATACAAACTTCATCCTACTGATCCGCAAGACTCTACTAGGCACTTGCTCATGTACCAACGATATTGATAAAACTAGAGCTCTGATACCAAACTATCACGACCCAGTTTCTCAGGTCATGATGACACTTACACTAACCCACCAGTAGGTGATCCAACCCTCAAAGCGACAATCAATGGGCTAACAAGAGAACAACTTTTACAATAGAATAAACAACTAAAATAAGTAGAAGAAAGCATATACATATATATAAACAGGGAGAGAAAAGAACCCAATGTACAACATAATCTCCTAAAACCTAGTATCGATCAGTACAAGAGCTACTACAATATAATGAGTACTAGATAAAACATAAATATATACACAACAGTCTTCAAAATACAAAAGAAGACTAATTCCATAGTACAAAAACAACAACAATAACATACCCAGCGTATTCCCAAAACGTGGGGTCTGGACTAATTCCATAGTATAAGGATATAAATCAGCTCCGAACGCCAGAAGCTCACCCTGAATCTTTGAATTTGAAACTCAACACTAGGACAACGTCAACGACAATAACTCATGCTAGGGTCTGCATCAGGGAAAAGGATGCAAAAGTGTAGCATGAGTACCAAAATATGCGGTACTCAATAGGCATCATAAGCTGGTTGAGCTCAATATGATAAAAGTACAGTAAATGCGAATATACTAAAGGGAAAGTAGGAGGGAGTTAGAACAAAGATACAAGTCATAACTAGACAATACCGAGAGAAAAAGTAAATAACTGAGCAAAGCTTTAAGCAAAGTAAGGTAAAGCAAATTAAAAGCAGACTAGCTAATACCCAGCAAAAACCCCATAATCCCAGAGGGTACACACCATAATCAGTGAATAAACTAACTGGACCTCCATAAGCTCGGAAGGTACAAACAACAAATAATAGACCCAACCGAAAACCCTATAAGTCCAGTTGATACAAACAACAAACAATAGTATCTAGCAGTCAACCTAATGGGGAAAATGCATACGGAATGTGCCATGATATGCAGTATCATATGAGTCAAGTGCCAACAGTACCGTATACTCTTCTTTTAGCCATAGCTTGCAAAGGCAGGGTCTATGAGGGACTCACGAAATTCGTATACCGAATCCAAACCATATCTCGATGAGTATACCATGATAAGAATCAATAAAACTACTCAGAACACGTGTCTCCTTAGGCATGCAGGTTTAAAATACTAGTAAAATCACCTGGAACACTTTCCCTTGGGCATGCAAGTTCATCTCAAATCAACATTTTGAAAATATATCATGTTTTCTGTAAGAAAGTCAAAAAGTATCAAACATTTCCAAAAAATCCATTTTTGAAATAAAAAATCGTGTTTTTAAAACCAATTCTTTCATATGCCATGATGCAAACAACCACAATACCAGGAACATAGATGAATACGCACAAAAAATATCACTTTCATGCCTAATCAACTCGTTCAGAAGCAAACTAAGGTCCCCAAGCTATCAAAAGATCTAATCTTTTGGGAAAACACCCAGAAGGGCTAAACTTATAACAAACTCCTAATGAAAACCCAACCAAAAGCAAACATCTAACCAAGTCTAGGCTAAGGCACATCATTTTTCCCAACATAAGTGGAAAGGAGTGACAAATCAAGAAGATCTAAGGATAAAGTAAACAGACCTGGAGTCCAGCATTGATGACTTCAGACCCACAATTACTCAATACAGAAAATAAATACAAAATATAAATTGTAATATACAAACGAATAACAAGCACCTACTCTATCACGAATTCTTTTGGTAACTCTATACTACGGATTTCCAACATAACCACCCCAAGGCCACAAGCAGACTAACTAAGCTAAGGAAAGAAATTATCTAGAATTAAAGGTACTATTTAGGTTTTTCAAGAACATAAGGGAGCAAGAAATGGCAAACTAAGGATCCCAACCCCAACTCTAAGCTAAAGCCCCTAAATTAGCTACGAGAATCAAATTCACATAAAATTTATCTATCTAATCCATAGAGTCCCACCAACAATTAGCGCAATACCATACAATCATCTTATAGGAACTATGCTAGAAGTAGGCAAATCGTAGCCTACCTAAAAGTCAAACACGCGTGCTCGTACCCACTAGACTGGAGCTTTTCCTTTTTAGGAAGACTCCGACTGCTGCCACACTATCAAAACAATAATTTACTCGTTAAAATATGACCAAAAATACCCATATTGTAATTATACGCTTCGAGCAAAAAATCAAGTAATAAGTCACCCATGGGGCCCATATGCGAATTTCGAAAACTAGATTGGAGAAAATGTCCCTCGTGGGATAAGGGTTACATACCCAAATAATTTGAGAACCAACAGCTCCAAAAATGAGTCCAAATCAGTCCCAAAACTAGAGTAATTCAACAAGGAGAGAAAATGATGGTTTACAAACTAGAGTAATTTAAAGGCGGGAGAATGATCATGGACGAGGAATTTCCACCCCCAATACCCCCGCATGATCCCACATAGAATTATGGGTTTAAAAGCTCTCAACAATGGTGTTTCCAAGCCCAATTAATCTCATCGATGCAACTTAATCTTAAGCACGTGACTTTGCTGTAAGTGGCTATCTTTCTGACAATGACTTTTTCTGTCAAGACCTGATTTCTAAGGTCATGATGGCACATATAACCCCCAGTAGGCGAACCAATCCACGTAGACCAGAATGGTTAGTAATGGGCTACTACCTAACTAATCACGCACAATAAGCAGAAATAAGCGGAAGTAGATAAATAAAGCGACGCGGAAGAAAAAAACCTAAATATGCATAAGTAAACTACACCAGTCCATGACCTGGTATCGATAGTACATGAGCCTCTAATAGAATGTAAAGTACTAGAGATAACAAAATAGAATATACAACTGTCTTCAAATAAACAGAGTGTAGAAGTGCCAAAAGATGAGGACTATTTAGCATCGAGATGGGTATGGGTTTAGACAACACATTCCCCAAAACTACGTTGCCATAGTAGGAAAGGATCATCTGGAGATAGGGTGACTCCTCTATTATTTATAGCCTTTGGGCTCACCTTTGGGATCCCATATTATCTTTCATCTTATACCCCGGCAAGGTATATGATGTCTCTATCAACGAGGGCAAGTCATTGGGTTCTGGCAACATGGACAAGACGTTGTACTTCATGTTGCTCACATGGTTTATGTCGATAAAGAGAAACTCCCCAAAAATAAAACTTGCTTTTTTTGAGATAATATATGATTGGCCGAGGCCACTAGTTTAAACAGAGTTTTTATGAAGAATTGTTTTAAGTTTTGTCTAGACTTCAGTTATTAATTTTTCAGTTTCAGTTTTAGTTTTTAGAAAATATTTTGAGAAAGTTTTACTTATATTACTTTATGTTTCAGCATTCAGGTCAGTCATTCTTCTTTTTAGTTATTCAACTTTGTCTATGGTTATATTATTCATGTCTTAGTTTTTCAGCTTTATCAGTCCAGATATTAGTACTATTTCATTAAATTCTTTACATACCAGTACATTCAAAGTACTGATGCCTATTTTTGGCGCTACATCATTGGACAATGTAGCCTCCAACTTTCAGATATGCAGGTTCCTGAGTAGAATCTTCAGTAGGCTATGCCATCAGCTTGAGTGAGTTCTCATTATTCCCGAAGAGTTAACAATATTTCAGTCATTAGTTTATTTTGTTACATAAAGGTAGTTGTGCTCAGAATATAGTAGAGACTTCATAAACATAGTCAAGTCAAGTCAGTTGTATTAGTTTATAATTTTTTTATTTCAGTTAATGAAAGTTTAAGTTAATTTATTTCATTTTGTTTACAAGGATTAGCCCATGTTTCTAGCTTCTGCATTTGTTTTATTAAAAGTTTATCTTTATTAGTTCAGACCAAGTGGTTCTCTCAGGCCATTCGTTGTTTCGGGTGCCGATTAAGTAGGGTATAGTCTCGGGGCGTGACACCTTTGCACCATAACCATGAAGCTTCACACAAGTCAAACACTCGATCCACCCTTTAAACATCAACTAACTGACCAGAGATCCATAGTTCCCACTATACTCAACCTCGAACGATGTCACTTTCAGACTCAAACTCTATCCAAGCCAAGCTCTAGTCTACTAGCCTCTGACATCCAAAATACCAATCCATTGCATATCCTCGAAAGCTGGAGTAACCTGCCCCGACTGACCATCAACCAATGGATGGATACCTTTGCTAGGATCAATCTCAATAACCTGAACCCAAATGAACCAACCATCGGAGCCCAACAACAACTAGCATACTAGGGTCAGGAATGACATGGATGAACACCCTGTGACAACGGATAACCTTCCAACTGTAGGAAGAAACCAACCTCGCTGAACCGTGACAAGTCTGAATCAGCTGAAAGTAAATGAACTAGGGCAACCTGCCCAAGAAGATCCAAACATAACCGAATCTCTGCAAGGAGTGTGGTAATCCTACCACAAAGTTCATAGCCAACAAATAAGCTCCAAACTCTAGAAATACAATTGCTGCTCCAAATACTCGGACACCATTTGGATTTAAGATCACCTTACTAGCCTCACCTCAGAAAGAAGTCCACCATGACGTGAATATCAAGTCGAACCACCCTGTAGGCAAAGGAAAGGATGTATGAAGTCCAAGGTCACCACCTAGCTATTGAAACCTTAATAATCTTTCAACTCACCCTTTGGCTCAAAACACCCGCTCTGTTATACCAGTACACAACCCACCAACTCCGAATGCATTCAAGATACCATAACTCCTGACCAACACTGCCACAACCTAACCAATGCGGGAATCCCATACAACAGAAAACCTCTTGAGGAATCAACCAAATCAAGCCTCCAACTATCAAAACACTAACGCAACTATCAATCCAAAAGTACCATTAGAATCCAAAGTAGCCCTGCTGGCCTCAATTTGCACAACCTGATCACATATAACATACAATTGCTGATCCTCAAACTCACGCTGCTGAAACTATCCAACCAAGGTAGAATGGATGTCACACTATCCAGAACACTGTTGGGATCTGGCAAGTCAAACCTAGCCAAATGGTTAGCCAAGGACTAGATGTCCAAGTCCAATGACCACTCTAAAACTGAAATAGAGAAGCTAAGTTGTCCGCACTTACTGCCTTTCGGCTCAAAGATGCTCCAACCAAAGAGTACCTTCCAAGAACCATCTGAAGTAACCTGCTAGCCCACAATTCTGAAACCCAACTCCAATTGTCGATCAGTGCCTCTGTCAAACCCCTGAGTAGACTAATACGCCTCTGATAAACACTATAGAACCTGGAGACAACTAGGCTCTGAATATATAATTTGCCCAGTTCATAGATGCTACTGAGACCAGGGTCATCCAAAGAACATAACACAGAAATCATAGCTGATGCAACAAGCCCCCAAAGGTAGTACTGGGAAAAACCTACCACCTCCTTCTCTACCATAAGGAATCCTGACCTTAAATTTATCTATGGAAAATGCCACTACACTCTATAATTGATAAAATCAAGTCATCAATACACAAACCCAAGCATACTCTTAGTAGTCATCTCAATCAGCTACCCATAATCCATATATACATATAAGAAGTCATCTCTCTCCTTTTCCAAACCAAACAAAACCCTTTCCAAAGATAACCTAAACCTGTCAAACCCATTCTCAGAAGATCCTGGAGTTTTTCCCTTAGCTCCCACATCTCTTACTGGCAACACTTAATAAGGCAAGAAAATAATAGGCCAAATTCCCAACTAAACCACAATGCTACGGTCAAAACTCAACCCAACTGAAACTGGCGAAAACAATGGAGACAACTCAATACACCTACCAACTTCCTAAACTTAACAATTAAAGAGGGTCAATTCAACCTTCTAAGAAAATAAAACCATCCCATACCCACCTGCATATCCCACACCATTCGCCTTAAGACAAGGCAACTTCCCCGGTATGCAGCTACCGGTACCACGCCACACAAACAGAAAGACTTCTAGAAAATACTAGATAATGGACTAGGCAACAACCACCTAAGACTGCTAGAAAAGAGATAGTCATAAGTCATAACAATGGGTAGTCACCTTCCAAAGACAACACACCCCATTCACTACTAAAAAGAATCAACCTACCAAGAAAATACATGCATAAACACTACAAACTCAAATAGTAAAAAACCAAACAAGACACAGGTAGGCATATATGCATATACATGAAATAATAAGGGTAGATTCGCAATGCAAACAATGCCAGCACTAGCTAATGATAACAAAATATGTACCTGCAACAACGATATATGGAACCTCCATCTCTAGCCTACCAAGAGAGGCATTGGACTGTCATTGTCTATTATTGGACTGAGTAGTCGATGAAGAAGGCTTGATAGTCCCTCATCAGGGATAATCTCTCAAAAAGTGACCAATCACTCCATAAAAATAGCAACCCAAGGAAGCCCTACTCTGATGCACGGTGCCTGTCGACTTTAGACGAACACCTGAACAGCCTGGATGAAAGCCATCTTGAACCAATTAGGAACCACCCCTACTACCTTGCACAACACCTCTTACTACGTGGGGACCACCCAACTACCCTGCACACTGCCACTAGCCGATGGCACTGGAACCTTGAAAGATAGAACCTACTGACTTTATTGACTGGAAGGTGTGATCGTGGGACAATCCCTGGCAAAGTTCCCACACTCACTGCACTGAAAACAACCTCTAATAGATGAAGTCTATCAGGAAGATCTCGCTGATCCTGATCGGCCACCATGGCCTACACACACCGAATGCAAACCCCAGGAAACCTGACCTGCACCATTCCTACTATGCTTAACATGCTCTATAAAACCACCCTCTGAAACTTGTAGAGCTACCAAAACTGGCCTGCTAGATAGAAAGCAATGAAACTAATCTCTACTAGAGAATCTGCTACCTCGAGACTGAGAACCACGAAAACTGCCCTGACAGTGATGCCTCTTAGCTCTACCTCCATAAGCCTCGTGACATAACCCTTTTATAGCCCAAGCATGGTAAACCACCTGAAGAAAGGTCATCCTAACTCTCACCAAGTGCTTTGTCACCAAATGGAGCGGTGAAATTAATCCTCCAACAAAACCCTAAATGCTCTCGAACTCTATAGGAACAGTCCTAGCAGTGCGCCTAATCACCTCCTTAAACCTTGCCTCATACTCTAATACTGACATACAACCCTACTGGAGACCTGGAACCTCAAACCTAACTAATGCACAACTCAAAGAATCATGAATTCCCTAACCTGGGGTATCGATACACCCTTCGGAAGACTCAGAGTCCTAGTCATGGTATCCTTTAGAACTGGGATAGCCATAAATCCTACCGGAGGCTGGGTAAGCCCCAAACCCCCTAACTAATGCAGTATACTCTTACTCTGAAATCTTGGCACTGAAGGAAACATTGAAGCAACAGGTATAAAAGCCTCATCGTCACTCACTGTCGTACTCATCCTAGGCATCTTAGAAGGAATATAACAATGAAGTTTAGAAGTCGATAGAGCCAGAAATGCACGATAAGGAGGGAACTTTTCCTAACAATGCCCTGTAGCCTCCCACAAATAGGATAGAGACATCATTGTACCAATCTACAAGACTCTACTTAGACAGTTACTCTTGTACCAAAGACACCGGTTAACCTAGAGATCTGATACCAATCTTTCAAGACCTGATTTCTCAGGTCATGATGGCGCCTACAACCCCTAGTAGGCGAACCAATTCCCATAGCCTAGAATGGTTAGAAATGGGATACTACCTAAGCAAGCATGCACACTATGTATAAATAAGCGAAAGTAGATAAATAAAGTGATACGAATGAAAACAACCTAAATATGCATAGGGAAACTACACCAACCCATGACTTGGTATCAATATTTCAGGAGCCTCTAATAGAATACTAAGTAATAGAGATAACAAAATATAATATACAACTGTCTCTGAATAAACAAAGAGTAGCAGTGCCAAAAGATAAGATATGGTCAAGCCTCGATCATCAGGAGCTCACCCTAGTCTCAAATATAATAAGCTATGCGCGAAACCACTTGATTAATAGCGAAAGCTCATACTAGGATCTGAACTAGAAAGATGCAGAAGTGTAGTATGAGCACCACTTGCAAAGCAACGGGTACCCAGTAGGCATCATATGCTGACTAAGCACATATAAGATATAAAATCAGTAAATACCAGATAATCAAGAGAGCACTCATAGAAGCAATAGACAAAGCATATGAAAAATAGCACGGATAGAAGTCAACAAGAATACGAGCATGCTATGCTAGCCACAAAAGATATATATAACAGAAACACAGGTGAAGGAAAAAAGTACGCACCTGGATCCTTGCAACAATAATATATATAAAGAGAGAGTTTAATAAGGATGGTGGTATACCAGTAACCTCAAGTAAAAAGGAAAGGAAGGAAAGCAGGTAAAACGTACTCATGCTAGAAGCAATACAAATAACAAAATCATACTAAAAACACTACTCTCAGGATAAGAAAATTAGATAGAAACCTCATAAGTACAACCGTAGGATAGAATAAGCTACACCACAAGGGATCAAATAGCCATTAACCAGCACCACGATAAGATAGAATCCGCTAACCCACAAATGCTCAGAAGGCCACATAACCAGTGCCGTAAAAAGATAAACTCCAGTAATTTACCAATAATCATAAGCATCTAACAAGTATTACATTAAGATATCATAAGATAATATACCTACAGTCCCAATGGGTGCCCATATACCCAAGGAAAACATTCAAGTGAAAACAAACCCTCCGATATCCTATACTACTGGAGCGTACACTGAGCAAATAACAAACAAGGGTGGATCAAAATACAATATGCATGATGTGATGTGATATGATGGAACCAGTGTGATAGTAACCCTGTATGTACCTCCTCTGATGCTTATAGGCCCAGTAGGTAGGATCTATAGAAGGATGCACCCATAATACCTCAACTGCATCATATAACCCTCCTCTGCCACTCACATCACGTAGCCCCTGGTCTGGATTGACAAGGTCCATGGAGGTCCTCAACCATATACTAAAATTGCAAAATCTCAAAGTATAACTTCCCGAAGTGTATCGGGTCTAGATCAATAATCAAAATCTTGAAATAACTTCTCGGAGCCTGTGAAGATCTAAATCAATAAATGTAGTCTCAAAACCCTAATAAAGGGTGCCCGAAGTCTATCCGAGTCTAAATCAGTAATCAAAGTCTTAAAACCCCAATAAAAGGTGCTCAAAATATATTCGAGACTAAATCAGTGATCAAAATATCAAAACCCCAATAAAGGGTGCTCGGAGTGTATCTGGGTCTAAATCCATAGAAAAATATGTCTAGAGCTATGGCTACACTGAGTCTAGTATCAGTGTGAAAGCCGATGATAAAATCATCATAATATCCTTTTTACTGTAAGAAGATCCATAAAATCAGTTCCAAATCCCTTTTATAATCATTTATACTGAAAATGGGCCCTTGGGCCATGCAAAGTTTAGAAAACTGGTTATAGTACGCCCGCAACCAAAGAAGTAGTAAAATTAATCATAAAATCCTTTTCATGAATGATATGATTGCAAACAAACAATAGCCTAGCGGCTCACAATTAATCTATCAGCCCTGTACAGGCTCAATAACTCTACAACATAGATATCCAGCCTAACGTAACATCTCGATGTCCAGAACTCACAGACATTCCTAAATATCCCACGATCTATGTTCCAAAGGATTATATAAAAGCCACATGGGGCCACAAGGGTAATACTACAACACTACATTGAATACTACAACAAGCGTAAGAAATAATATGGACAAAAAAGACGGATAAGGTTTGGGGTGCCAATCTAGAATAACAAACCCAAGGATGCTAATTAATACAGTTATAGCCTATATATTCAAAATCTAAGGTAGGGAAGACCGTAACCTACCTGTGTCTGATGACTAGCTGCTGGAACGGCGTCGTCCAAGCTTGAATTGCTCCGAGAAGCCTCGTATTGTGAATAAACTAACAAATAATATTCTATGCATCAAAACAAAGCCAATGGTACCTATAATGATAAAAGTATAGACGGATCAAAATTCGGGTCATAAGCGGGCTCATGGGCCTCGCAACCCAAGTCTAGAAATGAAAAGTACCACAACGATCCCGATATTTCCAAGAGTACATGCTCCAAACATTGAGCAGAATTGGCCACCGAAAGGGCCCTAAAATAGCCCACAAACTCAATAACACAAGAGGGAAACAAAGAATAATTTATGGAAATTAAGGAGAAATCTTACCAATTTATAAGCCAACTCCGAAAGTGTATAAGCCTCCAAGCTTTGGAATGAACAAGGGTAAATAATAAAGGTTTTGGGTTTAACATATATGGTGGAAACGATATTGGGTTAAAGGGAAATGAAGGAAGAAGATAGAAATGGCCAGCTTTAAAAGCTGCCAATAACCAGGTGCAGGGGCGTCCATTCAGGCGTAGGCACTACAACAGCCAAGCCCCGCAAGCGCATTGGCACCGAGGCGGGCAGGCAAGCACAGGCGCACTGCCATGCCAATATTAAATAGCATGCAGGTGCAGTCGTTCTAGCACAGGCGCAGCCCAAGCACAAGCCATTGCACCACACTAGAAACCAGCACCATGTTGCAGCCAAGCTAAGGCATATTTTCAATGGATGGACCCCCGAGAATGCATTTGGGTTCCCGCAAATATAAGCAAACTGAGCTATTCAACTAGAAATGGAATTTTGGACTCAACAAAATCTACTAAAATCCCAACAAAGATCGATTTAACAAAAAGTGGGTCCTACGCACAAAACTATCTTTTAGGCCAACTAAAAGCAAAACGAAACCTAAGGGTCAAATTTGAGTCTGGAAGTCTCGAGACCTGAACTAATGGTTCCTCTAGCCTAAAAGTGATATTTCTAATCTAACAGCACTGAATGATATTTCTAAGAATGTTGACTGAAGTCAATGATTTCCTAAGTTAAGGCTCTAAAATAGGGAAACGACCACAAAGACTAAATGATCGGCCCATGCACCAAGCTATTGGTCCTAGCAAGCCATACATGAATTGGGGCCACTACAGGAATGGTCTAATAGTACAAAGAAGGCAAAAATGTGTTAATGACCGGAAGGGTCATTACATTTTCAAACCCATATAAATCGTTATGTAAAACTCAGATTGATGAGCCATTTGTTTTGCTGGAAATTTGACTTAAATTCCTTTAATATGGTTGGTTGTACTCCCTGTAACTCTTCATATGTTGTAAGATATGCTCATTCAAACACATTCATGTATTCTGAGATATGCTCCATAATGCATATATGTTAACTTGAACTTTTGTTTTACGACTTTATTTGGCCTAAACCAATGGTTTTGCACTTCAAACACATTCATGTATATATTTTTTAAAATAATTATCTATTTATATCCTTATTATCTCGGTTGCACACCAAACTATCACCACTTGACTTGTTAAATATTAGCACAGACGATCAGGGCATTAAATTATCCCCCCTTTAGGAACATACATCCTTGAATGTGGAATATGGTTCAAAATGAAAACTAACTCTGGAATTCTTTCAAAAGATTTCCAGAGTTTCCACTGTAGATAGGACTATACAAAACCTGTCAGCTAACCAGAATTCAGATATACAAGCCTCTCAAGCATTTTAATAAGTGTAGTATATAAAATAATAAAATGGAAAGTAAGAATCTATTTGGCCATATAAAGTGATTGTGTAACATGTCATACTTTGCAATCCCTCTGAATACTCTAATTTTCAGCTTGATATATGCAATTTATGAATTCTTAGGCACAAGTGGAACTCCTAAATATATGACATAAGAAGTCTTATAAGGAAGAAACATGACATAAGAAGCCTTTGTAGGTCCTTGGACAAAATACTGATGCTGATACTTCTTGGAGTCCACAGATTTCAAGTGAAAATAATATTATGATTATTAATCTAGTAAGGACTATATATTAGCCCTTAACGTTTAATCATGAAAGTTTAATATGATCGTTAGTGTCTTTTCAAGAGACAAGTCCTTTGTGAATTCAATATTCTCTACAGGGTTGACATATGCATACTCTTACGAACATTTACATAGTGTACACATATAAAACACTAGGTGCACTATAGCTCGCTTGAGACAACTTTCTGTGCAGCTGTAAGGCCCATATATTTGGGGCTCATCTTGATTTTTGTTTTCAAATCACATGATTCCTTTATGAGGTGATACCTTTAGCAGCACCTAATTAGCACATAAAACTCTAAATCTTTGGGACACACACACACATATATATATATATATATATATATTTATATTTATATATATATATATATATATATATAATCTTTTTCAAATCTGAGTGGTCTTCAATATCTTTTTTATCAAATAAATTTGTCAAACCAGCCAATAAGAGTCATGTGATGCTACCCAAAAAGGTCTTCACATGATGAAATTAACATGTTGTAGGGAGAACTATCATTATTTGTAGGTATGCTAAGGGAAAATGATCAATCCTATTATTCTGAAGCCAAAAAAACTTAAGTTCTTGACAACCCTCTGAACAACTGGATAGGGCACTCTACTTGGCCCTCTTTCTAGGGATAAATTTACCCGCACTCTACTTGGCCCTCTTTCTAGGGATAAATTTACCCTTACCTATATACTAATGTAGGTATGCATAAATGGAATATAACATATGAAAAAATAACTCACATAAAATTCATGGAACATAAGCAAATGAGCACGAAAGAGAACTTAATCATGTGAACTGGTGAGCTATAGAAAAAGAATTTTAACCTATGAACGTGTGAGCCTTATAGGTCTATGACCTACAAACAATTGAACTATAAGAACTTGTATTATATATGTGCAAATAATTTGTGAAGACCTATGGCATATTAGCATTTGAACTATTAGGTAGCATGTATACCAATAAAACTTTAAGACATGTAGACAAGTATCCAACGAAGCCTATAATCTATTGATAATGATCTTTGATATATATAACCTATGATCATATGATTTGTGATACCTATCACATATGAGCAAATAACTATAATACCTCTAACATGTGAGAAAATAATCTTTGATACACAAGCATATAACACATGAACAAATGTTCTGTGAAATGAGTAATATGTGGACATTAATCTATGAAATGTATAGTACGAGCTAATATTCTATGAAATATATAACATATAAGCACGTCTTCTTTGAAACACATAATATATAAGCAAATGATCTATATAACATGTAACCTATGGACAAATGATTTCTGATACAAGTAAAAAATAAGCAAATAATCCGTAAGGGACGCATGACATGTAACTACTAAGCTATGGAGATAAGTAACATATGAACAACTAATCTATAAAACATGTGGCATATATAATTCTTTAAGAAAGTAAACTATAACATATACAAATATGAATTATGTTAACTTAGTCCTGTTTATAACTGATGCCTCTATGAAGTATAGGACATTCTATAATACTATCCAATCATAGTCTAAGTGTGAGCATATTGCTACTAGTTTTGTATTATGCATAGGGTGGTTCTACCCATACTTCTCAATTTCCCCACTTCAAAGTTTCTATAATCGAGCTATCTTTTATCCCCTAAACTCTTCTTATATTTTCTTCATCAATTTTGTGTTTGTCGCTATATAGAGATACTTCACTGAGCTTGATATTTTATAACTCTTGTAATCCTATTAACAAATGAACAAATGAATAAGTGAAGATTTCAAGATATTATAACACGTAAATCCTTATATACTGAGTACTTATGGAGTCATCTTGTGACTTCTCTACAATATTTGAAGATTAGCCATATTAGGCTTAATAATTGAAGTCCATCCCTACTTAGTTGAAGTTCTCTGATAGCATAACAAATAAGGGATATTCGATTCCTTCTTCTATAAATGCTTAGGGATGACAAGCTACGGTAAGCATATATATAGTGAACATGGTAACAAAGCCATCCCTTTCTCAGGGAAGAAAGAAGGTGAACTTTATCAATATCTAAGATGTAATAAAAATGGCTTCAAGGGTATCTATCAGATGGATATAACCATGTAAAATTAGATGAAAAAAATGATACTTACGCTCTATAACATCTATATTCAACTACAAGTAATCTAAGGGCATTCATACATGCTTTGTCTCCCTTCTTCTATACTAATATAAGAGCTTTTCCTCGATATCAAGTTGGATCAATGTATCCTTTATAAGAAGGATCTTTCAATTTCTCTGTTAATCATTATTATCTATATAGTAAGGGTATCATAATTTACATCTATACTATTGTCACTTCTTATAATATTGGCGCTAACAACCACTTACGGTTATATAATCATTTCTCTATTACATCTTCTACCCTTCATATGAGTCATACTTTGACTGGGAATCCTTTTCTATGAACATACCTAGTCTATCTTAACCAATTCTCTTATATAAACAATTAATTGATACAATGTCTTCTGCCTCTTGAGACACTCTAATAGATCTTAGCCTATGTCTAGGCCGTTAAAATTTGTTAACCCTAACCTTTGGTCTCATACTAATCCCTATTTAACTGAACATCAATTCATGTGGGTCATATTTATGCATATATTCTAATTAAGACAATGGAAATGCTTTTCCCCAGATTGCAACCCACAAAAGGACTCACATAGGTCCCTACTTATTTAGGGTAATCAAATACACATATCCTTTTGAAATTGTCTATGTAATCACATGTGAAAACATCTAGTAAGGCATTTGGGCCTTGTCGGCCAACTAGGGGTATGTCTGGTTAACATCTAGTGTGGAACCTATACTTTACAATCCAAGATACTATCACATATATAACTTATAAAGAAACTAGTTCAAACATTTCCATACTCACATATACATAACCCTAAAATTCCTGAACAAATGACCAAATGAGTTCTAATGGTCCTCCTTAGGGGTTGATTCTATAAGCATTGGAGGAATTAACATAAGCACTTTTAGATTTATAATCTGACTGTATTCCCCTGCAAAGCTTCACTGGGAGAGATCATTTCCTATCTCCATAAGAGGATAACCCTTAACTATCGAATCATATTAGTAACCCCCCTTGTGTTTTGCTCATATAGAATATAGGACACAAATTCAGCTGTAGGCCTTTTTTTATATAAATAATTGTAAATATGAAAGATCAGACTCACCGAGCTATCCTGAGCCCAATTTTGAATCTTTATGTGATTGGTGATTATTAGCTGGAAGTTGCCTCAAAGGCAATTATAGTATTGGCCTTTTGTCCTAGTCTGAGGTTTCCTTTAATATATAGAAACTATATAACGATTAAGCAGAGTGTGAATCAAAAGTAACTTCATATGACTTAGCTCTGTTGCACTATCAAGATCATGAAAGAAGGTCATATTTCCTAAATTCCCAAGTAGCTTTCTCTTTATATGGTGCACAACACATCCATAAGTGAGTCTCTACTAGACATTACTTTATAGAGTCCTTTGGACACTTGAACATATGCTTCTAATACCAAGTTTTTCACAGCTAAAAATTGGATGGAGTGGACAAGTACCATGTTAATAGATATTATAGAGATGATATATAGATTAATCACAATACAGATAACAACTAACAAGAACTACATATGCATAAAACTGAGCCTCTGACTAACACAAATGACATCACCATAGTGTCTATGAAGCCACTACTAGAATAAGAAACTATACATCTTTTAATTGATTGGAACAGGGCCCCTCCATACCAATACTATGAAAATATTTATAACAAAAGAGAGTACTATATAGAATGGCTCCAAGGGTGAATAGAGATCTCCAACTGCTTTGCTGATGTTGCACGGATGCCTACTAAGGGTGTTTGCAACTCTGTGAACCTAATTCTATATTTATAAAAATACAGCAACCCCAAAGATAGGGGCATCAATATATAAAACATGTATTGGTATGTAAGACAAACAATATAAGAAGTAATAGATAGGATAGCATAATGAAGGAATCAAAATATGCTCAACTGAGGTAAACCTATGACAAGAAGTAATCTATGAAACTGTAAGTCATCCAGAATCACTCTATAATTATTATACAAGTATCCTCTATATTCTTTATAAATATGGTATCAAATGATATAATTACCTATAGAATCATATAACTTATGTTCTTTCTTATGAAGAAATTAATAGCCTTTGATCAATGAGCCTTAAGGGGTTTATATTACATGGATAACATATAAACTCTGTTATATCTGAATATCATTTACAAATATTAAGTCTCATACTTTGTAATTTTTGAAGGTACGCCATAAATGCTCAATTCTAAGTGTCAGCCCGCAGAAAGGTATGCCATAAATGGCTTAACTCTGAGGGTATATAGCCATAATAGGTTAGTATGCTTATAAGCATAACTTTGAGGGTCTGTGGTTGCAACCATGTGCATAAGACAACATTGTGTCATGAGTTAAGTGAATATAATATCTCGGATATCCTCCCTCCATTGCTTGATTCATATTTTAACAACTGATGCGATAAAGGCCTCTAAATAATTAGTCATACTATGAAATCAACTGTACAAATAGTAAGCTTTGAATGACAATTTATAAACTCTAGTAACCAATGATAATCTTTGAATAAATGAATCAACTAGAAAACTCTGCTCCATTGCAAATAAATCATATAAACATATAATTACTATATAGATGATGACTATGCTATTAAAATAAACTCATATATATAAATATAAAACAAATATACTCTATGAGTTATATGAAATATGAATAGAGGCAAGTAGAACTATGATGACCATATAGATACGTGACTTGTAAAGATTAGCTCAAATACTCTTAACATATGAATAATTATTCAACTGAAATTCAAGGGTAATTACTATCAAGGTTAGAAAATGCAACAAGTGAATACCATTCTTCTTATATATATTAACTATATAGACCCCTGTAGAGAAACATGTGATGCTGGATCATGTCTTATGATGGAATTAGGTTTCAGCCTTACATACCTTAGTTTCGGGTCTTGTGAAATTAATATGGATTGTTAACCTTTTTTAAGTAGGTATTATACACAAAATCAAGTGTTATAATTATTATAAATAACCCATTAACACATTCAAGCCATATCGGTAATATATCAGCTATTAGGCAAATGACTTTCTCGTCAGACTCTTTTTATGCATATTTTTCTTTCTACTATCCATCTCTTATTACGGCCATATTGTAACCAGATAATTAACATATTTCCAGTAGATAAACACAATGTGGGTGTAATGACCTATTCCATTATTATAGTACAGTAAAAATGTAAGTACCCGGCTAGAAAAGTCCCTAGGTTGTGAGTTGTTAAAATCTCAAGCTAGGGTGAACTTTGACAAAAATATAGTGTTTGGTGCCTTAGAGATAGTTGCAGTCTCGTGGTTCATGAAATGATTGTGGAAAGTCCTTTTATAGATAGTGGACTATTATAGGATCCCATAGGAAATTTTAAGACTGAATTCGGGTTCATAGAACTCTGGATATGATAGCTTCCCCATAGGAATTAATCTGTGATTTCCCTAAAATAAAGTGTTTTGTCAAATAAGGGTCTGGGATAAGAAATAAACATTTTAGAAATTTAAGTTCATCGCGATGAAAGGACACTTTGTTGAGGTGAGTCAATCCTCATCGCGATAATAAACCATCCATCGCGATGAGGAATCGGGCAGAATACCTACAGTTAGTCTGTTTTTCTGAGTTAATTCCTTACAATGCCAACTTCATTCTAAATCTGTAAGAAGTGGTTCTCCAAAGAAAACTAGGGCATTCTTCATCATTTGAGATAAGTAATCTATAAACCTTTTCTTTTATTGATTATTAATCTTCGTGAGACCTTTAAGGTGGGGATTAATGGTAGAATTCTTGTACTTGAGCCCTAGAAACATGAAATTAGGGAAGAACCCTATGGGTAGGTATAATTTCACCTAGAACTGATCCTAGGATGTATATTTTTTACTCCTAGTATGAAATTAATTTTTTTAAGAATGATTAAGGCTAATGGAGAACCTTGGGTTCCATAAAAATGAAACTTTTAGGCATAAAATTGGCTAAAAGGGATGAACATGGTTAGAACTCCCTTTAGGTATTGATTCTATGAATGGTAAGAATATAATTATTGATTAATTTACCCTTGGAAATGCTAGAAAGCTCGTTTAAGGGTAGAATTGATGGGTTAAATTCCCAAGACCTAAAATAAAGAGTAAATGGATAATTACGCTTATATATTTATTGTTTATAGACCTTTATTATTCCAAAGAGTTAATAAAAGGTAAGGCTATTATGAGTTAGCTCGCGGGTGTTATTCTTCACTCGAGGTAGTTTATGGTTTAATTGGAGTTGAGACTCATTTTATTACATACTATGTAGTAGACCTATGTAACTTGTGATTGGTCTTTGGACATGGTTGAATTGTATGTCTTTTTCTTGTTATGCTTGAATAAATAGGCTAGATGAACAGGAGTATAAGTGAGCTAAAATGGCTAAGTGTAATTGAACCATGAGCACTATGTATTAATAGGTCGAGAAACTGGATATGTAGATACTGATGTTGATATAGTAGTTATAGATTGATACCATGCTGGTATGGTACATAGACACCTAGGGTCCCCTACAGGTCATGACTAGTTAGTCAGAAATAAGTCCTTTTAGCATGTGTGTACAATCTTGTTTAGTTTTGCATCAGTTTATGGTTGCAAACATTGATTTAACTTACTAATTTTGTACTTGCTTGAAGAAGGAGTTCATAAATTGGGTAAGAATTTAATAGTGGGGATTTGAGATTTTCATCACAAATTAAGACTAGAAATAGCTTGATTGTAGGAAATAATCATCTAAGAGTCAAATCTAGAGATAGTTTGACTCACCCAAGCATTAATTTGTTGGTTTGATGTTAAACTATGGGGCTTGAGAAAACACCATAGTAAATATTCTTGGTAGGTTGAAAAGCTACTAAGTATAGCTCAAACCAAGCTACCCATGATATTAATTGAAACTTAGTTTGAATAATCAACCCATATCCTATTGTAAGGCCCCATTGGAAGCACACCCATAGTCTTCCTTCTCTTGATTAAAGCAATAGTGTTTAATTTCTCTCTTGCTATATTGAGAATTATGATTTCCCAAACCTTTTCCCCTAAATTTTACTTTTTCTTGTTTGAACAATTTGTCACTCCAGTGCATTAAAATTAGATGTTTAGTGGCAGGTCATCATCCCATTCTTTGAGGATTCGACCCCGACATCCGTTGGGTTACTTATTATTTTGCTTGGTGATCGTTGCCACCTCCTTCAAGAGAGTGCTTTTGAACATCAACAAAAATGGTGCCATTGCCGGGGAATGGTTTTTGATTTGCCATTTCATTATCTTTTAATTCACTCTTGTTAAGTGTTTGTTCTCTTTTACTTTTTTTTGTTGTTTTTGTGGCTTTGAATAGATTACCTATAAGCCAAGCAGGTGATTAAAAAAGTGCGGACAAATTTATGGACGTGGAGGACATACCTATTATTCATGGTTCTGTGGGTGCCATCTGACTACCTCCAACCATTGGCAATGCTATATTCCATGTAACAAGTACAATGTTGCCTTTGATACAAATGAAAGGACTATTTGGAGGGCTGGCCCATGAAGATGCAAATTGACATATTCGAAATTTTGTCAAGATTTGTCATCCCTTTAACATCCAAAACATAACTCAAGAGTCGATCTGACTTCGGTTTTTCCTATTCTCTCTCATGAGAGAGGCAACCACGCGGGTTGAAGATCTCCAGAGGTCTCCATTACAACTTGGAATGAATTAGTTGAAGCCTTCTTGGTAAGATTTTTTCCACCCTCAGGTATGATGTAATTAAGAGATGAGATTACCAACTTTTGACAACTGCCGAATGAGCCATTGCATGAAGTATGGCTAAGATTTAAGAAGAAGATATTGTTATGTCCAAACCATAGTTTTATAGAAGGGGTTCTTCTCCAAAACTTCTATCGAGCACTAGACTCTATGAACAAATTGGTGGCTTATAATATCTCAAGAGGGACTCTCATGGATCAAAATTATGGTCTTGCTTTGGCTCTCTTAGATCGAATGATAAAAACTAATAGAGCATGGCATACAAGAGATGCCAAAGTTTCATCGGGTGTTACTTCCTCCATAATGACTAATCATATGATATAAGGAAGAATGAGGAGGAGAGAGATCAGACTATGGCCAAAATGATGACCCAACTTGATTTGTTTGCCAATCATATGATGGGAGTTGGGACCGAAAGTGTCAATGCTATGAGTACTTATGGTTCAAAAGGTCATGAGGAGGATGCTTACTCCCATGTGGACGAAGAAGCTTGTTATCTACTAGTGGGTTCTTGCCTAGGGTACCAAGGTGCAAATCAAGGAACTTGGTGATCGCAGGATGAGAATCAAGATTAGAGTGACCGTGAGCAAGATCGTGAAAGGGACGGTGATTGGTATAATCACCAAAGCAATAACCCATATGTGCCTCCACTCAAGTCAAATGCTTCTCTATTTCAACCAACTGTGAGTAATCCCGTAAATTCCAAGTTTGAAGATATGTCGTCACAAGTGCTAAAAAAGGTTGAATCTATGGATAACAGGGTGAAAGATTTGAAAAGCGAGGTATCTACACTTCATCAAATGGTGAGTTCACACTCGACATCAATCAATCATTTGGAGGCTTAAATGAATCATCTCTCATCCTAAATGAACCCTCGTTTAAAAGGTACCCTTCCTAGTGATACTCTTGCAAATACAAAAAATGATGGCCATGTGATGGAAATTATCACTAGAAGTGGAAGGATGCTTGATGGAGTGAGGAAACCAACCAAAGAAGTTGTGATTGAAAAGGATGATAAGATAGCAAAAAAATTTGTGATTGAGAAAAGTAGTGATGTAAGTCCGAATATTGGGGTGATGTGTTGTGCACCCAATATAGTTATTAATGATGATAGACCAATTGAGGAGAAGGATGACATCGAGTCACCTCCTCAAGTTGAAATTGAGATAGAGTAAGAAGACCCTAATGACCCAAGGTCGTTTCCTAAAGGTCCTCCCCCATATCCTAAGAGGTTAATCAATAAAAAGGAAGATAATTAATCTAAGAAGTTTGTAGACATGTTCAAAAAACTATGTATCAACATTCCTTTGGTTGACGCTCTCATGAAAATACTAGGCTATGCTAAATTCATGACGTTATTGTTGAAGAAGAAAAGAGTGATTGATGTTGGTACCGTTGAAGTGTCCCACAATTATAGTGTTGTCATGACAAGAAATATAGCTCCCAAATGGGAGGATCCCAGAGCTTTCACCATCCCTTGTACCATTGGTGTGTTCTTGTTTAGAAAAGCCTTATGTTACCTCCGGGAAAGCATAAATTAGATACCCCTCATGATCTTTAAAAAGTTAGGTTTAGGTCCTCCTAAACCCACACCAATGAGGTTGCTAATGGCTGGCCATTCGATTAAAAGCCCAGTGGGAATATTGTATGATGTGTTGGTAAAAGTAGACAAGTTCATCTTGCCGGCTGATTTCATGGTGTTAGATTATGATATTGATCTTGAGGTGCCTATTATCCTAGGGCATCCATTCTTAGCTACAGGAAGAGGCTTGATCGATGTTGAGTTAGGAGAACTCAAATTCTGAGTGGGGAGCAAGGTCGTCACATTCAATGTTTGTCAACCAATAAAGCCTCCGGATGAGTATCGGGTGGTGTTCATAATTGCTACCATAGATAAGATAATTGGTAGAATTTGGGGAGATGAAATTGAAAATAAACTACAGGAAGGTCAGCTTGTTATCTATAAAGAGGGTGAGAAAAAGGATCCCGAGAGATCAATCATGCCTAAGACTCCATACATAGAGAATACGCACATGGATCCTCTTGACACCCTTCAATTGACCGTGTATATGTTTCTATCAACTTGGCAATGAGAAGAGGTGATGAAGATCTTGAAGAAGTACTTCCGGTGTTTTGATTGGGATTGTGCCAATTGTATTAGCGTGAACCCCGGTAATGACTGATTCATGAGTTATTATCATCATTCCATGACGTATATCCAGCGCTTCTTGGGAGGCAATCCAAGTGGTTTTAGTTTATTTCCTTTACCCTTTGTTGTTTTTGGTGTGTATTAGGAATACATAGAGATTGAAAAATAACTAAGTGGAAGAAAATATTTGGAGCGGATGTGCACCGCAACATGCATTTTGCATGTGGCAATTTGCGGCCGCAGGTGGCATCGCCCTTCTTGGTAGTGCAGTGAAGAGAAAAAGAAAAATCTTAAGGAACTTTTGAGCGGAAGGGCAAAATGCCCTACAGGTTTGCGTCTGGCACATGTTTTTGCATGTCAATCCAGAACACTGGGAACAACTATGCTATAAATCATCACTTACAAAGTGGCATCCATAACGCACATGGTCATATGTGAATCACTGTTACATTGCAAGAACAAGTATGTTTGAATTTTTGTTGACCTACACATTGACCGACCAGACCCAGAATTTGACCCACACCTCTTCTTCTTCTTTTCTCCTTAAACCAGCACCCCTATTCCTTTTTCTTTCATAACTATCCATAAAACCTCCATTATTCTCTCTAAAAACTCCCTCAATCTCCCAAAATTTTCTCCACAATCTCTTTCTCCTTTCTCACTACTCCACCATCGGTACACGATTACTGCCACACCTACTTTTCCGGTGAAATATTTTGGGTCACTATTGTTAAATCCCAAAGCTTCAAATTTTCACTCCTCAATCTCTTTTTTTCACTTGTGGTAAGTTTCCTTATGTCAAATCATTGTTTTTAAGTAGATTAACAACACTAGTTATGAAGCATGCTATTTTATTCTACCATATTGAGTTTTGGGGTTAGATCTAATTTTTTGAACCCCAATTTTGGGGCCTATTGTTATTTTTAATTGTGAAAAACTTGGTAGATCGTGTTTATTGAGTGATGCATGTTGATTGTGATAATTTTTAATCTATAATTTCGATTTTTTGGGTGAAGTCTGAGTAACCCACTTGTGATGATGCTTTGCAAGTTTTTGTTGAGTATTGTGTTGGGCTAAAATTCTATATCATCGCGCCCCTTAGTTGTTTTAATTGATTATAAATTATTTGGTAAGTGCTTTGGCAGAGTGGTGTAAATTATTATTGCATTTGATATGCCTGGAATGCTTATTGTGAGGCTTGATATTCCCAATGATGAATGGGGTAATGTCATTCTTAAGGGAAATTCTGAGTACTCGGATAACCTGGAAATTGGTCAACTAGTGCTTACTATACATTAATCCTGTTGAAATATGTGTTTATTGCCTGGTTCACAATTGCATTCCATAGGTGTTGCCCTGCGAATCACATATGCAACAAAAGTGAAAATGAAGAGTTGAAAAATTCTTACTGATTTCACCTATGTTCCGCATGCAAATTGCAGGTCTTCACCTGCAAAATGCAAGAGGCGTCGCATGTGGTGTTGAAGTTGCCAATTTACTGCAAGAAAGGGGTGAAATCACATGCGACATGCGAATCATCATGGGCGAATCGCACATGACATCGCCCATGACACCTTTCATTGCCAAGACCATTGTTAGCATGGGCAAAGTCACCTGCGAAGCGCAAATGTCCACTTGTAATTCACATGTGACTTGCACATGCCAACAGTCTACCTCGTACCTTTTTCCTCTGTTATGCATTCAATTTCCTTTTATTTTGTTAGCTTATTATAGTATTCCAATTATTCATATATTGCAAACAATGCAAATAAATTCCTGTACGAGTCCCTGGTGCTTAAATCTATTTGTAGGGCAATGACTTTTTATAGGCGCAACCAAAAATGAAGGACCACAAATGGAGCTTCAACATCCGCAAATCCTTCTGAACCTTTGCAAAATGAAGTACCATCTAAAAATCAAATTTGTTTTAGCCTTGAGGGGATAGAGGCTTATTATCTCACCTTCCATGAATGGAGAGCTATTACAAAAGAATTGGGGTTGGATATAGACTCCTTCAAGAATGAGTTCCCAAACATAACCAAGTAGTTTGATAAACGGGTGTGGGATCAGTTAGTTGAAGTTCTCAGTGCTTATTTCCCAGAATTGGTATGAGAAATCTATGCATACTACAAAGCTAGTCAAGATATTCTAAAGCATAAGGGTCCCATAGACAAGATACCATGTCTGCAATTAGTCCTAGTTTGGGGAAAATAGATTGACATTACCACTGATGCCATTAACTCTATAATCTGAGGAGATGAACCACATTCGCCATCAGGGTTTGCCAGATGTTTAGCCTCCCGAGACAACCAATATGCTTGGGTAGCCAGTGTCATTGTTGAAGGCCAAACTTTTTGTGTAGTATCTAGAGGTTGTATCTCCAGGCAAGACCTTAAGTTTAAGGCCCGTATGCGATTAGATTTCGTTTGCACCCGACTTATTCTATCAAACACCACCACCCATGTTTCTATCAAGGTAGATATTCTCATCTCATATATTATGTTTGGTATCTATATCAATAAACAGGAAATTATTGCTGAACAATTCAAAAGAAAAGCCAGACAACAATTCACTTCGATGCCCTTCCCCATTCTTATTAGTAAGATATGTGTGCTAGCAATGTGTTTTCCATTTCGGCCATTAGACAAAACTCATCGAGCGGAGGGAATGCTTGATTTGGCTAACAAGAGGGATAAATATGCACCATCATTCAAGCGGTAAAGGTTCTCTACAGCTCCAAATGTATCAGAAGGTACATGTCCTACTCTTAATGCCACATATGATCATTTGGATGATCCAATTTCTACCCCTAGGGAATCGATCCACACCCATAATGCTCCTCCATCACTTCACATATCTCAAAAACCAGCTACTTATTCATCATGTGGGTTACTCAAGGTTGCTCATGTGGCACATAACAATAATTATCTTTTGCACAAGATAGCTAGAGGTATCCCAACCATTATTCATAATGCAATGAAATCATCTTTAAAGCCGGTAGTGACTAATTTGAGCAAACTCTGTGCTAGGATGGACATAATGGAAAAAGATATCTTTGAACTCAGGCAAGAAGTACCCCAGACCACATCAAAGGTCCCATATTTGGATTTGAATCTACCAGATCCTACTTCAGCTTTACCTCTTAAGGATAATAACCCTCCTGATGATTGGTGCATGAGTGGGAACACAACAAATAATGTGAGAGCATCCAAGATACAAGAAGTGTTTTATCCGGCCGTGAGTGCTGCAACTTACTAGGATCCACCTATGCAAGATTAGCCGGAATTGCAGTTGTCTCATATAGCAGCCAGAGACCCTCATACTAGGTCCAGCTGGGCAGCCTCTCCTCCTTCATATAATGAGTTGATGACATTTCTAGATAAGTGGAAATTTGTTGACCTTTATATCCCTTTTCAGGTTAGATGGGACCCATCGAATCCTTTGGTGGTTGGATTTCAGATAGACCCAGAGCATGCATATATTCCACCACCATACAGACCTCCAAGAACACAACAGTAATTTTATTTGAGAAGGCAGCGTCGTCAAACTTAGATCCATCAAGGAGCTCCTGCACTTATTCGCTTGGTATAACTTTTTGTGCATTGAGGGTAATTATTCATTTAAGTTTGGGAGTTGTAATTATTACAAAACCATTTTGAAGCATGTTTTAATTGATTTTATTTCCTTGTGTTTGATATTGTTCTGTCACGACCCGATTTCTCAAGTCATGATGGCACCTACAATCCCCTAGTAGGAGAACCAATTCCCGTAGCCAAGAACGGTTAGTAATGGGCTACTACCTAACCAAAACGCACCAGCAAGCAGAAATAAGCTAAAGCAAAACTCGAATATAAATACATAAAGGAAACTACACCAACCCCAAGACTTGCTATCAACAGTACATAAGCTTCTAATAGGATACAAGTGCTAGTAGTAACAAAATACAACATAAATTGCCTCCGAAAGTACAAGGAGCAACAATACAACAAATGAGATGTAGACAAGCCCCGACCGTCAGGCGCTCACCCTAGTCTCAAAGATCCAAAAGCTTCAAGAGTCTCCAACGTGATCAACGGCGAAAGCTCAGCTAATATCTGCACAACAAGTGCAAAAGTGTAGCATGAGCACCAAAACCACGGGTACTCAGTAGGTATCATAGGCCGACTGAGTGCATATAAGATATAAAAGCAGTAAGTAACAGATAGCAAGAAAGCAGTCACTGAGGCAATAAGTAAGGCACAAGGAGCTAGCACAAATCATCCATAACCAAGAGCTTCAAGTAACACATGCTAGCACAGAGATACAATTACATAGAATCACAGGTGAAGGAAAGGAGAACACACCTGGAGTCCTTGCATAATAATATAAGTAAGAGAGAGAGTTGAGAAAATGGCGGTATACTGGTAACCTCAAGTAAAAGGAAAAGATGAAGAGCAGTCTAACATACTCAAAATGGAATCAACCAGTTTAAGGAAATCATAACACCAATCCAATCATATGATAGAATAACCAGGGAATCACCTCACAAGTACAACCCTAGGATGAAATAACTAGGCCACAATAACCGAGGGATACCACTCAGCTTTCCACAAGAATAGAACCAGATTCTCACACTCTACTCAGAAGGCCACACCAAAGTTCCTCAATAAGATAGGACCCCAAAGCCCTCTCAGTAATCAAAAATCCCACAACCAAAGCCTCAACATGCTAGCCATCACTAATATTTCAAGAACCGAGTGCCAAGACAAGCTCTAAATAAAGACAGGAGTAAATATAGTCTACCTACAATCCCAACGGCCGCCCATACAACCGAGGAACACAATCAAGTGAAAGCAAACCCTCCGGCATCCCATACTACCGGAGCGTACACTGAACACACAGCAAACAAGGGTGGAATCCAATGCATGATATGATATGATATGAAATAAAACCTCTGTATGTACCTTCTCCGATGCAAATCGGGCCCAGCATGTAGGTTCCATGGAAGGACTCAGCCTGTATATCTCTACTCCACCGTATACCCTTCCCTCTGGCGCACGCAGCCCGAAGCCCCAGGCCCGGAGCGGCAAGGTCCATGGAGGTCCCTGACCCCATACAAAAACTCAGTATCAAGACATGTCATCCGGAAGTAAGTCCGGGATCAAGATAGAGACCCAGTCTCAAGTATGCATGCCCAGACCCCGTGCAGGACTCAAGTAGTAGAAAATGCCTCAAAAACCCCTCCAAGGGTGCCCGGGCGTAACCGGGTCTAAAACTGTAGTAAATCAAGTCTGGTGCTCTGCCCCGCAGAAACTAGTATCAGTAATAAAATCAAGTCTGGTGCTCTACCCAGCAGAGACTAGTACCAGTAAAAAAATCAGTGCGAAAACATCCAAAAATCCCCTTTTCTATCATCAATAGTACCAAAAAGGGCCCCCAGGGCCATGCAGATTTAGGAAAACTATCAGTAGTGGCTCGCATCCAAAACTGTAGTAAAACATGCAGGGGAAAACCTTTCTCATGGATGATATGCTCGCACACAAATATAAAAGTAGCCCAACGGCTCACAATAATTCCTATCCGCCCTGCACAGGCCCAATAGCTACTCAACAGACATAACCAGCCTAAAAGGATAATCTCTATGTCCGGGACTCGCCGACATTCCCAAATAGCCCACCATCTATGTTCCAGAGTCAATACAAGGCCACACAGGACCACAAGGGTAATATACAATACTACGTGAATACTACAAACAACGCATGAAATAACAGACGAACAAGGTGGACAAGCCTGGGGTACCAACCTATAACAACCCATCCAAGGATGCTAATTAATGCAGTTATAGCCTATATACACAGAGTCTAGATAGGGAAAAACCATAACCTACCTGTCGTCCGATGAATAGCTGCGGGGACGGCGTCGTCGAGGCTCGAACTGCTCTGGGAAGCTCGATATCGCAAAACCACTATCAATAAAATAATCTACAGATTAAAACAAGACTAACGATACCCATAATGCCAAAAATATACCCGGGTTAAAATCCGGGTCACAAACGGGCCCGTGGGCCCCGTAACCCAAAACCGAAAATGAAAAACACACCTGTGTTCCTTACCATCCCGGTAGCACATGCTCAAAAATTGAGCAGAAATGGACAACAATTAGGGCTCAAAACACCCCTCAAATCAAGAAATTTAAAGAATGAACTTCGTGGAAGAAATCGAAAAAATCACGAAAGAACTTACCCGATTTAGAATCCAACAAACGCTCAATATTCAACAAATATTAACCTCCAAGGTGTTGGTAATGATCAAGGTGATTTATGGAGGTTTTGGGTTCATCATCCATGGAGAATTCAGAATTAAAAGAGAGGGTTTATCGGATTTAGGAGTCCACAAACGAGCATGGATCGACAAAGTATTATCCTCCAAGTAGTTAGGATAAACAATGGTTATATGGAGGTTTTTGAGAGGTATTTTAATGGAGAATATCGTTTTTTGGGTTTTTAGAAATAAAGGGGAAAAGAGGGCTGGCCAGCTATATAAGCTGCCAGCGCCCAGGGGCCAGGGCGGCCCAGGCGGCCAGGGCGCATGGGGCGCGTGGGCACAAGCGGCCAGGGTGCATAGGGCGCATGGGCACAGACGGCCAGGGCGCATGGGCCGCATCGGCACAGGCGGCCAGGGCGCATGGGGCGCATGGGCACAGGCGTCCAGGGCGCATGGGACGCATGGGCACAGGCGGCAAGGGCGCATGGGGCGCATGGGCACAGGAGGCCAGGGTGCATGGGGCGCATGGGCACAGGCGGCCAGGGCGCATGGTGGTGCCCACACCAGCAACCAGCAACCAATCCGTAGGCAAATTTTCACAAGATGGGTCCCCCGGAATGCATCCGGGGTCCCGCGAACACAAATGACTTGAGCTATTCGACTAGAAACGGCGTCCGGATCCAATGGAATTGACGAAAATCCCATAGGATGTCAATTTAATGAAAAGTGGGCCCCACGCCCAAAATCAACCTTTAGCCAACTATTCCCAAAATGGAACCCAATGGCCAAAATCAAGTCCGGAAGCCTAGAGACCCAAACCAATAGTCCCTCTAGCCTAAACTCGACATTCCGGAGCTAAAAGCACTGACGGAATTTCCATCCGAGACCGTCCTCTCTGAATGTTGATCAAAGTCAACTAAACAAGCCCAACTGGCCTGAAAACACAGAACGAGAGAGAATTCCAAGCTAAAAAGCTCCCGGATCCCAACCAAAGGTCCCTCTAGACCAAAGTTCACGCTCCGGAGCTAATGGAACTGTCGGAATTCAATTCCGAGCACATACACCAAGGATGTTGACTGAAGTCAACGATTTCAAAAGCTAAAAGCTCTAAAACAAGGACTGGCCAAAAAGACCAAGCAAATGGTCGGGCATCGAACTACTGGTACATCTTGGTGGCACCAGGGTGATTGGAATATCTGGAACTATGAGCCTCAGTCAAAATCTGTTGTCGTAACCCATCTACATTTGGCACACATAGTCGACCCTGATAACGAAGCACACCATCTCCCCCAGGAGAAAACCTCAACCCTTTGTTGATGGACTGCACCCTTAAGCTGAAGTAAAATGGGATCACTATCTTGCTTTGCCTTTACTTATGCTACCAAGGATGATTCAGAGCCATTTTGGACGATAACACCACCTTCTTTCGAGTCCATAAGGTGAACTCCCAACTGAGCTAGTCTATGAACCTTTTTAACCAATTCCTTCTTTCCTTCTTCGAATGAAGACACACTTCCATCGACAATATACTAAGTGCATCCGCCATAACATTGGCCTTACCCGGATGGTAAAGCACACTCATGTCGTAATACTTAAGAAGCTCAAGCCATCTTTTTTGTTGCAAATTCAATTTCTTCTGGGTTAACACATACTGAAGACTCTTATGATAGGTGAATACATCCACATGCACCGCATACAAGTAATATTTCCAAATATTCAAAGCAAAGACCATGACTGCCAACTTAAGATCATGAGTAGGGTAGTTCTTCTCACGAGTGTTAAGCTATTTCGAAGCATAAGCAATAACATTACCATGTTGTATTAAAACACAACCCAAATCAAGCTTAGAAGCATCATAATACACAAAAAAATCATCTAGGCCCTCAGGTAGAGCTAACACTAGAGTTGTGGTCAATCTAGTCTTCAATTCCTGAAAGTTCTTCTCACACAAATCAGACCACTGAAATTTTACATTCTTCTGAGTCAATTAGGTCAAAGGGGCAGCAATGGAAGAAAATCCTTCTAGAAACCTCTTGTAGTAAGCAGCTAAACGCAAAAAGCTTCTAATATTAGACGAGGAAGTGGGTCTAGGCCAGTTCTTTACTTCCTCAATCTTTTGAGAATCAACCCAAATACCATCTTTAGTCACAATATGACCCAGAAAAGCAATAGACTGCATCCAAAACTCACACTTGCTAAACTTAGAAAATAACTACCAGTCCTTGAGAGTTTGCAACACAACTCTCAAATGGTCAGCATGCTCATCCTCACTCCGAGAGTAAATAAGGATATCATCTATGAAAATAATCACAAACATATCCAAATACTGCTTGAACACACAGTTTATCAAATCCATAAAAGCTACAGGAGCATTCGTTAGATCGAAAGATGTAACAATAAATTCATAATGACCATACCGAGTCCTGAAGGCTATCTTCGGAATATAACATTCTCTAACCCGAAGATAGTGATAATCGGATCTAAGATAGATCTTGGAGAAGAAACTAGCACACTAAAGTTGATTGAACAAGTCATCAATCCTAGGAATGGGATACCTATTCTTAATTGTGACCTTTTTCAACTGACGGTAGTCAATACACATCCTAAGGGAACCATCCTTTTTCTACATAAACAAATCTAGGGCACCTCATGGAGAAATGCTAGGCCTGATGAAACCCATATCAACAAGATCATTCAACAGATCCTTTAACTCTTTAAGTTCTGTGGGAGCCATTCTATAGGGAGTAATAGAGATAGGATTCATATCTGGAAGAAGATCTATCCCAAAGTTGATTTCTCACTCGGGAGGGACTCCGGGCAAATCCTCACGAAACACTTTTGAGAACTCATCTACAATAGGAACATACTAAAAGGATGGGGTTCCAGACTCCGTGTCCACAACCCAAACTACATGATAAACATAACCCTTAGAAATCATCTTCCTAGCCTTAAGGTAAGATATGAAACAACCTTTCAAGGAAGAAGGACTACCTTGCCATTCTAATATGAGTTCATTTGAAAACTTTAAATTTAAAACCCGAGTATGACAATCAACTGAAGCATAACAAGCATGCAACCAATCCATACAAAGAATAACATCACAATCAGTCCTCTCCAACTCTACTAAATCCGTTGAAATGACTTTATGAAGGACTGAGATAGGGAAATTTTGGTAGATCCTTTTAGCTAGGATCGACTCACTAATAGGAGTAGAAACAAAAAAGGGTTCTAAAAGAAATTCAGGACACAGTTCAAATTTGCATGCTATATAAGGGGTCACAAAAGATAAGGAGGCACCGGGGTCCAACAAAGCATACGCATCGAGAGAGAAGACTTTCAACATACCAGTAATAATATCTGGGGAACCCTCCTGGTCTTGAGGAGATGACATAGCTTAAAGGCAATTCTGGCCCTGACCACCAGAACTAGAAGCTATGCCTTGCATGGCTAGTCGACCTCCTAGGTCTGCTAGAGTAGAGTGAAACCTACTACATCCCTGCCTCTTCTTAGCTGAAGGATAGTCTCTAATCATGTATCCAACCTGTCCACACCCAAAGCACGGACCTGTTCTCAAATGACACTCTCCCGGGTGATTCTTCCTACACTTGCTGCAAATAGGGTGGAAAGATCCCTTAGCAACACTCCCCTAAGACTGCGAATAAGAACTAGATCCTCTACAAGTCTAATCATGATGAGGCTTCTGGGTCTGGGTAGGAGAACTAGCAAAAGAATGAACGGGTCCTGATGACTTCTTCTGGAACAAGGAGCGATGTCCGCCACCAGGCCTCTGATGACCAAAACCTGAACTCTCGAATCTAGCCCTCTTCTTCTCCCTAGCCTGTCTCCCTCAATCTGGTGAGCATGGGTCATGAGTCTAGAAATGTTCATATCACTCAACAACATAGCAGACTTGCACTCCTTCTTTATCAAATCTGAAACCCCGTAGATAAACTTGCTCATCTGATCATGCGGGTCCGCTACTATAGAGGGGGCATACCTAGACAACTGATTAAACTTCAAAGAGTACTCCTGAATAGTCATAGATCCCTGTCTCAAGTTCATAAACTCTTTGGCCTTCGCTTGCCTTAACTCTCGGGGAAAGAACCGGTCAAGGAAAGCCCTCTCAAAACACTCCCTTGTCATAGAGACCTCGTCCTTAGCTCTAACTTTCGTCCATTGTGTGAACCATATATGAGCTACATACTTGAGTTGATATGAAGCGAGCTCCACACAATAAACACCAACCACTTGCATCACATCAAAGATTTTTTTCACTTTACCAATAACATTTAGCGGATCCTCATTCACTTTTGAACCCAAGAACTCTGGTGGGTTCAGACGGATAAAATCATGAACTCGGGCCGCTACCCTACCTTGAGAATGGATGGGGATAGGAGCCGGCTGGTTGACTTGAGCGGCCAAGGTCTGGGCTAGCAAATGGATGGCATTCCTAAACTTCTCATTTGTGACCTTGGGAACTTAATCTTGAGGAGAAGAATTCCGAGTGGCTCGGTGAGGCATAACATGTAGAGGCATGATCTAAAATGTACAAGGTAAAGATTAGAGAAACATTAGAGTTCAGATCTATTGAACAATATAATCATGAAAGAAGTAAAGTTTTCTAAGACACCTTATAACTTCCCTCTAATATGTGTGGCGCGCTTCACACACATGAAAGAGATCCTACTCGATGCATCTTTAAGACATCCCTGGACTCTTGAACCTGAGGCTCTGATACCAAGTTTGTCACGCTCCGAGGCTACCCCATGAATGTAATACAGGACCCAGGACCACGAGTGCTCCGACCTAACTCTTGGTCATAGAATAACTCAGGTATATCAATTTAACATAGCGGAAGCATGATAAGAGAATTTGGAAATATAAACATATACATAGTCAAGTCGAATGGGAAGTATAATCCAAAGAGAAGACTCGAACACTGTCTATGTCTGAAAAGCCTCTAAACCAACATATTGAGCTGATGGGACAAGACCCCAACTGACTCAATAATATGAAGGAAAGATAGATAACACAACTAGAATGAATGTCGGCCCTCGAACCATGAGGACTCACCAATGCTGACTAGATATCTGTCTTCATCTACCCACGAGCCTGATGGGAGTGGTATGAAGAGGGACATAGCAGAGTTTGTATCTCAGTGCTTGAATTGTTAGTAGGTGAAGTTCGAGCACATGAGGCCTGGTGGTTTAATGTAGTGATTTCCCATTCCTGAGTGAAAGTGGGAAGGGATCACTATGGACTTGGTAGTTAGATTGCCTCGTACTTCTCGAGGGTTGACTCCATTTGGGTGATTGTCTATTGGCTGGCCAAGTCAGCATACTTTTTATCGGTTTAGACTACTTACAGTTCAAAGAGGTTAGCTCACATCTACCTTCATGAGTTGTTCAATTATATGGGGTCCCAGCTCCTATCATTTCAGACCGTGGCACTCAGTTCACATCTATGTTTTGAAGGGCTATTCAGTGAGACTTGGGTATGGAGGTTCATCTTAGTACTGCTTTCCACCCTCATACAGATGGCCAGTCTGAGAGGACTATTCAGGTCCAACAGGACATGCTTTGGGCCAGTGTTCTTGACTTTGGAGGTTCTTGGGATCAGTTTGTGCCTTTGGCTGAGTTTGCTTATAAAAATTGTTTTCATTCTAGTATTGGCATGGAACCTTTCAAGGCTTTGTATGGTAGGCATTGTAGATCGCTGGTTGGTTGTTTTGACGGGTTGGAGTCTAGGACACAGAGTACAAATTTGCTTTGTGATTCCTTATACCGAGTACGAGTGACTTAGGACAGACTTTAGGCAGCTCAGAGCAGGCAGAATATCTACACTGATCATAGACTTTGTGCCTTGGAGTTTAGTGTTGGTCACTAGGTGTTCCTCCGTGTATCGCCCATGAAGGGCATGATGAGATTTGGTAGGTGAGGAAAGCTTATCCCCAGGTACATTAGGCCGTTTGAGATTCTTTAGAGGGTTGGTGGTGTTCCTTACATGTTAGCTTTTCCTTCGATGTTTTTAGCTATGCACTCATTTTTTCATATATTAATGTTGCAGTGGTATATTTCAGATGAGTCTCATATATTACAGTGGGAGTTGGTTCAGCTGGATGAGAGTTTAGCCTTCGTTGAGGAGCCGGTAGTTATTTTAGCCAGAGATGTCAAAAGATTGAGGTCCAGGGAGATTCTATTTGTTAAGGTTCAGTGGAGGCACCATCTAGTTGAGGAGGCTACCTGGGACACCGAGAGAGATATGCAGGATCAGTATCCGCAGCTGTTTAAGCCTTCAGGTACTTCCTTTTCCTTGAATTTTGAGGACGAAAGTCATTTTTAGTAGTGGATGATGTAATGACCCTTCTATTCATTCCCACAATTATGCTTTTCTTGTACTATTAGAGCTTTCTTGTAGAGGCCCCAAGTAATTTGGCTTGCTGGGACTGGTGGTTCAGTGCCCTGGCTGTTCGTTTGGTCTTTATGGCCATTTCCCTATTTAGAGCTGAGTTTTAAGAATTGAGTTATCGAAATCGTACGATAGTGATTTGCGATCGTATGACCTCAACTGACCTTGTGGGAAGGTCGATCCTGATTCGAGGTGTTGTAATATTTTTGAGGATAGGGTGTCCTCGTTTGATGTAAGTTTTCTTTTTATTACCTTTCTAAAATATTTTAAATATTTATGAAAAATACTTTTGTTACGATATATTTATGTATGTATCTATTTTACAAGAGTTTTATAAATTATTAATACTTTAACAGAGATAGTAAACTTAGTTATATTGAAAATTATTATTATAATATAGTAGGCTTTATTCAAAATAATTTTCTATTAATTATGATATATTCAAAAAGTAATGTATATTTTACCACGAACCTACGCAATATCCGAATACATGTATAATGGGTGAAATTAGGTGATGTGGCACCACCACTTCCATGTGGAAGTGGTGGAGGGGTACACCAATATTCCACTAACCTATTAATTGATTTGCCACCTAGATGAAAATTTCCTACTCCATCTCTAGTTTATATATTAGTATATATCTTCTTACTTTATCTATTTTTAGAAAATCTTTTCCATTTGTTTGATTAGAGAGAAAATGCTGCAACAACATTGTTGCTCTCTCCGTACGCACCTATATAATTACAAATTGTTGAAAGGTTTTAGTGGCAAAAAAAATGTTTTATTTGACCCTCGAAAGAATATTGAGCATTTACATCAAGTTATTCAAGCCCGAATTCGAGTTTGATTTAGTTTTACAGCTTCTCGGAGCGGTTCAAGTTTATATATCATTATTCTAGCAGCTTATCAACGGACGACATGTAGGTTACGATTTAACTCTTTTATACTTCTCATATATAAGATGTAACTGTACTAATTAGCATCCTTGAGTTGGGTTTATTATCTTGGTAACCCAAACCTTGTCCTCTTCTTCATGTCCGACATATATCCTTCTCTAATGATTGTAGTATTCGTTGTAGTTGATAGTATCACCCTTGTGGTCCTGTGTGGCCTTGTTTTGTCTCTGGACCATAGATGGTGGGTTATTTTGGAATGTCCGTGAGTCCCGAACATCGATACCGTTATATAGAGCTGGTTATGTTTGTTGTAGAGTGATTGGAGCCTGTGCAGGGCCAATTGTTTGAGGGTGATCCATTGGGATGCTACTTGTGTTTGAGCATACCATTATCATGCATATAAAAGGGTTTTAATCTGTTTTACTATGGTTTTGGCTTTGGGCCTACTTTTGAAGGTTTTCTAAACCTTGCATGACCCCATTTCCGTAAAAACAGTTAATAAAGGTGGGAATTGTTTTCATGGATCTTCTTGGGGTAAGAAAGAATTAAAAAGGATGATTTTACCACTGTTTCCATACTTATACTAGACTCAGTCGGACCGAGCAGGAGACTGGCTTTACTACTATTTTAGACCCAGTTATTCTCAGGCACCCTTGATAGGGTTTTTGAGATTTATTTCATTGATTTAGATATGGATAGACTCCAGGCATGCATTCTCGAGATTTGGTTACTAATTAAGATTTGGTTGCACGCCGGATTGTTATATCGAGGCTTGAGTTTTAGTATGTACTCTACGAGTAGACCTCCATGGATCCTGCCAATTTGAACCTAGAGCTATGGGCCAAGGGTGACCCGAGGAGGGATGTACAGTGAAGTTGAGGTACTCGGGGGAATCCCTTCCATGAATCCTACCTCTATTGGGCCTTCTAGGTATAGAAGGAGGTAACATATGGCACTACCATCACTTGGTTTCAGCATATCATATCATATCATACAAATTGTTTTCGGATCCACCCTTGTTTACTCTTTGCTCAGTGTACGCTCTGGTAGACGCTCTGGTAGTATAGGATGCCAGAGGGTTTGTTTTCACTTGTATGTATTCCTCGGGTGTATGGGCGCCCTTGGGACTATAGGTAGACTCTTATTTAATATTATTCTATCACGGTATTGATCATGATTATGGTGTTACTAGCATGACTTGGTTTTAAATATTATTTTCAAGCATGTTATCATTATGTTCCTTTCCTCCTTCCCTTTTTACTTGAGGTTACCGGTATACCGCCTTCTCATTTAACTCTCTTTATATATTGTTATTTCATGGACCCCAGGTGCCTTCCTTCTTCCTCTACATGTGTTCTGTGTTTTATATTTATATTAGCTACCTATCATGATTATTTTCTCATTGTATTCATTCTGTACGAGATTCCATGTGCTTGTTCATTGTTTCTGTGGCTACCTAATTCTTTTCTGCTACATAATTTCTTTTATATCTTATATTCTCCCAGTCGGCCTATGATACCTACTAGGTCTCCGTTGCTTTGCAATTGGTGCTCATAATATAATTCTGCATCTTTTGGTGTAGATCTGCGTGTGAGTTCTCATCGCTGACAGCGCTACCTCATGCGAGGTATTTTTGGACTATCCGAGACTGAGGGTAAGCTCTTGGCGAGGCTTAGCTTTAGTTCATCTTCTGTATTATGTACTCTTTTATCATTTATAGACATATGTATATTCCCTTTTTGGATACTTTGTACTCTGTTGATGTAGTTTTGCCTCTTATACTATGATACTAGGTTTCGGGGTTTGGTTTAGCTTCCATATATGTATATATATATATATACTCCTGTTGTCCCTTCCTATACTTATTTTTCATTTCTTCTGCATATTTAAACCGTTCTCTCACTTGATTTGTTGATAATAGCCCATTACTAACTGTTCCGGACTACGACGATAGGTTGACCTACTGGGGGGGTTGTAGGTGCCATCATGACCAAAATATCGGGTTGTGATAGCAACCCAAGTATTTTTACTTTATTTCTTTTATCCTTTTGTTATTTTTGGTGTGTTTTAGGGATGCATGGAGATGGAAAAATAACTAAGTGGAAGAACAAAATAGGATGGTATATGTGAAGGGTCCTGCAGTTCGCACCTTCTATTATGCATATCACACGAGGAAATGCACCCCAAAACAAAAGCCTGGGAAGAGAAATAAAAGTTGGAGGTGACGTGCGATGAGTTGTTCATTTCACGCCACCCGTTATGCGCATCGCACCTTCGATGCACCCTGAGTCAGAAAGCTAAAAATATTTTGGGTGAAAAATAGGCTGGTGCAAAGTAATGGGTGAGCCGCACATGGTCCTGTGCAAATCGCACGTTTTGGCGTATCATGGTAAGTTGTTAATTTTTTGTTGACCTACCCATTGACCAACCCATGACCCTTCTTCTTTTCTCTCATATAAATCGTCCACCCTACCTCTTTTTTCCATTATTCTCCCATAAACTTCCATAATTATCCCCTAAAATCCTCTAAAACCCCTCAAAATTCCTCCAAAATCTTCTCCTCTATCACCCAATCTCTTCTCCATTGCCTCTCCGCCTGGTCGCTGTTGTCTGTCTTCGGTCAGAATTTTGGTCACCATTATTGGCATTCCAAAAGCTTCAATTTTTCCTTTTTCTTTTCTCTTATCTTCTTGTGGTAAGTTTTCCAATATTAAATCAATATTTTTAAGTAGATTGGGAACAATTATTGCGAAGTATGCTTACTAATTTTTCCACGATTATTGTGGGTGATATCCAAATTTTTGGACCCCAAAATTTTAAGGTGACCATAGCGGTGGCAATTCTCATTGCCTACATCATGTCAGGCTACAAAATCAATGAAAGGGAAATCATTGCAGAACAATTCAGTAGAAGACCTAAACATGATTCCACTTCTATGGCCTTTCCTGTCTTTATATGCAAATTGTGTCTGCGAGCGCAATGTCCTCTATTCCTTCCATTTGATAAAGTTGACCTAGAAAAAGGCATGGTCTATCTAGACAATAAGCGGTACAAAGATGCACCAAATATCAAGAGAAGACAATTGCCTACAACTCAAATTGCACCAGCAGGTATAGAACAGCCCGAAAGTGGTGCATATGGTCACTTGGAAAATCCACTCTTGCTCCCAAGGTGAAAAGGGCTACACAAACTGTTCCCCAAGACACCTCAACTTCAGGTAATTTACTTAATCTTACTCAACTTGCTCTCTACAATGAGGAGCGCTTTCACAAAATAGGTAAGGACATTCAAAGCATGATTCAATCTTCTATCAAATTAGCTTTGAATCCGGTAGTGAAAAGTGTAAGCAAACTTTGTGCTAGAACTGATACCATGGAAGTGGATGTTCATGAGCTCAGGAAAGTGGTATCGTAGGCTATGCCAAGGACCTCTAATTGGGACCTTAATCTATCGGCCCCAACTTGAATGTCCCCTCCCAGGAATGATAGCCCTCCCGATGATTAATGCATGAGTTGGGATCTGAATGATGAAGAAGGCACATTGAAGATACAATAGGTGATTGAGCCAATCAAGTTGGCTCCCGAGACCACATGAACAACTACCCATCACTATTCGGAGCCCCATGACTCTCATGTGCCAGAATGGAGGCTTCAATCTATGCCTAACTAGGTTGCTTCTCCTCCTTCATACTATGAGATGATGACTTGTTTGGATAAATGGGAGATTGTAGATCCGTATGGCCCCCTTCAGGTGCGATGGGACCATTAAATTCTATCGGTGGATGTATTTCAGATAGACCCAAAGAACGCCTACATTCCACCACCAGTACTACCATAACCAAGGCCCCAAGGACACCATATCAATTTTACTCAAGGAGGCATCATCGTCGGCATTAGTATCACCAGGGAGTTGTTGCACTCATTCTCATTTGTATAAATTTTTATGCATCACGGGCAATGCTTACTTTAAGTTTGAGGGAGATGTAAAGAGTAATATCATTATTGTGAAGCTTGAAACTTGGCTTAACAGATGATTTGCCTTGTGATTGATATTGTATCCTTTTCAGGCCTGATGCTATTATTTTTTTTATGGTTTTTTGTTACCGTGTTGGTCCTACATGATCTATTGTTTCACTACCTGTGCCTTGATAATACGCTTAGTGCCTATGCCGAGGCTTAATTTCAAATAATTCATGAGTGCTTCACAATTTTGGTCGCCTTGTTAATAGTAGATTTGTGAATAAATTCGAAGGATTTTTTTCATATTACGATTCTTTCCCAAGGAGAAAATTGTTTTCTTTATTTCTTTTAATTATTTTTGTGTCAAACCAAGTTGGTGTTTCCCTATGATAGATTGAGAGGTGACTTTCTTAAGGGAAACTGCCAAGTTTTAGTATTAAATTGAGTCCATGCTTTTCTTGCCTCGATATGGGCCTACCAAAATTTTTTTTCTTGACAAGAAGTTTTTGAAAATTGAAGGAATTGGGAAAAATGATTCGTAGTAAAGCATTCTCTTGTGACTTGCACACTCCCCATTTGGCTTGATCAATTCACAAATGAGTGTGTAAAAGAACTCGGAATAGCTTGTCAAAAGTTATTTGTCCCAATTGGTTGTGAGACTCATGTGAAATTCTTGTGTTGTAATGAATTTTGTGGTAAGGCTCTACTTAGATCTTGTGTGCATATCTTCTCTAGAACTTTCCTCGAATATGATTCAAGGCAAAATCCTAGATGTCACCGAGTTTGAAAGATGACCTTAGGCCCTCTTTGAATAGCCACTTTACCCAAATTGACCTTCCTTTACATTGATCCCAGTAAGCCCCTTTGAGCCTGTGACTTTTCTTTGGAACCTTGTTTGACACCTTGACCCTTTTTGGAACCTAAATGTTTTCACCCATCCTCCCTAATGGCTCAAAAGTGAAACGTAGGCTAAAAGCCTAAGTTTGGAGGGGGGATTGAAATGACAACATAGGAAAAAGCCTAAGTTTGGCGGTGTATTTACTAATGTGGAGAAGAAAGGGAGTTGTGCTTCAATGGCAAGGTAGCACCTTATGTTTGAAATGAAAATTACTTCAAATTGTCCATTGAAATGAGCAAAATGAAAGAAAGAAAGAAATTGGTGCTACCAAGTGAAGGTGATAAAAGAATGTCAAATGATCAGGATTGAAGGGAAACTTTGGGTTGTATGAGGGAGGAATAAGGTGAAGTTATTTTTCAAAAATGTGATCGGTGTTTTGAAATGATCACAAGGAGCATTAGGGAGGTTTAGTCACTTGAACCAAATGCAATCCTCACCTTAACCCTAGCCAAATCGTAGCTGCAAGTCCTTAGTGATTCTGAGCTTGGTAACTCTACATTAGTGGTGATTTACATGAAGGGCAAGCTTATTGTTTGAAATGTGTGCACTTGAACTTTTTTGAGAGAATGAGAGTCTTCTTGGTTCTCTTATAATCCCTTTGTATTGTGAATTGCATGGTGTGAGTGGGATTTACTGGCATCACACACTTGAAATGAATGGTGAAGTCTCCATTTTAATTGATAGGAATGAACAAGACAAGTTGTGTGGTTAATCTTGAGGCAAACCTTGAAGGTCCATGCCTATTATTTGAGAGGCTTGAATATCTTGTTTTGAATGACAAATTCCCCTGCTTTTGAATGTGAAATGAAGTCCTTTTGTTAAATGTTTTGAAATGAGAATTGGCTTGAGAGTTTGGTGATCCAAGTTAAGATGAGAATTGTAGTTAAGTCTTTTTGTTTAAGTTTTTTTGTTTGTTATTTTTTTTAGTTTTTAGAGTTAGAGTAATCTTGTGTGCACCCTGTTGAGTTTTAGAGAATAATTCATTCCTTACTTTGTGAGTATTTTGCTTGAGGACAAGCAATAATTCAAGTTTGGGAGTTTGATAAGTTGGTAATTTACCAACTTATTGAGTCTTTATTCATGAATTATTGCCATGTTTTCATGAGAATTAGTGGTACTTATTGCCTTTATTGATGCAAATGCAGGTACTCTTGGTAAAAAGTAGAAAATAAAGGGATTGATTCCAAAAGAGCTCAAAAAGAGTTGAAGTGAGGAGGTGATAAAAAACAATGAAGAATCTACCGAGAGGTGCGATGGATAGGTAAGCCACAAGGCAGCGTATGGTCTGCACCTTACTTTGCACGTCACCACCTCAACAATTGAAATCCCTGGTCGGCGAACTAGGAGCATGCGAAGTGCACAACGCGTGGTGCGATAGCACGTCGTGTCGCACGTCATGCTGCACCATGCCTGAAGGGAATTTTTGTCCAATTGCCAAGTGACATTTTGGGAACCTTCTAAAACCCAATTTGGGGTGTGTACCTGAGAGGATTAATAGTTTTGAGCATAGATTTTTTTCCAAGGAAGATAGAGAGTGTACTTGTATTCTCTTCATCTTCTACCTTGAGAATTCACCATTTTTGTACTAAATTGAGCTTGGATTTGGCTATTGTCTTAACTATGAATGGAAATATAGATTACCCAATTGGCATACTTTCTTATTTCCTTAGCAGTAGTAGCTAATTTCCTTGTATAGGGATATGTGTAATGATGGGTATTTGAACTAGGGTGTGGGTAGTGATTAATTATGCTTATAATTGATGAATTAGTATGGGTCTATTAAATTCTCCATGTTTTAATTACAAAATTCATGGTTGCAAACATTGGTTGAATTTACTTAATTGTGTTCTTGCTTGAAAGAGAAGTTCATGATTCAGATAACAATTCCATAGTAGGAATTTGGGATTTCCACCTAGATTGAAGATAGAAATGGCTTAATCGACGGAAAATACCCATCTAAGAATCTAAGCGAGAAATAGTATGATTTCCCTAAGCTATTGAATTGGTTGGTTTGTGGGTAACTAAGGTGCTTGAACAAAGGCCTTAGAATATATGTTCGGCGGGTCGAAAGACTACTAAAAATAACTAAAACCTATGCTACCCATACTATTAATCAAGAGTTTGCATAATTAATCATGTCCCTAAAATGAAGTCAGGTCCCATCGGAAGCATACCCCTAGTCTCCTCTCAATTGATTACAAATCTCGTTTTTACATTGCTTTGTTGTTGAAATTGCAACATTTCTAATTTCTCATTCCTTGCTTCCACCTAATTTTACATTATAAGTTGTTTGAACATTTTCTCTCTTGGTGAACATTGATCAGTAATCGTTTAACGACTCATCACAACCATTCTCTGTGGGATCAACCCCAACACTCGTTGGGATATTTATTTATTTTGCTCTGACGATTGCTACCACCTCCTATTGGAGAGTGTTTTTGAGCGTTATCACTCATGCACATTCAACTATCTAGAAGCATATGCAATCACTCGGCCCTGCTGCACCAGAACACAACCCAAACCAACACCCGATGCATCATAATAAACTGTAAATTCCCGGCCCTCAACACAAAGAGTCAATATTGGAGTTGTAGTTAGTAAGGCCTTGAGCTTCAAAAAGCTCACCGCACACTCATCGGACCACTTAAATGGTACATCTTTCTTACTTAGTCTAGTCAATGGCACTACAATGGAAGAGAAGCCCTCAATGAACCATCTGTAGTAACAAGCTAACCCAACAGAATTGTGAACCTCAGTAGGAGAAGTGGGCCTAGTCCAATCACGAATTGCCTCAATATTTGGCACCTACCATAATCCCATCCTTGGACACAACGTGCCCCAAGAATGCTAGAGACTCAAGCTAGAACTCATACTTTGAAAACATGGCATAAAACCACTGATCTCTCAATGTCTAGAACACAATCCTCAAGTGTTGCCCATGATCCTTACTACTCCTCGAGTAGACAAGGATGTCATCAATGAAGACTATCACAAAGAAGTACAAGTACGGCCTGAACATGCAGTTCATCAAGTCCATCAATGGTGCTGGGGCATTGGTCAACCCAAAAACATCACTAGGAACTCTTAATGGCTGTAGCGAGTCCTGAAGGCTGTCTTGGGGATGTTCACCACCTGAATCCTCAATCGATGGTAGCCAGACCTCCAGGCAATCATAGAAAATATTGCTACACCCTGAAGCTGGTCAAACAAATTATCAATACGCGATATCACATACCTATTCTTCACTGTCACCTTTCAACTGCCAGTAATTGATGCACATATACATAGTGCCATCCTTTTTCTTCATAAAAAGGATAGGAGAACCCCAAGGAGAAACACTCAGTCAGATAAAACCCTTCCCTAGAAGATACTGAAGATGAATACTAAGATCCCTCAACTCAGCAGGAGTCATACAATAAGGTGGAAGAGAAATAGGCTTGGTGCCTGGCTCGACATCTATAGTAAAGTCTATATCACGCTCAGGTGGGAGGCCAAGTAAGTTAGTCGGAAAGACATCCGTAAACTCACAAACCACGGGAACAAAATCAAGCAAAGGAGTGTCGGCACTAACATCACAGACATAAGCAAGATACGCCAAACACCCCTTTGACACCAAACTCCTAGCCTGAATATAAGAAATGGTCCCAGATAGTATGTGGCTAACAAAACCCTGCCACACAACTATGGTTTACCAGGCATGTCTAAAGTAAGGGTCTTGGCAAAACAAACCAAGACCGCATGATAAGGGGATAACTAGTCCATTCCCAAGATAGGACAAAAATCTACCCTATCAAGTACAACAATATCCACCAGGTGTCATACTCCTGAATAGTCACCACACAAGATCTGAATACTCAATCCACTACTAAGGAATCACCTACGGGAGTAACTACACAGAATGGTATAGCCAACGACTCTCTAGACAGCCCCAATCGAGAAGCAAAGTACACAAACATATATGAATAAGTGGAGCCTGGATCAAATAACAGATGCTGGATGATGGCAAAAAAAAATCATACCTGTAATCACAGCACCTGAAGCCTCTGCCTCTAGTCTATCTGCACGGCATATAATAGACTGCGCCCACTACTTGGATGATCACCTGCATGACCACTGGTCCTACCTGTATGATCACCACCACAAGCACCCTACCTCTCTGAGTACCACCTGTACCACCCTGAGCACCACCTTTGGCTGGTGGCATTACTGCTCTAATAAGCTCAGCAATTTCTAAAGGCTTTGGCATAACATGCCAGGGATAATCTCTAGAAAAGTGACCAAACTTACCACAGTCATAACAACCCTGAAAAGTGCTTCCCTGAAGTGTAGAACCTGCCATACCAGAATGGTCACCATGGCCGACAGACCCAGAATATGCACCCATGAAATGACTAGAGCTCCTACCATTTTACCTTGGCTGGCTGCTGCTACTAGAAAGATGAAGTGAGGCCTGAACGGGCCTAGTAGGCTGAAAGTACCACTGCTGCTGAACCTAGTTCTGAAACTCCCTACCTCTGAACTTGGAACCGAAAAAATTGCCCCGATGATGGGGCCTTTTATCAATGCCCCCGTGGGCCTCGTGATGTATACTCTCCATGGTATGGGAATGGTATACAACATCTAAAAAAGACAAGTCCAAGATACCATGCTCTCTGTATCCAAGTGAAGCTGAAGTCTCAACCCTCTGACGAAGCAACGCACTCTCTCGTGCTCTATAGGCATAATCATATTGGCGTGCTTGGCTAACTCATGAAATGTCAACTCATACTCTGCCACAGACATGCAACCCTGATCCAACTTTAAAAAAGCACCCCTGAGTCTCTCACCCTCATTGCGAGTCATATATTTCCCCAAGAAAGACTTAGAGAACTTTGCCTAAGTCATTGAAGGGGACCCATATGGTCTGCTCTCTAAATTAGCTCTCCACCACTGTCTTGCCAAACTATCAAGCTGAAAAGTAGTGTAGTCTGCCCTGTAAGAATCCACTAGACCAAGGATATGTAAACTCTCTCAACAACTAGTAAGAAACTCATGTGCATCCTCCCCTAGAGCGCAATTAGACCTCGGGGGGGCCAATCTATGAAACTGATCTAGTATATTTTTCTTTTCAAAAGTCATAAATGGCTAGGCTACCATCAGCATATCAACTAACTGAATACCCTGAACTACTCCCTGAACTGAAGTCTGAGGTGTGCCTCCCAAGGCACTTAAAAAATGAGCTATAGCGGCCTGTAGTGACGATGAAATGATAAGTATGGCTAGAGGTTGGGCTGGTCCCAACCCTTACTGGCTGTTGTGGTAGAGGATCCTCTAGTAGTAGATATGGAGAAATAGCAGGCTCCTGCTTATATACTAGCTCTGGTGATGTCCCTCAGCCCTGGCCCCGAGCTGGGGCTGCAGCTCATGCCTAACCTCAACTTCGGGTTGACCTTTACCTATTCCCCTAGCTGCCGGCGGCAAGGCCTCACCCTGGCTGTTATAGCCCTTGTCCTAACCATATTAGAAAGAATAAAACAAGCAATATCTAAAAGTTTATATAAGTCAAGAACGCATGATAGAGGATCTAAAAGGTAGAATTTCCAGAGAATTCCTTGTAGCCTCCCAGAGATAGGATACAAACATCATCGTACTGATCCGCAAGACACTAGTAGGCACTTGCTCATGTACCAACAATATTGGTAAACCTAGAGCTCTGATACAAAACTGTCACGACCTAGTTTCTCAGGTCATGATGGCACCTACACTAACCTACTAGGAGGTGAGCCAACCCTAAGAGCGACAAGCAATGGGCTAACAAGAGAATGACTTTTACAATAGAATAAACAACTAAAATAAGTAGAAGAAAGCATATACATATATATAAACAGGGAGACAAAAGAACCCAATGTATAACAAAATCCACCAAAACCTGGTATCGGTCAGTACAAGGGCAACTACGATATAAGGAGTACTAGATAAAACATAAATATACACAACAGTCTTCAAAATACAAAAGAAGACTAATTCCATAGTACAACAACAACAACAACAACATACCCAGTGTATTCCCACAACTGAGGTCTGGACTAATTCCATAGTAGATGGAGATAAATCAGCTCCAAATGCCAGAAGCTCACCCTGAATCTCTGGATTCGCAACTCAGCACTAGGACAACGTCAATGATAATAACTCATGCTAGGGTCTGCAACAGAGAAAAGGATGCAAAAGTGTAGCTTGAGTACCAAAACATGTGTTACTCAGTAGGCATCATAAGCCGACTGAGATCAATATGATAAAAGTACAGTAAATGTGAATATACTAAAGGGAAAGTAGAGGGGAGTTAGAACAAAGATACAAGTCATAACTAGACAATATCGAGAGAGAAAGTAAATAACTGAGCAAAGCGTAAAGCAAAGTAAGGTAAAGAAAATTAAAGCAGTCTAGCTAAAACCCAACTAAAACCCCATAAGCCTAGAGGGTACACACATAATCAAAGAATAACCTAACTGGACCCCCATAATCTCAAAAGGTACAAAGAGCAAACAATAGACCCAATCGGAACCCCTATAAGTCCAGTGGATATAAACAACAAACAATAGTAGCTAGCGGTCAACCTAATGGGGAAAATGCATATGGAATGTGCAATGATATGCAGTATCATATGAGTCAACTGCCAACAGTACCGTATACTCCTCCTTTAGACATAGCTTGCAAAGGCAGGGCCTATGAGGGACTCACAACATTCGTATACCGAATACAAACCATATCACGATGAGTATGCCATGATATAATTCAATAAAACTACTCAGAACACGTGTCTCCTTGGGCATACATGTTTAAAATACTGGTAAAATCACCTAGAACACTTTCCCTTGGGCATGCAAGTTCATCTCAAATCAACATTTTGAAAATATATCATGGTTTTGGTAAGAAAGTCAAAAAGCATCAAACATTTCCAAAAAATCCATTTTTGAAATCAAAAATCCTGTTTTTAAAACCAAGGCTTTCATATGCCATGATGGTAACAACCACAATACCAGGAACATAGGTGAATACACACGAAAAATATCATTTTCAGGCCTAATCAACCCATTCAAAAGCAAACTAAGGTCCCCAAGCTATCAAAAGATCTAATACTTTGGGAAAACACATAGAAGGGCCAAACTTATAACAAACTCCTAATCAAAAACCCAACCAAAATCAAACATCTAACCAAGTCTAGGCTAAGGTGCATCATTTTTCCCAAGATAAGTGGAAAGGAGTGACAAATCAGGAAGATCTAAGGATAAAGTCAATTGACCTGGAGTCCAACATCGATGACCTCAGACCCACAATTACTTAATACAGAAAATAAATACAAAATATAAATTGTAATATTCAAACGAATAATAAGAACCTACTCTGACATGAATTCTATCGGTAACTCTATACTAAGGATTTCAAACATAACCACCCCAAGGCCCCAAGTAGACTAACAAAGCCAAGGCAAAAAATTATCTAGAATTAAAGGTACTATTTAGGCTATGCAAGAACATAAGGGAAAAATGAATGGAAAACTAAGGATCCCAACCCCAACTCTAAGCTAAATCCCCTAAATTAGCTACGAGAATCAAATTCACTTAAAATTTATCTATCTAATCCATAGAGTCCCACCGAAAATTAGCAAAATACCATACAATCATCTTATATGATCTAAGTCTTGAAGTAGGCAAGTCGTAGCCTACCTGAAAGTCAAACACGCGCGCTCGCACCCACTAGACTGGAGCTTTTCCTTTTTAGGAAGCCTCCGACTACTGCCACACTATCAAAAGTATAATTTACTTGTTAAAATATGACCAAAAATACCCATATTGTAATTATATGATTCGAGCAAAAAATTGAGTAAAAAGTCACCCATGGGGCCCACATGAGAATTTCGAAAACTAGATCAAAGAAAATGTCCCTCGTGGGACAAAGATTACATACCCAAATAATTTAAGCAACAACAGCTCCAAAAATGAGTCCAAATTAGTCCCCAAACTTGAGTAATTCAACAAGGAGAGAAAATGGTGGTTTACAAACTAGTGTAATTTAAAGGCGGGAGAATGATCACGGACGAGGAATTTCCACCCCCAACACCGCCTTATGATCCCACACAGAATTATGGGTTTACAAGCTCTCAACAGTGGTGGCTTTTTGTGAAAAAATGATTTTAAAACAAAGGTGAAATGTTTATATGGACAACTACCTCCGCAAAAGAGGAGATTTTTCCGCAAAAGAGGATATCGCAAACACAACACAACCTCTACAAAAATGGAGGTCACTATGCACTCGTACCTCTTCAAAATCAGAGGATTTCTACAAATGCAGCATCCACAAAATCATAGTTTTATTGTAAAAGTGGTATTCACAATAGCGGCCAAAAGGTCGTAAAAACGGATACACCAGCAACATGACACCAGAAAATTTTTCTAAGTTTCAAAAAGCTTGGATGGACCCTCAGGATTCATCTGGAAACCCCTACATACAAATGAACTATGCTATCCTACCAAAAATGGAATTCCAGACTCAATGGATTGGACAAAATTCTTAATGGAGATTGTTTCAATAAAAAGTAGGCCCCACGCCCATAAACCAACATTTAGCCAAAAGCAACCTGATGGCCCAAAATGAGTCTGAAAGCCTCGGGACCCAAACCAAAGGTTCCAATAGTCCAAAGTCAATGCTCTGGAGCAAACGGTGTTGACAAAATTTTCATCTAAGGTTGTTTACTCTAAATATTAATCAAAATCAACTCTTTTAACTTAAAGAGTTTCAAATTAGGGAAATGGGCTTAATACACAAATAAACTACCTGAAAACTGAAACATCAATTATGGAAAAACATAAATAACCTGTAGCAGCTATGGGAAAGCCCAAAACATTTAAAAACATAGAAATCGAGAAACTGACCTAAAGGTTTATTACATGTAGGTACAAGATTCATGTATAGTAGAGTTTTGCAGATAATTATAGAGATGTTTATACTAATCATTGTGAGGTTATGGGACACTTAAGAAAATTTCATTCTTTTGTTCTTTGTCATGTGTATTTGATTAAATTGAGGTCCTAAACTTCTTTGTTTCAATCTTTTACAGATGGTAAGGACACATTTGACAAGAGAGGGAGAGTTGGAGCTCGTACCCATTGTACATGATAAAGGTAGGGGCAAGCTAGAGCTAGAGCCTGCAGAGTAGTACTTGTTGTAAGCCGTGCATATCTAGCTACTCACGGCCATGCTAGAGCTATATCTCGTGAGCCTAGAGGATATTCATGGTGATGGACTGATTGAGGCAGCTGAGTTTGTGTGATGCCCCAAATCTGGATGGAACATACAAGTACCATATGAACATATGCTATGAAAATGATCTACGACAGATGCTATATCAAAGAAGTATATATTGATGAAAACTAATAAAAACTATACATGCATATAACAAGGCTTATGACCAATTGATACAAAAGACATCAATATAGTACCCATGAAACCTCTCAAGAGTAAGAAACTATACAACTATCAAATGGCCAAGACTGGACCCCACCGTACCCATACTATGCAAATATGTACAACAAAAGATAGTACTAGCTATACACTGGATCTGGGGGGAATTAGAGCTCATTGACTGCTTTACTGGTATAGGACAACTACCTACTAAGGAGGTCTATAATTTTGTGTACTTGGTCCTGCATATGTAAAAATGCAGCATCCCATGCCACAGGTATACAACATATACTGCTATTTAGGGCAAACAAAATAACATGTAACAAATAGGAAAACACAGTAAAGAGATCAAATGTGCTCAACTGAGATATACCTCTGCCAAAAAGCAACCAATGAAACTATATGTTATATGGAATCATTCATTTAATACTGTACATGTGTACTTTTGGATCGTCTATTACTATGTGATCAAATTATACAATTATCTGTGGAATCATATAACTTATGTACTTTAAAATGAACAATAATAAAATACTTAATGTATCAAATCATGCAATTACTATTACAAACCAAAATATTAAAATTCAACTACTAAAATGTAAGAAAAAAATCAAAATAAAATTAAATGATCAAAATAAAAATAATTGAGGGATCATATTTACTCGAGGTAGGGATCATAATTGAACAAGCCAAAGTGTTGAGGAAGGGCAAGAGAGTTGCAAAGTATCTTGCGGGTGCTAATTCTTTACTCGAGGTAGGTGATAGGTTTAATTGGAGTTGAGACTTATTTTAGTACATGTATGTGGTTGAATTACTTACCTTGTGATTGGTCTTCGTACATGGTTGGAATTTATGTGTTTTCATATTATGCTTGAATGAATAGGCTAGGGTACATGAGTTGATGCATGAACTGAGGTGAACAAGTGTAAGTGTGATCTAGTGTACTGTGTATATCCTGAGAGATAGTTCTACGAACCATAGGTGCATTGATATTTTCACTTATTATGGAATCGGGTACCATGATATTTACACTGATATAAAATGGTTTTGGCAGTTATAAGTTGACATAGTCACCTATTTGATATTGGCACCGATGGGAAATGATTTTGGCAGGTACATGGACCTTGTGTGTCCCCTGCATGTCATGGCTAGTTAGGCAGAAATAAGACCTTTTAGCATGGGTGTACACTTTTTATTACAATTGCATTATTTCATTGCCATGCATGCTGAGGTAGTACTGTGGGATGTAATGAGAGTAGAGGTAATAGTTGCATTGATGAGAGTTAGATGGATCTAGACTCCATGTGTTATAATTATTGAAATTGGTTTCTCCTGCATTCTTGTGGTGACTTATTGAATTTGATATTTCTATTGTTCACTTGACTTGAGGTGATTATCTATTGTTTGGATTACTTGTTAAGTGTTGGAATACCTCTTACTTGCTATTTGGTTTGATTACATACTTGTTCTAACTGAGTCAGCCTATGATACCTACCAGTACATAGTATTTTATACTGATACTACCATGTACTCTTCTTTTGTTTAGTGCAGACCGTGTTCCAGAGACTTAGATGCGACCTCGGCAAGAATAGACGATTGTCACTCGATCCAAGGGTGAGCACTAGCTCTCCGGCTGTTGTGGATCTTCTTTGAGTTTTTGTCCTTCCTTCGGACAATGGAACTCTTTACTATTTAATAATATGTTTTTTTTATATTTGGATATCTTAGACATGGTTTTGCTTAGAGTTCTTGTAAGGTAATTTTTAGTTCTTAGAGATGTTTTAGTTAGTTGAATATTCTGCATTCTATTTAGATTAGTTGACTTTCTTTCTGATTTAATTTGAGTTGGTTTTTATTTCATCTTTCCTAAAATTGGCTAAGTATAAGGTTAAGTGTTCAGGTTAGTTGGTTTTCCCACCGTAGAATAGTGTGGTGCCACTCACATCCAGTTAGGTCATGACACTAGGCCTATTGGGTTGCTGAAATTTTGGCCTCAAATCACCAAGTAGGTGATCCACCTACAAACCCATTTTAGATCATCTTTGGCCTTGTTTCCTTAAGTAGGTGATACACCAACTTGTCCTATTTTTTCATCCTTTATGCATCTTATATAATATAGGCTGCATATACTAATTTCTTAAGCAAGTAGGATGTATAAATAAATAACTTAACCACGTAGAAATTCCAAACACATAGGATGTTTACGCTAGTAGGTGAAACATATAGATCACTCACTTTGTCCATATTATTTCCATTCGAAACCTAATCCTTTTTATCTATTTCTTCCACTTTTGTACAGATGAACATTTATACCTTAAGACTCAATTTAAATTTCCTTTTTCCAAGCCCAATTAATCTCATCGATGCACCTTAATCTTAAGCACATGACTTTGCTGTAAGTGGCTATCTTTTCGACAATTACTTTTTTGGTCAAGACCCGATTTGTCAGGTCATGATGGCACCTATAACCCCCAGTAGGTGAACCAGTCCCCGTAGCCTAGAATGGTTAGTAATGGGCTAATACATAAGAAATCATACACAATAAGCAAAAATAAGTGGAAGTAGATAAATAAAGCGAAGCGTAAGAAAACTACCTAAATATGCATAAGGAAACTACACCTATCCACAACCTGGTATCGATAGTACATGATCCTCTAATACAATGTAAAGTACTAGAGATAAAATAATAGAATATACAGCTGTCTCTGAATAAACAAAGAGTAGCAGTGCCAAAAGGTGAGATGTGGTCAAGCCCCGGTCGTCAAGAGCTCACCCTAGTCTTGAATATCCAAAAGTTGCACGACAAACAACACGATGTACATCAAAAGCTCACACTAGGATCTACACTAGAAAGATGCAGAAGTTTAGTATGAGCACCAATTGCAAAGCAATGGATACCTAGTAGGCATCATAGGCCGATTGAGCGCATATAAGATATAAAAGCAGTAAGTAGCAGTTAATCAAGAAAGCAATCACATAAGAAATAGAGAAAGCACATGGAAACTAGCACGGATAGAAGTCAATGAGAATACGAGCATGCTATGCTAGCCATAAAAGATATATATAATAGAAACACATGTGAAGGAAAAGAATATGCACCTGGATCCTTGCAACAATAATATATATAAAGAGAGAGTTTAAGAATGATGGCGGTATACTGGTAACCTCAAGTAAGAAGGAAAGGAACGAAAGCAAGTAAAACGTACTCATGTTAGAAGCAATACAAATAATGAAATCATACTAAAAACATAACACGGATAAGAAAATCAGATAGCAACCTCATAAGTACAACCCTAGGATAGAATAAGCTACACCATAAGGGATCAAAAAGCCACTAACCCGTACCACGATAAGATAGAATCTGCTAACCCACAAATGCTCAGAAGGCCACATGACCAGTGCCTTAACAAGATAAACTCCACTAATACAACAATAATATGAAGACTCTAACAAGTACTACATTAAAATAGCATAAGATAATCTACCTACAGTCTTAATGGGTGCCCATACACCCGAGGAACACATTCAAGTGAAAACAAACCATCCATCATCCCATACTACCAGAGCGTACACTGAGCAAACATCGAACAAGGGTAGATCTGAATACAATATGCATGATGTGATGTGATATTATGAAACCGGTGTGATAGTAACCATGTATGTACCTCCTCTAGTGCCTATAGGACCAGTAGGTAGGATCCATAGAAAAATGCACCTGTTATACCTCAACTGCACAATATACCCCTCCTCCGGGACTCGCAGCATGTAGCCCCTGGTCGAAATTGGCAAGGTCCATGGAGTTCCTCGACCATATACTAAAATCTCAAAATCTTAAAGTATAACTGCCCGGAGTGTATCTAGGTCTAGATCAATAATCAAAATCTCAAAATAACTGCCCGGAACTTGTCCCGGTCTAAATTAGTGAATGTAGTCTCAAAACTCCAAAAAAATCTACTCGCAGTCTCTCCGGGTCTAAATCAGTAATCGAAGTCTTAAAACCCTAATAAAGAGTGCTCAGAGTTTATCCGGGACTAAATCCGTGATCAAAATCTTAAAACCCTAATAAAAGGTGCCCGGAGTGTATTTGGGTTGAAATCCATAGAAAAATATGTCTAGCGCTACGGCTCAGCTGAGTCTAGTATCAGTGTGAAAACCGGTGATAAAATCATCATAATATCTTTTTTACTCCAAAAAGATCCATAAAATCAGTTCTAAATCTCTTTTATAATCATTTATACTGAAAACGGGCCCTCAAGCCATGCAGAGTTTAGAAAATCGGTTATAGTAGGCCCGCAACAAATGTAGTAGTAAAATAATGGTAAAAATCTTTTTCATGAATGATATGATCACAAACAAACAATAGCCCAACGACTCACAATCAACCTATCATCCCTGTAGAGGCTCAAAAGCTCGACAACATAGATATCCAGCCTAACATAACATCTCAATGTGCGGGACTCGCGAACATTCCAAAATATCCCACCATCTATTGTCCAAAGGCTTATACAAAGGCCACATGGGGCCATAAGGGTAATACTACAACACTACATCAAATACTACAACAAGCATAACAAAATAATACGAACAGAAAAGACGGACAATGTCTGGGGTGCCAACCTAGAATAACCAACCAAAGGATGCTAATTAATACAATTATAGCCTATATACGCAAAGTCTAAGGTAGGGAAGACTATAACCTACCTGTCATCCGATGACTAGCTGCTGGAACAACATCGTCTAATCTTGAAATGCTCCGAGAAGCCCTGAATTGTGAACAAACTAACAAACAATATTCTATGCGTCAAAAAGAAGCCAACGATACCAATAATGCTAAAAGTATAGCCGAGTCAAAATTTGGGTCACAAGCATGCTCGTGGGCCCCATATCTTGAGGCCAAAAATGAAAAGTACCATGATGATCTCGACATTTTCAAGAGTACATGCTCTAAAAGTTTGGCAGAATTGGCCACCGTAAGGTCCCTAAAACAACCCACAAGCTCAAGAACACAAATGGGAAACAAATAAGAATTTATAGAAATTAAGGAAAAATCTTACCAATTTAGAAGCCAAGAAACGTTCACGGACCAGACGTATATATGCCTCCAATTTAAGGAATAAACAAGGGTGAATAATAAATGTTTTGTATTTAAATTCTATGGAGGAAACAATTTTGGGTGAAGGGGAAATGGTAGAAGAAGAGAAAATGGGCAGTTTTAAAAGTTGCCAGCGCCCGGGCGTAGGGGCAGCCATGTAGGCACAGCCGCGCTGGCAGCAAGGCGGGCGGGCAAGCGCAGGCATGCTGCCATGCCAATGCTAGCAGGCACACAAGCGCGGTGCTCAGGCGCAGGCGCGCTAGCACAGGCATGCTAGCACAGGAGCAGCCCCGGCGCACACCGTTGTGCCACACCAGCAACCAACACCATGTTGCAGCCAAGCTAAGGCAGATTTTCAACGGATGGACCCCCAAAAATGCATTTGGTGTCTCATGAACACAAACAAACTGAGCTATTCAATGAGAAATGGCATTCCAGACTCAACAAAATCAACAAAAATCCAAACGAAGGTCGATTTAATAAAAAGTGGGCCCCGCGCCCAAAACCAAACTTTAGACCAACTAAAACCAAAATGGAACCTAAGGGCCGAGTCTGGAAGCCTCGGGACCCGAATCAATGGTCCCTCTAGCCAAAAAGTTACATTCTAGAGCTAATAGTGCTAACAAAATCTTATCTAAGGCCGTGTTCTACGAATTTTGACCAAAGTCAACCTTACAAGCCCAATTGGCCTGAAAACATAGAAAGAGAGAGAATTTCAAACCAAAAGCTCCTGGATCCCGATCAAAGGCCATGCTCAAAGCTAATGAAACCGTCAGAATTCAATTCTGAGCGCTACTACTAATAATGTTGACTGAAGTCAATGATTTTCTAAGTTAAGGCTCTAAAACAGGGAAACGACCATAAAGACCAAACGATCGGCCCATGCACCAAGTTATCGGTTTCAGTAAGACATAAATGACTTGGGGCCACTATAGGCAACCTCTAACAGTACAAAGAAGGAAAAAATACATTAATGACTGGAAGGGTCATTACATCATCCATTACTAAAAATGACTTTCGTCTGCAAAAGTCAAGAAAGGGAAACACCAGAGACTAAACCACTATGGATACAAAGCCCGCACTATTCTCTCGGTATCCTAGGTAGCCTCTCTGACCGGAAGACACGCAATGGAGCTAAACCAATGAAAAGCTACTAAACCATAACTTCTTACTAGCCAAGATAGACTCCAACCTTTAACTCCAAAACACCAAAGGTCTATCAACCGAACCGAACCTTAAGAACTCAATTGGAATGCACTGACACAACACCAAATCCAAGAGAACCAAGACGATCAACACATGGGACTCGAAACGTCGATACCACAACCATGTTCACCCTGAAAACCACCAACCAAACCTCGAACTAATGAATCCATTGGCACACAAAACCCTTCCATCTGATATGAATACTTGTGTAATGCCCTAGAAATTTCAAGCTAGGATTCCAATCATATTTTTTCGCGTGCAATTAGACCTTAACCCGGAAGATTATATTTTAACTAGGTTTTATGATCAATTACTATGTGTGGGAAGAGTGTTGGATGTGAATTAAGGTCCTAAGGAACCTCTAGCACAAGTTAAGTTGAAAGCTTCCCTATTAACTAAGTTCTCGTATAATTTTCTAACTTAGGTCATTTTCAAACGATCATTTCTACTATAATATGAAGAGTTACATGGCCTATTACCCACCAAATTAAATATCTTCAAGTATTATTTCCAATACCACTGATCGTTCATCCATCCGATTCCCGAGTAAAACGTTATGATCATATTACTAACATGACGTAGTGGAGCAAACTGTAGTGAAATGTTGGCCGCATTTTTCAATGTGCGGGCTGCGTTTCATCCTACAAAAAGTCATTAAAAAGGTTTTTTTTGTCCTTATACCCCTAGGAAACCAAACTCACTGTACTAAAAATAACCTATACTAGATGAAGTTTGTCGGGAAGATCTCGCTGATCCAGATCGGCCACCATGGCCTACACACCCTCAATGCAAATGCTAGGAAACCTGACCTGCACCATGCCTACTCTGATTAACATTCTATGTACAACAACCCTTTGAAACTTGTGGAGCTATCAAAACTAGCCTGCTAGATAGAAAGCAATGAAACTGATCTCTACTAAAGAATCTTCTACCTCGAGATTGAGAACCACAGAAATTGCCCTGACAGTGATGCCTCTTAGCACTACCTCCATAAGCCTCGTGACATAACCCCTTTATAAGCAAAGCATAGTCAACCTCCTAAAGAAAGGTAATCCTAACTGTCACCAAGTGCTCTGTCACCAAATAGAGCGGTGAAATCAATCTTCCAACAAAACATTAAATGCTCTCAAACCCTGTAGGCACAGTCCTAGAATTGCACCTAATCACTTCCTGAAACCTTACCTTATACTCTAATACCGACATACAACTCTACTAGAGACCTGGAACCTCAAACCTAACTAAAGCACGGCTTAAAGAATCGGAAACTGCCCCAACCTAGGGTATTGATACACCCTTCGGAAGACTCAGAGTCCTAGCCACGGTATCTTGAAGAACTGGGATAGCCATAAATCCTATTGGAGGCTGGGCTATCCCCAAAACCCCTAACTAATGTGGTATACTCTCACTCTGAAATCCTGGCACTGAAGGAAACATTGAAGCAACATAAGGAGGGAATTTTTCAAAACAATGCCCTGTAGCCTCCCGTAGATAGGATAAAGACATCATTGTACCAATCTGCAAGACTCTACTAAGACAGTTGCTCTTATACCAAAGACACCGGTGAAACTAGAGCTCTGATACCAAACTTTCAAGACTTGATTTCTCAGGTCATGATGGCACCTATAACCCCCAGTAGGCGAACCAATCCCTGTAGCCAAGAATGGTTAGTAATGGGCTACTACCTAAGAAAGCATGCACAATATGTAGAAATAAGAAAAAGTAGATAAATAAAGTGATGCAGAAGAAAACAACCTAAATATGCATAGGGAAACTACACCAATCCACGACTTGGTATCAATATTACAAGAGCCTCTAATAGAATACAAAGTAGTAGAGATTACAAAATAGAATATACAACTGTCTCTGAATAAACAAAGAGTAGCAGTGCCAAAAGATAAGATATGGTCAAGACTCGGTCATCAGGAGCTCACCCTAGTCTCGAATATCCAAATGTTGTGGACGAAACCACTTGATTAATGGTGAAAGCTCACACTAGGATCTACATTAGAAAGATGCAGAAGTGTAGTATGAGCACCACTTGGAAAGCAATGGGTACCCAGTAGGCATCATAGGCCGACTGAGCACATATTAGATATAAAAGAAGTAAATAGCAGATAATCAAGAAGAGCAGTCATAAAGGCAATAGATAAAGCATATGAACAATAGCACGGATAGAAGCCAACGAGAATACGAGCATGCTATGCTAGCCACAAAAGATATAAACACATGTGAAGGAAAATAGTACGCACCTTGATCCTTGTAATAATGAAATATACAAAGAGAGAGTTTAATAAAGATGGAAGTACACGAGTAACCTCAAATAAAAAGGGAAGAAAGGAAAGCAAGTAAAACATACTCATGCTAGAAGCAATACAAATAACAAAATCATACTAAAAACACTACTCTCAGGATAAGAAAATCAGATAGCAACCTCATAAGTACAACCCTAGGATAAAATAAGCTACACCATAAGGGATTGAAAAGCCACTAACCAGCACCACGATAAGATCCACTCCGCTAACCCACAAATGATCAAAGGGCCACATAACCAATGCCTTAACAAGATAAACTCCACTAATCCACCAATAATCATAAGCCTCTAACAAGTACTACACTAAGATATCATAAGGTAATCTACCTACAGTCCCAATGGGCGCCCATCCACTAGAGGAATACATTCAAGTGAAAACAAACCCTCCAATATCCTACACTACTGGAGCGTACACTGAGAAAACAACAAACAAGGGTGGATCAAAATACAATATGCATGATGTGATGTGATATGATGGAACCGGTATGATAGTAGCCCTGTATGTACCTCCTATGACACTTATAGGCCCAGTAGGTAGGATCCATAGAAGGATGCACCCGAAATACCTCAACTGTATCGTATAACCCTCCTTCGCCACTCGCATCACATAGTCCCTCATCTGGATCGGCAAGGTCCATGGAGGTCCTCAACCATATACTAAAATTTCAAAATCTTAAAGTATAACTGCCCAAAGTGTATCCGGGTCTAGATCAACAATCAAAATCTTGAAATAACTGCATGGTGCCTGTCAAGGTCTAAACCAATAAATGTAGTCTCAAAACCCCAATAAAGGATGCCTGCAGTCTATCTGGGTTTAAATCAGTAATCAAACTCTTAAAACCCCAATTAAAGGTGCTCGAAAAATATTCGAGACTAAATCAGTGATCGAAATCTCGAAACCCCAATAAAGGTTGCTCGAAGTGTATCTGGGTCTAAATCCATAGAAAAATATGTCTAGAGATATGGCTCCACTAATTCTAGTATCAGTGTGCAAACCGATGATAAAATCATCGTAATATCCTTTTTACTGCAAGAAGATCCAGAAAATCAGTTCCAAATCCCTTTTATAATCATTTATATTGAAAATGGGCCCTTGGGCCATGCAGAGTTTAGAAAACTAGTTATAGTAGGCCTGCAACAAAAGTAGTAGTAAAATAATCAGAAAATCCCTTTCATGAATGATATGACTGCAAACAAATAATAGCCTAGTGGCTCGTAATCAACCTATCATCCTGGTACAGGCTCAACAACTCTACAACTTAGATATCCAGCCTAACATAACATCTCGATGTCCAGGACTCACGTACATTCCAAAATATCCCACCACCTATGGTCCAAAGGATTATATAAAGGCCACATGGGGCCATAAGTGTAATACTATAACACTACATTAAATACTGCAACCAACGTAAGAAATAATATGGACAAAAAAGATAAATAAGGTTTGGTGTGACAATATAGAATAACCAACCCAAGGATGCTAATTAATACAGTTATAGCCTATATATGTAAAATCTAAGGTAGGGAAGACCGTAACCTACCTGTCGTCCAATGACTAGCTACTGGAATAGCATCGTCCAAGCTTGAATTGCTCCGAGAAGCCTCGTATTATAAGTAAACTAACAAACAATATTCTATGCATCAAAACAATGCCAATGGTACCTATAATGATAAAAGTATAGTCAGATCAAAATTCAGGTCACAAGCGGGCTCATGGGCCTCGCAACCCAAGGCTAGAAATGAAAAACACCACAATGATCCTGATATTACCAATAGTACATACTCCAAAAATTGAGCAGAATTGGCCACCAAAAGTTCCCCAAAATATCCCACAAGCTCAAGAACACAAGAGGGAAATAAAGAAGAATTGGTGGAAATTCAGGAGAAATCTTACCAATTTCTAAGCCAACAAATGATCACGGACCAAAAGTTTATATGCCTCCAAGATTTGGAATGAACAAGGGTGAATAATAAAGGTTTTGGGTTTAACTTCTACGGTGGAAATGATTTTGGGTGAAAGGGAAATGAAAGAAGAAGAATAGAAATGGCCACCTTTAAAAGCTTCCAGCACCCAGGCGCAGGGGCGGCCATGCAGGCATAGGCGGTACAGCATCCAAGCACCGCAAGTGTGCTGACACCGAGGTAGGAGGGCAAGCGCAAGTGCACTGCCATGGTAATATTGGTCGGCATGCAGGCGCAGTCATTCTAGCACAGGCGCGGTCCAAGCGCACGTCGTTGTGCCACACTAGCAACCAACACCATGCTGCAGCCAAGCTAAGGCATATTTTCAATGGATGGACCCCCAGGAATACATTTGGGATCTCATGAACATAAGCAAACTGATCTATTCAACCAGAAGTGGGATTTTTGACTCAAAAAAATCAACAAAAAATCCCAACAGAGATCGATTTAACAAAAATGTGTCACACGCCCAAAACTATCTTTTAGGCCAACTAAGAGCAAAATGGTACATAAGGGCCAAAATTGAGTCTGGAAGCCTCGAGACCTGAACTAATGGTTCCTCTAGCCCAAAAGCAATATTTCTGATCTAACAGCACTGAAAGAATTTCCATCTGATGTTGTCTTCTTTGAATATTGACCAAAGTCAACCTTACAAGGCTAAATTAGCTTGAAAACACAGAAAGAGAGAGAATTTCAAACTGAAGGTTTCCAAATCCTAACCAAAGGTCCAACTAGACCAAAGTCCATGCTCCAGAGCTAAAAGAACTCTCAGAATTTGATTCTGAGTGCGATTGCTAAGAATGTTGACTGAAGTCAATGATTTCCTAAGTTAAGGCTCTAAAATAGGAAAACGACCATAAAGACTAAATGATTGTCCCAAGCACCAAGATATCGGTCCTAGAAAACCATACATGACTTGGGGCCACTACATGCATGCTCTAACAGTACAAAGAAAGCTAAAATGTGTTAATGACCAGAAGAGTTATTACATTTTCAAACCCACATAACTTGTTCTGTAAAACTCAGATTGATGAGCCATTTGTTTTTCTAGAAATTCGACTTAAATTCCTTTAATTTGGTTGGTTGTACTCCCTATAACTCTTCATATGTTGTAATATTTGCTTATTAAAACACATTCAAGTATTCTGAGATATGCTCCATAATGCATATATGTTAACTTGAACTTTTGTTTTACGAGTTTATTTGGCCTAAACCAATAGTTTTGCACTTCAAACACATTAATGTATATATTTCTTAAAATAATTATCTATTTATTTCCTCAATATCTCGGTTGCACACCAACCCATCACCATTTGACTTGTTATATGTTAACACAGACAATCAGGGTATTAAATTATCCCCCCTTTAGGAACATACATCCTTGAATGTGGAATATGGTTCAAAATGAAAACTAACTCTGGAATTATTTCAAAAGATTTGCAAAGTTTCCTCTGTAGATAAGACTATACAAAACCTGTCAGCTAACCAGAATTCACATATACAAGCCTCTCAAGCATTTTAACAAGTGTAGTATATAAAATAATCAAATGGCGAGTAATAATTTGTTTGGCCATATAAAGTGATTGTGTAACATATCATACCTTGCAATTCCTCTGAATACTCTAATTTGCAACTTGATATATGAAATTTATGAATTCTTAAGCACAAGTGGAACTCCTTAATATATGACATAAGAAGTCTTATAAGGAAGAAACATGACTTAAGAAGCCTTTGTAGGTCCTTGGACCAAATACTAATGCTGAGACTTCTTGGAGTCCACAGATTTCAAGTGACAATAATATTATGATTATTACTCTAGTGAGGACTATATATTAGCCCTTAATGTTTAGTCATGACAGTTTAATATGATCGTTAGTGTCTTTTCAATAGACAAGTCCTTTGTGAATTCAATATTTGCTACTAGGTTGACATATGCATACTCTTATAAATATTTACATAGTGTAGACATATAAAACACCAGTTGCACTATAGCTCTCTTGAGACAACTCTCTGTGTTGCTGTAAGGCCCATATATTTGGGGCTCATCTTTCATTTGTTTTCAAATCACAGGATTCCTTTATGAGGTGATACCTTTAGGAGCACCTAATTAGCACATAAAACCTTATATAAATATAATCTCTGTCAAATCTGAGTGGTCTTCAATATCTTTTGTATCTATTAAATTTGTCAAACTAGCCAATAAGAGTCATGTGATGCTACCCAAAAAAGTCTTCACATGATGCAATTACGATGTTGTAGGGAGAACTGTCATTATTTGTAGGTACGCTAAGGGAAAATGATCAATCCTATTATTCTTAAGACAAAAAAACTTAAGTCCTTGACAACCCTCTGAACAACTAGATAGGGCACTCTACTTGGCCCTCTTTCTCGGGATAAATTTTCCCTTACCTATATACTAAAGTAGGTATGCATAAATGGAATATAACATATGAACAAATAACTCACATAAACTTCATGGAACATAATCAAATGAGCACGAAAGAGAACTTAATCATGTGAACTAGTGAGCTATAGAAAAAGAACTTTAACCTATGAACGTGTGAGCCTTGTAGGTGTATGACCGACGAACAAGTGAACTATAAGAACTTGTAATATATGTGCAAATAATTTGTGAAGACCTATGGCATATTAGCATGTGAACTATTAGGTAGCATGTATGCCAATAAACTTCAAGACATGTAGGCAAGTATCCAACGAAGCCTATAATCTATTGATAATGATCTTTGATATATATAACATATGATCATATGATTTGTGATACCCATCACATATGAGCAAATAACTATAATACCTCTGACATGTGAGCAAATAATATTTGATACACAAGCATATAACACATGAACAAATGTTTTGTGAAATGAGTAATATGTGGACATTAATCTATGAAATGTATAGCGTACGAGCTAATATTCTATGAAACATATAACATATAAGCACGTCTTCGGTGAAACACATAATATATAAGCAAATGATCTATATAACATGTAACCTATGGACAAATGATTTGTGATACAAGTAAAATATAAGCAAATAATCCCTAAGGGACGCATGACATGTAACTACTAAGCTACGGAGATAAGTAACATATGAACAAATAATCTATAAAACATGTGGCACATATAATTCTTTAAGAAAGTAAACTCTAACATATACAAATATGAATAATGTTAACTTAGTCCTATTGATAACTGATACCTCCATGAAGTATAGGGCATTCTATAATGTTATCCAATCGTAGGCTAAGTGTGAGCATATTGCTACTAGTTTTGTATTATGCATAGGGTGCTTCTACCCATACTTCTCAATTTCTCCACTTCAAAGTTTCTATAATCGAGCTATATTTTATCCCATAAACTCTTCTTATATTTTCTTCATCAATTTTGTCTTTGTGTCTATATAGAGATACTTCACCGAGCTTAATATTTTATAACTCTTCTAGATTCTGATGAACAAATGAATAAGTGAATATTTCAAGATATTATACCACATAAATCCTTATATACTGAGTACTTATGGAGTCCTCTTGTGACTTTTGTACAATATTTGAAGATTAGCCATATTAGGCTTAATAATTGAAGTCTATCACTACTTAGTTGAATTTCTCTAATAGTATAACAATTAAGGGATATTCGATTCCTTATTCTATAATTTCTTAGGGACGAAAATCTACGGTAAGCATATATATAGTGAACATGGTAACAAATCCATCCCTTTCTCAGGGAAGAAAGAAAATGAACTTTATCAATATCTAAGATGTAATAAAAATGGCTCTAAGGGCATCTATCAGATGGATATAACCATGTAAAATTAGATGAAAAAATGATACACTCTATAACATCTCTATTCAACTACAAGTAATCTAAGGGCATTCATACACGCTTTGTGTCCCTTCTTCTATACTAATATAGGAGCTTTTCCTCAATATCAAGTTGGATCAATGTATCCTTTATAAGAAGGATCTTTCAATTTCTCTGTTAATCTTTCTTATCTATATAGTAAGGGTGTCATAATTTACATTTATACTATTGTCACTTATTATAATATGGGTGCTACCAACCACTTAGGGCTATATAATGATTTCTCTATAACATCTTCCACCCTTCATATGAGTCATACTTTGACTGGGAATCCTTTTCTATAAACATACCTAGTCTATGTTAACCAGTTCTCTTATATAAACAATTAATTGATACAATGTGTTTTGCCTTTTGAGATGCTCTAATAGACCTTAGATTATATCTAGCCCCTTAACATTTGTTAACCCTAACCTTTGGTCTCATACTAATCCCTATTTAACTGAACATCAATTACTGTGGGTCATATTTATGCATATATTCTAATTAAGATTATGGAAATGCTTTTCCCGAGATTGCTACCCACAAAAAGACTCACATACGTCCCTACTTATTTAGGGTAATCAAATACACGTATCCTTTGGAAATTGTATATGTAATCACCTGAGAAAACATCTAGTAAGGCATTTGGACCTTGTCGGCCAACTAGGGGTATCTCTTGTTAACATCTAGTGTGGAACCTATACTTTACAATCCAAGATACTATCACATATTTAAATAGTAAAGAAATGAGTTTAAACATTTCCATACTAACATATACATAACACTAAAAGTTATGAACAAATGACCGAAGGAGTTCTAATGGTCCTCCTTAGAGGTTAATTCTATAAGCATTGGAGGAATTAATATAAGCACTTTTAGACTTATAATCTGAATGTATTCCCCTGCAAAGCTTCATTGGGAGAGATCATTTCCTATATCTATAAGAGGATAACCCTTAACTATGGAATCATATTAGTAACCCCCCTTGTGTCTTGCTCATATAGACTATAGGATACAAATTCAGTTGTAGGCCTTTTTTTATATAAATAATTGTAAATATGCAAGATCGAACTCACCGAGATATCCTGAGCCCAATTTTGAATCTTTATGTGATTGGTGATTATTAGCTGGAAGTTGCCTCAAATGTAATTATAGTATTGGCCATTTGGCCTAGTTTGAGGTTGCCTTTAACGGATAGAATCTCTATAATGATTAAGCAGAGTGTGAATCAAAAGTAACTTTATATGACTTAGCTCTGTTGCACTATCTAGATCATAAAAAAGGTCATATTCCTTAAATGCCCAAGTAGCTTTCCCATTATAAATGTGGTGCACAACACATCCATAAGTGAGTCTCTACTAGACATTACTTTATAGACTCCCTGGGACACTTGAACTTATGCTTCTAATACCAAGTTTTTCACGGCTAAAAACTTGATGGAGTGGACAAGTACCATGTGAACAAATATTAAAGAGAGGATATATAAATGAATCACTATACATATGACAACTAACAAGAACTATATATGCATAAAACTGAACCTCTGACTAACACAAATGATATCACCATAGTGTCTACGAAGCCACTACTAGAACAAGAAACTATACATCTTTTAAGTGATTGGGACAAGGCCCCTCCATATCCATACTATGCAAATATTTATAACAAAAGAGAGTACTAGATAGACTGGCTCTAAGGGTGAATAGAGTTCTCCAACTGCTTTGCTGATGTAGCACGGATGCCTACTGTCATGACCCAATTTCTCAGTCATGATGGCACCTACAACCCCCGATAGGTGAATCAATCCCCATAGTCCAGAACAGTTAGTAATGGGCTACTATCTAACGAATTAGAGAACAAGACGAAAGAACATATAAAAGGACTATAGATATATACATATGCGGAAACTAAACCAAACCCCAAGACCTGGTATCATAGTATAGAGCCAAACTATATACATGGAGTGCAAATAAACCAAAACTATATATACAGATGTCTCTGAATGGTAATAGAGTACATGAAGGAAAAGATAAACTAAAGCTAAGCTCTGATCGCCAAGAGCTCACCCTCAGCCTGAAGTAGTCCCCAGCAGATCTCCAAGCACGAATCACAACAATCTAACGATGACGGCCCACGCTAGGATCTGCACCCAAAGATGCAGGGGGTAGGGGTGAGAACCAAATGCGAAGCATAAGGTACCCACTAGGTATCATTGGCCGACTGGGCACATATAACATAAAAGCGCAGTAATAGACAGAATAGAAGCAAGCAGTCACAGAAATCAACAAGAGGTACACAGGAACTAGCCCAGAGGGAAATCAACAGAACCACATGTGAGGCTAGTAAGCAGAATATACACACCATAGGCACAGGTGAAAGTAAGAAACAACGCACCTGGGGTCCTTGCAACAAAAGTGTATAAAAAATAAGTTTACGAAATGGACGGTATACCGGTAACCTCAAGAGTAGAAAGAAGATAGAAAGAGTAATAATAGGCATGCTCAGAGACATGGATCAAACTCAACTATTCATACCAATCTCATACTTATCTATAATAGAGAATAATTCTGTAAGTAAATAGCAAAAGTCTACCTACAGTCCCCCGGCCGCCCATACAACCGAGGAACACAAACAAGTGAAAACAAACCCTCCGGCATCCCATACTACCGGAGCGTACAATCAACAAACAACAAACAAGGGTGGAGCCTCAAACAATGAATGATATGATGCATGAAGATCTCAGTACATGGTAACTCTATATGTACCTCCTCCGGCGCCGATCCGGCCCAACAGGTAGGTTCCATGGAAGGACACTGCCCGTATACCTCTACTCCACCGTATACCCCTCCTCTGGCACACGCAGCCCGTAGCCCCTGGCCCAGATGGCAAGGTCCATGGAGGTCCCAGACCCCATACTAAAACTCAATATCAACACATGTCGTTCGGAAGCAAGTCTGGTATCAAGATAGAGACCAAGTCTCGAATATGCAATGCCCAGACCCTGTCCAGGACTAAAGTAGTAGGAAAATGTCTCAAAAACCCCTCCAAGGGTGCCCGGGCGTAACCGGGTCTAAACAGTAAAAAGTCATCTCAGGTGCTCGGTCCGACCGAGGCTAAAAATCATCTCAAGTAACAAGAAAACTCAACTAGCACCCCGGCCCTGCCGAGTCTAGCGATAATCGTAAGACTAATGATTTTAAACATAATTTTACTTCCTTGCCCAGAAATATACACAAGTTAAATCAAACCATTTCCAAATTATTTCCATAAAAAACGGGCCCCCCGGGCCATGCAAGGTTTAGAAAATGGTGCCAGTAGGCCCGAAGCCCAAACCGTAGTAAAACATGTATAAACCTCTTTATATGCATGAAAATGGTATGATCAAACACAATAGTTGCCCAGCAGCTCACAATCAACCTATCGACCCTGCATAGGCCCACAGCTACTCAGCAAGCATAACCAGCCTAGAAGGATAATTCTATGCCCGGGACTCGCGGACATTCCCAAAATCCCACCTTCTATGTTCCAGAGTCAACAAGGCCTCACAGGACCACAAGGGTAAATAAAATATATCGGCAAGTACTACAAGCAACGGAGGAACAAAAGTAGGCGTACATGAATAAAGCGGTCGAGGTCTGTGGTACCAACCTAATAAACCAACCCAAGGATGCCCATTAATACAATTTTATTCTATATATGCGGAGTCTAGGGAAAATAAACCGTAACCTACCTGTCGTCCGACGACAGCTGCTAGAACAACGATGTCCAAGCTCGAACCACTCCAAGAAAATCCAAAACTAAATCGGAATCGGATTTGGGATGGAATAACTTGACGTAGATAATCGATTTCTCTTTTGGGGATCAAATATAACTTTGAAAGTATTCTTTCCCACTAACTCTTCTTTAACGTACTAAGTAACTTATATGTAACTCCCAAGAGACCCTATTTGAGGTATCTGGATCTCCAATGGTACCACAAGTTTTATCAATAATCATCTTAAAGGCACAAATACATGACCCCAACACTCTCTGAGTAAAGCACGTACCTAAAATGAACAATTTTCTAAGGTGTCAGGTGCATATGTATAACAAGTCACGTACAACAACCATTTCCTTAAAATGGATAGATCAAACTTTCCACTATCTTCAGCACTTAGTCATCAAATGACTTATGCAATTGACACCACATGTTAATGTGCTGTCAATCCAATTATTTCACTCCCCAATATATATCTATTCGGGTATTGCATAAATTCGTGGTAAAATAAATATAATATTTTAAATATACCATAATTCATAGAAAATTATTTCAAACAAAACCTACTATATTATAATAATAATTTTTAATATAACTAAATTTACTATCTCCGTTAAAATATTACAATGTATAAAAACCTTATAAAATAAATACATATATTATTATATCGTAACAAAAATATTTTTCATAAACCTTTAAAATATTTGAAAAGGCAATAATAATATAATTTTTACCAAATTCAACTTTTAAATAAAATATTTTCAAATACACGCACGATGCTAATAAAATTCTTAAGCTTAGGCTCGTAATTCACCAACGCACGATTTTGATACTCAAGAATTCTCTCGGGATCCTCCCTTATGTTTTATCACTGTTTCTGAACTAAAATGGCATTCTAAAACGTGAAGTTGAGCCTTAAATCGAGTTTAACCCGACCCGATTCGCGACCCGGTTCGCAACCCATTTTCTGCCAGATAGTCCGCGGTAAAACAGTCATAACTTTTTACTCTGAGATCAGTTGGACGTGAGGTTTTGTGCGTTGGAAACTAGACTCGTAGACCTTCGATTTGGTATTTCGGGGGACTTCTAACTCTTTATATATTGAGAGAAAAGCTCCGAGATATTTGACCCAAAGTTCAGAAAATTTTATTAAAGGAACTTACGATTGAACAAATGGACCCGGCGCCGAAATACCGGTCCCGACAAGCCTTAAATGACTTGGGGCCACTACAAACAATCTCTAATAGTTCAAGGGCAACATATACGTGGAAATACCGAAAGGGTCATTACATCATCCACTACTAAAAAGGACTTTCGTCCTCGAAAGTCAAGGTCAAGGCGGTACCTGAAGGCTAAAATAGCTGCGGATACTGATCCCGCATATCTCTCTCGGTCTCCCAGGTAGCCTCCTTGACTGGACGGTGCCTCCACTGAACCTTAACAACCGGGATCTCTCGAGACCTCAATCTCCTGACATCTCTGGCCAAAATAGCTGCCGGATCCTCAACAAAGGCTAAACTTTCATCCAACTGAACTGAATCCCACTGCAACACATGAGACTCATCTGGGACATACCGACGCAATATCGAAACATGAAATACAGGATGTATAGCTGAAAACATTGGAGGTAAGGCTAATTGATAGGCAACGCTACCAACCCTCTGCAGAATCTCAAACGGCCAAATGTACCTAGGGCTAAGCTTGCCCCACCTACCAAATCTCATCACGCCCTTCATGGGCGATACACGGAGAAACACCAAGTCACCGACACTAAACTCCAAGGCACGAAGCCTACGATCAGCATAACTCTTCTGCCTGCTCTGAGCTGCCCGAAGTCTGTCCTGAATCACTCAGACTCCGTCTAACGAATCTCGAAGCAAATCTGTGCTCTGTGGCCCAACACTAAAACCATCAAACCAACCTACCGGTGATCTGCAACGCCTTCCATACAAAGCCTCAAAAGGTGCCATGCCGATACTCGAATGGAAGCTGTTATTATAAGCAAACTCTGCCAAGGGAACAAACCGATCCCAAGAACCTCCAAAGTCAAGAACACAGGCCCGAAGCATGTCCTCTAGGACCTGAATGGTCCTCTCGGACTGGCCATCTGTCTGAGGGTGAAAAGCGGTACTAAGATGAACCTCTGTACCAAAATCTCGCTGAATAGCCCTCCAAAACTTAGATGTGAACTGAGTGCCACGGTCTGAAATGATAGAAGCTGGGACCCCGTGCAACCGAACAATCTCACGAAGGTAGATCTGAGCTAACCTCTCTGCGCCATAAAAAGTCTGAACCGGCAAGAAATGTGCTGACTTAGTCAGCCTATCAACAATCACCCATATGGAATCAAACCCATGAGAAGTACGAGGCAACCCAACAAAAAAGTCCATAGTAATCCCTTCCCACTTCCACTCAGGAATGGGAAGTCGCTGCATCAAACCACCAGGTCTCATGTGCTCGAACTTAACCTGCTGACAGTTCAAGCACCGAGATACAAACTCCACTATATCCCGCTTCATACCCCTCCACCAGTAAAGCTGCCTCAAGTCTCTATACATCTTTGCTGTGCTAGGGTGAATGGAGTATCTAGTACAATGTGCCTCGTGAAGTATTAACTGAATCAAATCACTAATCCTCGGAACACAAAGGCGACTATCAAACCTCAGAACCCCATCTGAATCTAGAGTAGCCCGACTGGTCTCACCCTGAACAACTCGATCATGTCACACAACTGCTGATCCTCAAACTGACGGCTCTGAATCTGATCAAACAAAGTAGAACAAACCTCAAAACTGGCGAGAACTCTGCTAGGATCCGACAAGTCAAGCCTAACCAGACGGTTAGCCAAGGACTGGATGTCCCAGGCCAACGGTCGCTCTGAAACTAAAAGAGAAGCTAGGCTACCCATACTCACTGCCTTCCGGCTCAAGGCATCCGCTACCACGTTTGCCTTGTGATAACGCTCAAACTACACCTCAAATTAATGAAGCGTAAGCGATCGTTGTCAAGTAAAGAACCCAACAAGGTTGGGGTCGAATTCCACAGAGAATATGGTGAAGATTAAGACTTTAGTGAAGTAGATGACTAGTGATCAATTATTTCCGATAAATAAAAAGGGGGGTTTTGTAATCAAATTGTAAACAAAACAATAATAAACGTAGGAGTTTAAATCAGTATGAGAGGATGAACTAGGGATGTGTTCACCATGGCGTTGTAACAATATCGATTCTAGGCTTAACCGGGTTCTTTCTATATGCGTGTCACGATGTGATTGCGTCTATTGTATCGTCTAAACGTCTCTCGACCAAATAAACAAATTTCCTTTTATCTTCTTTCGATCTCAAAAAGATGTGCTTTTTAGCTCTCAATCCTAACATCAAGTAGACTAATCCAGTTACGACATTAATCTTTAAGACGAGAGTTGGTAGTCTCGAATCCTTGTCGTTAATCAATTTTTCCCGGTTTTAATCTCTTTACTCAAGCAAATTAAACCTAGGCATGTTCTAATGTTTGCAACCACTAGAAAACGTGACATAAAGTATGATTAACAACGTGACAATACATATATCGAACCCAATGCTACCCGGAATCTATATTACTACGTTTGCCATGGCTCCCACAACCCTAGTTGCGGGAGTTTTAGTTACTCATGCTCGATAAAATAAGAGAAAATAGTTGTATTCATCATAAAAGGAAGAAAAGTCTTACAATATAATGAAAATAATCAATCTTCCAATATCCACGAACAAGAACACCAAGAACTCACGAACGAATCAAGACACGAATTCAAGAGAATGAACCGTGTTGTTGTTCTCAAAAACCAACCAAAAACGTGTTTAAACTAATGGGAGAATAATAATAACATAAACCTAACATAGGGTATTTATAGGAGCCAAAGAAACCAAATCCAAAACGGGCTAGGAATCCCCAAAACGCGGGTCGCCGCTTGAAGCTACTGCCTAAGCGTGACGGCCAGGCTTGACGGACCGTCAGGGCAGTGACGGACCGTCGCCTGGGCCGTCACTGCTAGGCAGCAACACTGCCTTAAGTTGACGGTCCCAGTGACGGACCGTCAGCCTTGTGACGGACCGTCACTCAGGCCGTCACTCTTAGGCGGAATGTTGTTTTTCGCGTACTTTCTTCCGTTTCCGTGTTTGTTTCCATTTCCTACAAATACAACATAAAAACATCAAAAACAACAATGATTGCTTGAAAACGTACGATTGTTCTTAGTAAAAAGGAGTCGAAAGTGACGTAAATTAGCGTCACATCAACACCCTCAACTTAAAACGTTCGCTTGTCCTCAAGCAACATAACATAAAAACAATACTACGACTCAACTAAGAACACAAACTCGTGTGTATAGCAACTCATGGTCATTCAAACTTATTCAATTGAATCAAGCTCCCTCGTAGCACACAAATGTATGAAACACTAACTTGCAAGGATCCAAACATGTCATTCCGATATGATAGAACATTATGCATACACGTACGCAGCTATTCTAACAATCAATAGACAATATAGACATCTTGGTGCCCTCACCACAAAGAAATCCCACACACAAGATTTGGGACTAGGTAAGCGCTCACACTCACAAACGATTTCAAACAATGCACATGTGATACCATAGGCTTGCCCTTACTATTCTATTTTGGTTCTTCAGAAAGCTACTCAGGATCACTACAGGACTTGTTTAGGCTTGTAATGAGGCTTCAGGTGCAGGTAGGATACATTTAGGGGTTAGTGACTAAGCCCTCCTTGGAACTACCGACGTCTTCTTACCACATAACGTTACTTTGTCCATCCTTATTCACCTCTTTATTCCCTTCTTTCTAGCTACAGGTGCGGCCTCTTTATTTTGAGAATTCTTTTTATTACTTTTTCGATCTTTTTCATCTCTTTTTTATTTTCTTTTCTTAGGCACACACCCGGATTTTCACTCTATTCACAACCAATCTTCACTATCCTCTTTTTCTTATCATTCACCTCTGTAGTAGCCACCCTCAACTTAGGCTGATTGCCTGGGTTGAGGTGCACAATGTCCATGGAAGGACCAGGGCCAAAACAGGGTTTACCTCTATAGTAGCCACCTCAACTTAGGCTGATTGCCTGAGTTGAGGTGCACGATGTCCAAGGAAGGACCAGGGCCAAAATAGGGATTCAAAGTTAAACGGAATGGTGACAGGTTATTGAAAGAATAAGGTCAATTATGGCTCAAACAGGGATCAAGGGATTATTTTATTTGGACGGTTTTAGTTAAGTGGACTGCACACAAAAGGCCTGTGATCCTTTCCTAAGCAACCACACTTCGAACTTAACAAAATAGACCGGGCAAGTTCTAGATGCATGCACAGAGTAAGAATTTATAACAATAATCTCACACGCTCTTGGCACCAAGAAACTATATCGCTACCAACTATCAAACAACCGCTCGGTTTAAGCATACTCATTCTACTCATAATCACACAATGACATACAAGGATCCAGACAGTCAATTGTTTCAACATAAGTACAAAACCAGAAAATTTTTTAAGGGGCCTCGTTTTTAGACAAGAACAACGCATGCTTGCTATAGACACTAAAAAAAATTTAAACTAACAACCTAAACATGCCGGTTCTACTAGATAGCACACCGGAGGGAAAAAAAAATCGGCAACAAAAACCCTCGGTGGTGACTCACAGGTTTCCCAACCATTTTTAGACAAGAACAACGCATGCTTGCTATAGACACTAAAAAAAAAATTTAAAATAACCACCTAAACATGTCGGTTCTACTAGATAGCACACCGGAGGGAAAAGAAACACGGCAACAAAAACCCTCGGTGGTGACTCAACAATTTATGGGTTGCCTCCCATACAGCGCCTGATTTAACGTCGCGGCACGACGCGGGTGTCTTGATTACTCAGACTTCATCAAGACAGCCCAGACTTAATACACACCCGTATGCACAACTATATACCCTATAATAAACAAAAACAACAAATAAAAGTAAAAGCAGGAAAGTATGACTAAGAGTCAAATAAACACACCAGACTTAATCAAAAACCGTATTCCCCGGCAACGGCGCCACTTTTTGATAACGCTCAAACTACACCTCAAATTAATGAAGCGTAAGCGATCGTTGTCAAGTAAAGAACCCAACAAGGTTGGGGTCGAATCCCACAGAGAATATGGTGAAGATTAAGACTTTAGTGAAGTAGATGACTAGTGATCAATTATTTCCGATAAATAAAAAGGGGGGTTTTGTAATCAAATTGTAAACAAAACAATAATAAACGTAGGAGTTTAAATCAGTATGAGAGGATGAACTAGGGATGTGTTCACCATGGCGTTGTAACAATATCGATTCTAGGCTTAACCGGGTTCTTTCTATATGCGTGTCACGATATGATTGCGTCTATTGTATTGTCTAAACGTCTCTCGACCAAATAAACAAATTTCCTTTTATCTTCTTTCGATCTCAAAAAGATGTACTTTTTAGCTCTCAATCCTAACATCAAGTAGACTAATCCAGTTACGGCATTAATCTTTAAGACGAGAGTTGGTAGTCTCGAATCCTTGTCGTTAATCAATTTTTCCCGGTTTTAATCTCTTTACTCAAGCAAATTAAACCTAGGCATGTTCTAATGTTTGCAACCACTAGAAAACGTGACATAAAGTATGATTAACAATGTGACAATACATATATCGAACCCAATGCTACCCGGAATCTATATTACTACGTTTGCCATGGCTCCCACAACCCTAGTTGCGGGAGTTTTAGTTACTCATGCTCGATAAATAAGAGAAAATAGTTGTATTCATCATAAAAGGAAGAAAAGTCTTACAATATAATGAAAATAATCAATCTTCCAATATCCACGAACAAGAACACCAAGAACTCACGAACGAATCAAGACACGAATTCAAGAGAATGAACCATGTTGTTGTTCTCAAAAACCAACCAAAAACGTGTTTAAACTAATGGGAGAATAATAATAACATAAACCTAACATAGGGTATTTATAGGAGCCAAAGAAACCAAATCCAAAACGGGCTAGGAATCCCCAAAACGCGGGTCGCCGCTTGAAGCTACTGCCTAAGCGTGACGGCCAGGCTTGACGGACCGTCAGGGCAGTGACGGACCGTCGCCTGGGCCGTCACTGCTAGGCAGCAACACTGCCTTAAGTTGACGGTCCCAGTGACGGACCGTCAGCCTTGTGACGGACCGTCACTCAGGCCGTCACTCTTAGGCAGAATGTTATTTTTCGCGTACTTTCTTCCGTTTCCGTATTTGTTTCCATTTCCTACAAATACAACATAAAAACATCAAAAACAACAATGATTGCTTGAAAACGTACGATTGTTCTTAGTAAAAAGGAGTCGAAAGTGACGTAAATTAGCGTCACATCAGTTCTAAACAACAATCATCTCCATCTAGATCTACTGATTCATCTTACTCATCCGATTCATCTTATTCTGGCCTTTCTCAAATGTGAAAGCAAAAGCTTTGAAAGCAAAACTTTACTTGAAGAAATAAAAGGAAGATTCTGGAAGTGGAGGTGCTAAATCAGAGTTGGATAAATACATTAATGAAGAACAAGAGCCTGAATCTGATGATTTTGATATCTTAATTTTGTGGAGAGTTAATACTCCTAGGTTTCCTATTCTTTCAGAGTTGGCTCATGATGTATTGACTATTCCAATGTCAAGTGTGGCATCAGAATGTGTGTTTAGCATAGGTGGTCATATTCTTGATCCAATTAGAAGTTCATTGACTCCTAAATATGTGCAATTGCTTATTTATGTTCAAGATTGCATTAGAGAAGAGACTACTCCTATTTGTGTTGAAGAAAATTTGTAGTATCTCGAGAAACTTGAACTTGGTAAGATTTTATATTTTTGGTGTGTTTTTGAAATATATAATATACTTATTTGTGTTGTATGACATATTTGGTTAAATTATTTTTAGAGATGGAAAATAGTGGAAGAGACTCTTGCATTGTTGATGTATTATTGCAAGTTGCTAGTATAGTAGTGGTGAGTTCAATACTTTATTTGTTTGGTCATATCCTTTTGAATTTTTTTCTTTAATCTTGAAAGTCATACTCTAACTTTTTGATTTTATTTTAAAGGTTCAAGTTCAAATGGTCAACCTTGCCTCCTAAAGCTTGCTCCTCACCTATTTGAGAATATTATGTGGTGATTCAAGACAATGAAGAAGGGCGTAAAGCAAGTTGTATGGCATGTCGTTTGATTCGTAATTGTCATACAAAAAGGTGTGGCACAATTCATTTGCGGAAATACATTAACAAGTGTCATGGGAATCAAGAGAGGCAGCTTCTTCTTCATTGTTAAGCACTTGAGATTATGGTTTGAACTTCAAATTTGGTGATTTTAAGACTTGTTTTGTGACTCTTTTCCTTTTTTCTTTATGATGGATTGATGGTACATTCTGTTTTGCTACTGTTTTGGTGTTTTGCTACTCTTATGCTTAGGTGTTTTGGTGCTTTGCTACTGTTTTGCCCAGGTGTTTTGCTACTATTGGGTTTTATATTTTGGGTAAGCTTTATGAAACTTGAGGTGAATTATGTATTATGGATTGATAATGTTGTAGACTTGTATTTGTATTTTATCAATGTGCGCTTGACTCCTACTGCTACAGATCGATGAGCTCACAAAGTGCTACGCTCACTTTGAACCTATCTGTTGCTTCATTCACTGAGGTACTGTGCCTTTAGTGTTCATTGTTCAGGCTGGGTTTTGATTTTATAACTGCAAATCCTGCAGTTGAGAGTGGCTTCCAAAGTCAAGTGATGTTGTTTCTTGAAGAGTTTATTACTTTATTTATCTTGTAAAGGCAATTTTCTACAATTCCTATGTGTTTCAAAATATCTAGGCTACAATTTTGGATCATTTGGATCCTAACTTGTGCAAGTACTGCTCTAACCTGAAGCCTTCTTTGGCCTACTGGGATAGAGTGTTTGAGGGTGAAAATCCCTTGTTATTGTTCACCATAAATATCATAATAAGGCTACTTCCCCCTGAAGCTTATGTGTCAATTTTCATTGAGTAATGATTTTATTTAAGCAGCCTACTCAATTATGTAATGTGTTATAGTGATATTGCATATATTTGTCATGACCAGATTTTAGGTACTCCATATTCAACGTTTGAGTAGACTTATTAATTATTATCCCATTACTAGTCACTCATTAAAAAGTAGAACATCTTTTCCAAGGCAAACATATAGGTTTTGTTAGCATAAGAACCGAAAATTGGTCTGAAAATCTCATCAGGATCAAACTTATTAAGATTAATTACTTGGGTGAGTATTTTTTAATAAATAATTATTGTTTTTAAATATAATTTTTATTTATTACCATCTGTAGCAATACTATGATACTAGTGAAATCTTCACTATATTTAAAAGTGAATTATGTATGCAATATAGATGTATTATAAGTGTCTTAATATGTATTATGCTTGGTTGGTAAGAAATTTGCACTATGTTTTATAAGTAGCTTAAAATTTGTGATAAATATATTATCCATGAATAAAACTTGTATTATCCGTGTTTTATAGATCGTTCTCTGCAATATGTATTAAAATTGTATTGTCCATGTATTATAAATGTATTATAAGTGTCAAGTGAAAAAAAGCTATTGCTATAGATGGTAAATATTTTTTTAATATAGCATATCTATGTAAGTTTCTCAAATTATTATAGTGTTGATTATGACCATTAACCAGGCCAAAAATCAAAATAACCAAATTTGATAAACTGAAATGAAACCGAACAAAATTTAGAAAAATCGAACCAAAATTTTAGTTCGATTTTCGGTACCCTCTTTCCCATAACCAAAAACCAAAAATACCGAACTGAAGTTTTAAAAAATCGAACAGAATAACCGAACGCCCACCCCTAGTACTATCTAAACACCAAAAATAGTTCATTTGCTTCAGGTGACACTTTTAAAACTCAATAACGATAAATTCCAAACTTTGAACAAGTCCCCAAATCTCATCTGAGACCTCCCAAACATAAACTAATGGTGCAAACCACTTGTAAAATATATTTTGGACCTGATGGAATCATCAAAAGACCCAAATAAGGTCATCTTGATCATATGTTGACTGAAGTCAATTCTTAACTTAGAAATTTCTAAATTTCCAAAGAGCTGCTGAAAATCATCCAAAAGCCTCGAGAATTGAACCAAATCTTTGACTAGACTAAAATTCACCCTCCGAACCTAATGAAATTATCAAAACTTGAAAATTTCCTTTCTAACCTCGTACGTTGACTTTGGCCAACTCTCTTAAGTTTCCAACATTCAAAACTCAAAAGCTCTTCGAAAACTCATCTGAATGCCTCGGGACTCAAACCAATAGTCCCACAAAGCCAAAATCATTGTCACGCCCCAAGGTTACCCCCTAGACGTAACACGGGACTTAGGACCACAAGTGACCCAAGCTAACCCTTGGCCATAGCATTCTCAAGCATAACAAAGATAAGCGGAAGCATAATAGATAAAGTCAGAATAACATAAATGAATAATCAAGTCAAAATAGGAGTACAAGATCCAAAAGAAGACTCGAATACTGTCTATGTCTGAAAGCCTCTACTCATAACATAAGAGTTGCTAGGACAAGATCCTAGCTAACTCAAAGTACGGAAATAGAAAACTACACACTAAAACATAACTATCCCTCGATCTAAGAGGACTCACCAACTGGAGTAAGATATGGACTGAAATCTCTAGCCACGCACCTGAGGAGTAACACCTGAATCTGCATCATCAAAGGATGCAACACAAGATATGCGTCAGTACTATGGAATGTACCGAGTATGTGAGAAATTCATAATTTAACGAAAACATACTTAAGCGTAAATAAAACTTAATTCATGCATGAATGGAATCTCAAGTAAACATAGTAAGTTTAAATAAATCAAAGCTTCATACGAGAGTTTCTTATAATCGGCAATAGACCATGTGAGCTACATGGAATCTAACTATATAACCCTAGTTAGCAAAGCTGACTTGAACCATGCCAAGGAACGAGTCACCATAGCCAACTATATAACCCTAGTTGGCAAAGCTGCCCTAATGCCCGCTAAGACACAGGACACCATTATCAAGACGTGGATCCACTCTCATAAGCCCATAGGGCAAATCATAACCTACGCTGACAATGTAGTTTTGGACTTGGGTAATCGAACTATCATCGTACGGTGTTAAGTACTACTTCCAAAACATACATATAGCTCATAAATTTATGAAGGTATAATCGAATACCAATCTCTTTTGAAAAGCATGATGACACATCGGGTACCATGCAATTCTCATATCATAAGTTCTTAAAGTAAATCATATCCATAATTCAAATCATACTTTTCTTTCTAAATTCATACTTGAATAATTAGGCTTGCAATTTGATAAAATTCATAAGGTCATGATATCTAATCATGCCCAATTTCACTTGAAAATATGCAATTCATGAAATCATGCTAGAAATTCATTTCAATGATTGGGCCTTTAAATATAATAAAGGAATCATGATTAGATCATAAATAAGTAATAACAAAACATTAATTTAAGCATAGAAACTGATTTCATAAGTTTTCCCCAATTTAGATCAAAACCCTAGATTCATAAGTTCATAATTTCAAATAAGGAATTGGGGTTTTAGGCACAAGGATGAGAGGACCCATTGTTGAATACCCATATACCTTAATTGAAGAGAATTGGAAAGACTTAGGAGACTTGATCTTGGAGCTTTAAACTTGGAGCTTGGAGAAGAACTTTTCCTCTTTGGGAGTTGATTGAAGAATTTAGGAGGAACTTAGGCTAATGAGGGTGAAAACCTTTCCTGAAGTAGTCAAAACAACATCATTTAGGAATTAAAAGAGTGGGTAAAGACTAAAATACCCCTGGATAATAATTAAGAAAAAGCTGGAAATGGGTCGGCTTCAGGCTCTACGGATTGGTTCCACGGGCCGTCGTTTGAACCACGACTCGTGGTTCCAACTCGTGGAACCTGGTCGACTAGGTAGTCTGTAGAAGATGGTCTATGACTCAAAAAGATAGATCCATCATTTGAAAGAGGGGTCGTCAACTGGACTCTTCATTCCTGGGAAGTCAGTTGACCTCTGGTCAAACCACGACTCAGGACGATGGGTCATCGTTTAGATGACGGGTCGTAGAACCCCGTCGTCATTTCTGAGGGGACTTAGCTGGTCTCTGGATATAAAACCATGACTTTGAATAATGGGTCGTCATCAAGACGATGGGTTATCAAATTGAGTCATAAAATCTGGGGGATTACCATTCCTCTGATCATTTTCCACGAGTCGTGTTTATGGTCTGTGATTCAAACCACGACCCGTAGAAACAACTCGTGGTTCCTGGGGACTTAGTCAATCGTCAGGTATGATTCCATGAGTGCATTCTACGATCCGTAGAATGAACCACGGTCTATAGACTCCACTCGTGGTTTCAAACCAGTGGCAAAAAAACACAAGTCAGGGATCACGACTTCAAACCACAACTCGTGGTTCAGACTATGATCCGTCGTTGGACTCGTGATTCCTGAAAAGTTGAATTTTTCTGCAACTTTGAGTTTTAAAAAGCTGAATTGATTTCCGGGGTGTTACAATATCCCCCCGTTGGGATCATTCGTCTTCAAATGAAGACTAAGTAAGGGAAATTGGAAAGAAAACAGCCTAACCAAACATCAAAACATGGAAACCAAGGAGAGACATGAAAACTAAACTACTTAACTTTTAAAACATGATAAACTAACTTCGTAAAACATGCATACATGCTAGGATCATGAGAGAAACTGATGGGATATGGTCGGAGGAACATACTAAGGAGGAAACTATTACCTCAAGCTGAAGCGGAATCAGAATGGAAGAGATAAGGATATTTGGCCTTCATGTTCTCTTCCGCTTCCCAAGTAGCACCCTCTACGAGCTGATTTCTCCAAAGGACATTCACCAAAGCAACTTCTTTGTTCCTCAACCTCCGAATCTGATGATCAAGGATCTCTACAGGAACCTCCTCGTAAGTGAAGCTGTCCTTCACACCTACATCCTCTAAGGAAACAATCAAGGTCGGATCACCCCCACACTTCTTCAACAAGGAAACATGGAAAACTGGATGAACCGCTTCTAACTCTGATGGTAAATCCAACTCATAAGCAACTTTCGCAACTCTCCTCAGAATCTGATAAGGACCTACAAATCGGGGACTAAGCTTCCCTTTCTTGCCAAATCTCATCACACCCTTCATGGGTGACACTTTCAGAAACACCCAATCATCCACCTCGAACTCTAACTCTCTCCTCCTCACATCAACATAGGACTTTTGTCAACTCTAAGTGGTCTTCAACCTTTCCCGAATAAGCTTAACCTTCTATAGTCTCAAGAACCGAATCTGGGCCAATCAAGGCTGCCTTACCAACCTCGAACCAACCAATTGGAGATCTACATCTCTGACCATAAAAGGCCTCATAAGGAGCCATCTGAATGCTAGAGTGAAAGCTGTTGTTGTAGGCAAACGCGATAAGAGGTAAGTGATCATCCCAGTTACCTTTGAAATCAATAACACACACCCTCAACATATCCTTTAAAGTTTGAATAGTACGCTCTGCCTGGCCATCTGTCCGAGGGTGAAAAGTTATGCTAAGCTTCACCTGAGTGCCAAGTATCTCTGAAATGATCTCCAAAATTGAGAAGTAAACTGAGGACGTTTGTCTGAAATGATGGACAATGGGACACCATGCAATTAAACTATATCCCAGATGTAGAGTTTGGCATAGTCATCCGCTGAATCCATAGTCTTAATTGCTAAGAAATTGGATGATTTAGTCATCCGATCGACAATCACCCAAATCAAATCATGTTGCCTTCGAGTACGAGGCAAACCTGTAATAAAGTTCATATTGATCTCCTCCCACTTCCAAGTAGGAAGATCAATATCCTGAATCATGCCACCCGGTAGCTGGTGCTCTACCTTTACCTACTGACAGTTGGGACACTTAGCCATAAACCCAGCTATGTCCTTCTTCATATCGTTCCACCAATAGACTTCTCGTAGATCACGGTACATCTTGGTGGCACCCGGATGAATGAAATATCTAGAACTGTGAGCCTCGGTCAAAATTTAATGTCTCAAATCATCCACATCTGGCACGCATAGACGACCCTGATAATGAAGCACTCCATCTCCCCCTTGGGAGAAGACCTCAACCCACTGCTGATGAACTGCACCCTTAGGCTGAAGCAAAATCGGATCACTTTCTTGTCTTGCCTTTACTTTATCTACCAAGGAAGACTCGAAACCATTCTAAACAATAACACCACCCTCAGTAGAGTCCATAAGTCGAACTACCAATCGGGCAAGTCGATGAACATCTTTCACCAATTCTTTCTTCCCATCTTTAATTAAAGCCACACTACCCATGGACAATCTACTCAAAGCATCCGCCATAATATTGGCTTTACTCGGGTGGTAAAGCACACTCATATCATAATCCTTAAGGAGCTCAAGCCATCTCCTTTGTCGCAAATTCAACTCCTTCTGAGTAAACACATATTGAAGACTCTTGTGATCGATGAACACATCCACATGAACGCCATACAAGTAATGTCTCCATATCTTCAAAGCAAAGACCACGACTGCCAACTCAAGATTATGAGTATGGTAGTTCTTTTCATGAGTATTAAGTTGTCTAGAAGCATAAGCAATCACCTTAACTCGCTGCACACACAACACAACTTGACCCTGGAAGCATCATAATAAACCACAAAGTCATCCAAACCCTCGGGTAGGGTCAACACTGGAGCGGTGGTCAATCTAGTCTTCAACTCCTGAAAACTCTTCTCACACAAATTAGACCACTGGAATTTTACCTTTTGCTGAGTCAATCGAGTCAAAGGAAAAGAAATGGAAGAGAACCCCTCTACAAACCTCCTGTAATAACCAGCCAAACCCAAGAAACTCTGAATATTCGAAGGGGAAGTAGGTCTAGGCCAGTTCTTCACTGCCTCAATCTTTTGAGAATCCACCCGAATACCATCTCTTGTCACAATGTGACCCAGAAAATCTACAGACTGCATCCAAAACACACACTTGCTAAACTTAGCAAAAAACTCATGATCCTTGAGAGTTTGCAACACAACCCTCAAGTGACCCGCATGCTCCTTTTCACTCTGAGAATAAATAAGGATATCATCAATGAACACAATCACAAATAAATCCAGATACTGTTTGAACACATGGTTCATCAAATCTATAAAAGTTGCAGGAGCATTGGTTAGTCCAAAAGACATAACAACAAACTCACAATGACCATATCGAGTCCTGAAGGCTCTCTTTGGAATAAAACACTCCCGAACCAGAAGCTGATGATACTCGAATATAAGATCAATCTTAAAGAAATAACTAGCACCCTTAAGCTGATCGAAAAAGTCATCAATCCTAGGAATGGGATACTTATTCTTGATTGTGACCTTGTTCAATTGTCGGTAATCAATACACATCCGAAGAGAACCATCCTTCTTATGCACAAACAACACTGGGGCACCCCAAGGGGATATACTAGGTGTAACACCCCTTACCTTTCAAAACCTATGTGACTAAGTAAATATCAACGAAGGTATTTGAGCTCGAGATTGTGAAGGGGTACTTTGGCCTAGAATTTGAAATGGTCAAATGTATATAAGTGTTAAGTTAAAGTATAAGGATGAGGGTTTTTAAAATGCGATAAAACAAGTTAGGTGCTTTCTCGACTTATCTAAGCTTTTAGGTGACAAGTCGGTGCATCACCTACCTACGCTAACGAACCAAGTTCCGAGGGCCGATTATGGGCAGCAACATCATGGATTATTAGACCTAATGAAGCTTAAAGTTGTCCCATCAAAGCACAACCAAATCTGGCTCAAACAACTACAAAAGGTATCCACCAATATTGACCACATTTTGACCCAAGAAAATCCCAAAATCAGCCACAAAACTTAACCCTTTTGAGGCCCAAGCAAAGGGTAATTTTGGCCCAAGTTTCTTGACCCATTTTGGCCCAAATATACTCAAAAAAGTTGGCCAAAAAGGTCCCTTTATACATACCGTTTGTTGATCAATATTGATAACAAAAATCTAGAAAAAATTCTCTATTATCTCCTTTCCTTTGGCAGCCCCTCTCTCCCTTTAGGGTTCTAAGAAGATCAAGATTCATTCAAGCTTAAGGTGATTTAAACAACTTGTTATCTTGGTATTAATATACTACATATATCTAGGATATCCTATGGTAAGAAAGACATGAACTATGGCAGCCCCTTTCTTAAGATTTAACACATAGAAATTGTGTAACAATTAAGAGATTTCTTCTTCTCTTGTTGGTGTATGTGTAGGGGTTACTTAAGCTTTTCAAGGCATCAATAAAAATAGAATAAAAACACCCCTTCATGTGTGGTAAGTAATCTGCCCATAATCATATTTTTGGATTGAAGTTCGGATGGATAATTGTTGTTGAATTGTTGTTAAGAGCTCACGGGACGGCGATCGGAAGCCGTGGGTTCAATGTGTTGCTATTGTATTTCAGCATGGTGAGTTGTGTAGGGGCTGTTTGATGTGTGTTGTATTATTGGAGGCAGTAGGTTGGTGTGTGTGTGATGTGTATTAGATAGGGGAGAAAGGTGCGACGATACACCTTTAATTAATGCAAAATACGTAAATCTGCCCGGGAAATGTTTAGCTACTATTTTGGGAAAGTTGCATCAGGTTTAAGAGCTAATATTAGCTTCATTATACCCTTGTGTTATAGATTAACTTAATAAAGGAATGTCCAAGTTGTGGTAAGCGCAATCTTCGAAAGGAACGAGGTATGTTAAGGCTTCTTTATTCCTTATCGTCATGAATCTAGAAATTGAACTCTAAATCTCCTAAAGAAGGAATTTGAGTATTCTGTTGTAAGAGAGATGATTTGGTAACTAAACAAGTCTTAAGGAACTAAGTTATACATTATGGTGATTCAAGTCGATTTCGTATAAAAATCTGATTCGTTTTGCACGAAACGTAAGTTATCCTTTTGTCAAGTTTCTTCTTTGTATTGTGATCCCTAATCAAGCTTTAGAAAGTATAAAAGGAAAGTTAGCAAGTCAAATCCCCATTTATATATGTTTGGTATGTTGAGTCCAACACCTAGTAAGCCAAGGCTAAAGAAGTTATCTAAATGAACCTTCATAAATAACAAGAATAACTTTGAAGGTCAATCTAGTAATACACTTATTATGCGTGGTTTGCATGTTAGTGTGCACCGAGGTGCTACTGCCATATTGAGGCTATTATATACATAGTGTGCATCGAGGTGCTACTTCAATAATGAGGCCATTATATACATAGTGTGCACCGAGGTGCTACTGCCATATTGAGGCCATTATATACATAGTGTGCACAAAGGCGCTACTGCCATATTGAGGCTATTATATATAGGGTGCGCCGAGGCGCTATTATGGTTCAGCATGGGTTATAAAGAGTGAGTTGCAGTGTGAGTTAATGCATGTGTTGTGTTCTAAAAAGAATAAAGGAGAAAAGATCTTAACGAGTCTTACCAGTTACAGTTTACAAGTTTCATATTATATCTTGTTCAGATTTACTACTTGCGACTTGCTTTTATGTTTCTACCTTACATGCCAGTACATTATTGTCTTACTGACGTCCCCATTTCCCAGGGGCGCTACATTCATGCCTGCATGTCAAGACAGATACCCAGAAAGACCTCTTCAGTAGGAGTTGGAGAGTTCAACCATTTTGATAAGCTCCATTCTTCTTGGAGCTAACGAGTCAGAGGTCTAACTTATATTTTGACCAGGTTATGTATATGTATAACTTATGGGTAGTCCAGGGCCCTGTCCTAGATATGAGATATTTTACTTACTCCTAGAGGCTTGTAGACGTGTATATGTATATCAGTGTTGGGTATGGCCTTGTCGGCCTTGTTATTAGCCATCTACTATGATAATAGCCTTGTCAGCCTTAAGTTGCTTAGCTACTATTGAGATTTCAATGTTTCAAATTGCTATTCTTAGAGACCTTGTCGGTCTCAGAACCCCAACAGGTTCAATAGAGATACACTATATTTTGACACCCTCAGCCTTTTGGGTCTCCGGGTATCGGTCATGCCTCCCATGGTTTGGGGAGTGACAAACTTGGTATCATAGCATGTCGAATCCTAGGGAGTCTACAAGCCATGTCTAGTAGAGTCTTGATTATGGGTGTGTTGTGCACCATTCCTATAATCATGAGGCTATGGGACATGTAGGAATTGTTATCCTTCTTTCATCTGCTAGATCGTGCAATAGAGCGAGGTTATAAGATGTTTGAAGTCTAATTCATGTTTTTCTATTCCTTGTTTACAGAAATGCCTGTGACCAGACAAATGAGTAGCCGATGGGTTGGCACGGATACGGGGGAAGGTACTAGTCATTCCCCGCCTATCCGAATGGATAGATTTGAGGCTCAAAGTGAATCACCGACACCAGAGATCCCAGATCATCAAGTACCTGATGAGACTAGAGGGGATCCAGTACCCCTGACCCCACCTGCTCCAGTGGCATCTGAGATAGCTAGAGATGAACCAACACCTATAGCTCCTCCACCTTAAGCAGAGGACCAGGACATCAGGAGTGCTGTTCGATTATTGACCCAGATGGTAGCCACACAACAACAACAAATTGGGGCATCAGCGAGTGCTAGGTCAGGTGGCTCAGAAAGTTCTAGGGCTAGAGAGTTTATCAGCCTAAGTCCTCCTATATTTACAGGCTCTGACCCACATGAGGATCCTCAGGAGTTTATTGATCAGACTTATCGAGTACTTCGAGTCATGCATGCAACAGTAGTGGAGGCAGTGGAGTTTGCATCTTTCAGGTTACGAGATGTGGCCATTTTATGGTTCGAGGCTTGGGATCGGTCTAGGGGATCAAATGCACCCTTTTACTTATAAACTTTGCGAACCCTTCATTTTCTACAAAGATAAAAGGTAGCTCATCCATAATTATCATCTCAACTAAAGCCCTCCTAATTCCTTCTTGCTCAAATTACTAAATCGATGCATCCTTAGATTGTAAGTTCAACTTTTTTTGAGTATAAGGCTCAATGGTTCCAATGAGAGATTTATATACTCTACACCTAGTCAAATGTTGTATTAATCTTGGTGTTCTATTTCTAGATGTATTAGCAATATGATTGTAATAATTCTCTAGGTCATTTTCTTGATTTTCATGCTTTTTATGAATTTTGAGCTTTTCCATAGCAGCTACAAGTCATTTTTGACTTTTAGGGACTGATGGTTTCGTTCCTGGATGATTCGTTTGTATTTTAAGCCTATTTCCCTATTTTGAAATTCCTAAAGCTGGTAGAGTTAACTTTTGTCAACATTCAGAGAAGACGACCTCAGATGGAAATTCCGTCAGTGTCATTAGCTCTGTAACATTGACTTTGGGCTAGAGGGACCTTTAGTTTAGGTCCTGAGGCTTCCAGAGGGTTCCATTTTTGTAAAAGTTGGTTTTTGGGCATGGGGCTCACTTTTCATTAAAACAATCTTTGTTGGGAGTTTCATTGATTCCATTGAGTCCATAATGCCATTTTTAGTAGGGTAGCATGGTTGGTTTGTGTTCACGAGGTTCTGAATGAATTTCGGGGATCCATCTAGTGACTTTTTAATAATAGAGTTTTGCTGGTTTTTTGTGCTGTAATGTTGCAGACCATTTTGGTCATAGCGACCGCGAGATGACCATTGCATTCGTGCTGGTCTAGCTTTTTGACCATTACGATCGCGAGGGGGTCCCTCTTGATCACGATGAAGGTCGACTGGGACCCGTTCTAGCCTGCATTGTCATTGTGACCGCGTGGGGTCCTTCAAAATTGTGATGAAGCACCCCTGACAGTATATATAGTTTTCACTTTATATTCTCCTCGGTTATTCTAAAATCATCCATTATAGTATAGCTCCAAGGCTGGCAAAAACTCCCTTTATCTCCCCTAATTGTTCTGGTAAGTTCCCCTTGTTTCCCTTCCCCTTTTCCTTCTTTAATTCTTGGTTATTCCGCTAATTTTCCATAAATTCCTTGTTTTAATACCTGATCAAAGAGGACTTCAAGGCTATTTAGGGCCCCAAAATGAGTCGTATTTGGGCTTAAATTTTGGGTATGGGTTTCTAAACCCATTGCAAACGTAATTGTGATTTTTTTTTACCGTTTTGTTACACGGGCCTCGAGGGTCAATTTTTGACTTGATTTCCAATCTAATTTTCCGTATAGCAATATGGGTGTCATCCTTCTCATCTTGACACCTAATTTTTGTTCTTGACAGCATGGCAACTTTCTAAGACTATTCATAAGGGAAAGGCACATGAGTGACGGTTCGTGTTTGCAGTTTGTCCCCGAGATAGGTTACAAATTATTTTTCTTAGAATTGGCTTTGTAAGATTCTATATTTTATTAATTATTGAAACATTAAGTAGGATATTAGAGTATAAATAGGCTTAAATCCCGTGATCATTTAAATTGGCCATTTTGGGATCGTAGATTAGAATTGTAAAGATATTCTTAGTTTAGGAGCTTGTAGAATTGTTGTGGCTAGCCTAGAATCATTAGAATTCTTTTAGGATGTCTTAGAGGTAGAGCAGGTGCTCTTAGTTATTTTCAAGGTTATTTTCCTCTTATTGTTTTACCGTTAATGCATAACTATGGGCCTGAGGCCATAACTTTGGACTGGACGGGGTTCCAGGTAAGTACCTTGTTTGGAGGGTACCCTTGCCTTACTCTTTGGGTTATATTTTGTGCTTAATTGAGTGTGTATTGTATGCATAAATATTTTCATCCATTTTGGTGATCATGAGCATGACACATAAAGAAGTTTTCTAAAGGAAGAATGGTTGGCTCCTGAGCTAAAAAGAGGCTTTTCACTTTTACTATGCATTTCAAACTTTTTAAAAGAATTTGTACCACCTTACTATTGATTCTAGATTTTTGAAACTAGAAGCCTCACTTTCCACTAACTTAAGCTTCGAGAGTATCTGTTATTTTATCATCCGTGTGACATAAGATTCTAGACATATACTTATTTATTGTGTGTTCGATGTAAGATTGTAAACTAACACATGCATTGGCCTCATACTGCATCACATAGATTTCACATTGCATGGTGATGGTTCCTGGCATGTTTTGTACCTTGGGTTCCTACTTATTTCTTTGTTATCATTATTATCTTCATTGTTTGTCTAGTTTTTGCATATGCTCCATTGATAACTAGAGTCAGGTGGATCTCTGTTGTTAGTTTACTTTCCTGTAGTTTATACTATATATTATCTTTCTGTGCTCTGTTGGCCTATGATGCCTATTGCGTATCCATTGTTTTGGTACTCATACTACACTCTGCATTTTTTCTAATGCAGCACTTAGTACGAGCCACCCTCGTTGATCCTCCAATCATTCGCGACTAGCTGCTATTAGAATCGTGGTGAGCTCCTGGCATCTTGGAGAATTTATTGATTTCCATCTACCTTTCTATCTATATTTTTGTATTTTGGATAGACAACACTTGTACAACTACTCCGTACTTTAGACGCTCTAGTACTGGTGTTACCAGGTCCGAGGTTGGTTCTTGTGTATATCTTATCTTCTCGGTCACTTTAGGGCCATTTTTGTATATTTATTATAGTTGGTATTTATCTATATTGTTGGATCCTATTTCCTTATATTTTCTCTTCTATTTTTCCTTAATTATATAATATTATTATCTTCCGTATCTTAGGGTTGGCTTGCCTACCAGGAGGTTATGTAGGCGTTATTGTGGCCTGGTTTTGGGTCATGACAAAGTGTTATTAGAGCTCTAGGTTCACCGGTCTTGCCAGTACAAGAGCAAAGTGTCTAGTAGAGTCTCATGGATCGGGATGATGACGTTCATATCCTATTTGTGAGAGGCTATAGGGCATTCCTAGGAAAGATTCCATCTTGTTGGATTCCTTATCGTGCGTCCTTGACCTTATCAACCTCTAAGTATCTTTTGTTTCACTCTTTCTCAGATGGTTTAAACGAGATCAACATCAGGTGAGGATGACAACCTTGCACCTATAGCTAGAGCCCCAGCTAAGGGACGGGCTAGAGGTCAACCCAGAGGTTGAGGTAGGGTATGGGTTGTGACGCTAGCTCAAGCCCAGGCTAGATTACCATCACCAGAGAATAATATTGGGATTGAGAAGGTACAATATGAGCTAGAGGGTGTAGGGCCAGCCCAACATCTGGCAAGTTTTGTGGCTACTCCGGTATGACAAGACACTTTGGTTTGCTTGCTTAGGTTTCTTGAGGGTATGTCACCACCAATAGCTTTTCCCGGTACTCTGATTGGTTCCCAGGTCAGGGATGAGGCTCAGACTTCAGCCCATGCAGTGACACAAGGTTCAAGAGCATAACCTGATATTATGGCTCCCCAATTAGAGGTATTTCCAATTCCTACTATTATTCTGCGTATTCCAGCTAAGCCCGTTATGTTTTCTAAATAGAATAAAATGCTTGGTAGGTTTCTGAGGTTGGGTCCCTCGAGGTTTCCAGGTGCTCCTAGGGAGGATATGCACAAGTTTCTAACTAGTTGCTAGGTGAGGTTTCATAACCTTGGGTTGGTCGAGTCTCAGAGAGCCAATTACACTATGTTTCAGCTGGATGGCCCAGCAAAATAGTGATGGAGGTCTTATATAGCTTGTAGACTAGCCGGGTCACCTCTGCTTACTTGAACACAGTTCTCCATAGCTTTTCTGGAGAGGTATGTATCGTGTAGCTTGAGAGAGCGGTTGATGGATCAATTCTCCAAGTTAGAGTAGGGCTTCATGTCTTTTTCAGAGTACGAGGTTCCATTTTTTGAGTTATCTAGGCATGCCACCATGATTCTGCCCACTGAGTAGGAGAGGGTGCACCGCTTCTTTCGAGGTTTGACTTTATAGATCTATTTGGCTACAGAGGGTATGGTAGCTTGGGTTAGCCATTCTTAGAGGTAGTGGATCATGCCCGCACTATTTAGGGCATACTTTACGAGGCCCAAGGGGGCAGCGATAAGAGGCCCCACCACCAGGGCAGTTATAATGGCTTACAGACATAAGGTAGAGGCTACTTTTGTAGGGGTCATCACCAGCAGAATTTCCAACTGAGCCAGCCAGTTTAGGCAGCGCTACAGATTACAGAGGGACAAGGTGGTCAGAGTAGTCAGGGCTTGGTTTATTGTTTGCATGGTTTATAATCCAAGTATTCGGGCGATTACGACCAGTCTGGTTCAGCAAGTACTTCTTCTCAAACTTTAGAGGACAGAGGTTGCTTTGAGTATGGTGAGTTGGGCCACTTTGTTAGAGATTATCCGAGGGTCAGGCATGATGGTCAGCAGGGTTAGATGGTTCAGGCCTCTAGGGCTCTAGCGCTATCCGCCAAAGGCAGTGCATATGGTAGTAGGGGTTGTCCCCAGGGTGCTAGAGGTGGTCCTCCATCTGGTATATCAGGTGGTTATGGCAGTCAGAGCCACATGTATGCATTTTTGGGCCATACAGAGGCTAAGGCTTTAGATGCCGTCATCAGAGGTATGACCTCTATTTGTCATCAGTCTGCTTCAGCTTTGTTTGATCCGAGGTCTACATTCTCCTATGTATCTACTTTTTATGCTAGTCATTTGGAGTCTGCTTATGAGTTATAACCTATGCCTTTGTGTGTAGCTACCCCAATAAGAGATTTATTAGTAGTGTATCATGTATATCGGGCTTGTGTGGTGACTATCCTGGGGTATGACACATGGGTAGATTTGGTTGAGCTGAATATGGTTGATTTCGATGTGATTTTAGGCATGGATTGGCTGTATCCCTACCACGCAGTTTTGAATTATTTTGCCAAGACCATTTCTCTATTGATGCCCAGTATCCCTCCTTTAGTATGAAGGGTGAAAACAACCACATGCCAAGGGGAGTTATATCTTTCCTGATACCCCAATGATTCATTGGGAAGGGGTGCTTAGCCTATCTTGCCTATGTCCGTGATACTAGTTCTATCGCACCTTCATTTGAGTAAGTTCTAATGATTTATGAGTATTCAGATATGTTTCCTTCTGATCTACCGGTTCTTCCTTTTGATTGTGACATTACTTTGGTATTGATGTTGAGCTGGGCACTCAACCCATTTCTATTCCACCATATCGAATGGCACCAACTGAGTTGAGAAAGCCTAAGGATCAACTCTAGGATCTGTTGAGTAAAGGGTTCATCAGGCCTAGTGTATCTCTATAGGGTGCTCCAGTTTTGTTTGTGAATAAGAAGATGGATGGGTCCATGCATATGTGTATTGCCTACATGTAGTTGAATAAGGTGAAAACTAAGAACAAGTATCTGATGCTGCATATTGATGATCTGTTTGACCAGGTATAGGGTGCAGCGGTGTTCTTTAAGATAGACTTGAGGTTCAGTTATCTCCACTTAAGGATTAGGGCTGTGGACATCCCAAAGACTGCATTTAGGACTCGATATGGGCACTATGAGTTGCTAGTCATATGTTTTGGGTTGACTAATTCCCCAACAACTTTTATGGAGTTGATGAATCGTGTGTTTAGAGCCTACTTAAATTCCTTCGTGATTGTTTTCATCAACGACATTCTTGTATATTCGAAGAGTAATGGGGAGCATGGGCAGCATCTTAGAGTTGTACTTCATACCTTGCGAGGCCATCAGTTGTATGCCAAATTCACTAAGGGTCTGTTTGGAAAGCCACCTGGTAATTGGAATTAGTGTAATTACTAGGGTAATAATTATACAACCTAGTAATTACACAGCCTAGTAATTACAATGACCTATTTGGTCACCACTTTGTAATTACAGTGTAATTACAAGTGTACTGTTTGGTTGCACAAGTGTAATCACATGGTTATATTAAAATTTTAAAATAAAAGCTAATAATCAAAAACTAAAAATTTAGACTAAACAAATAAGGGCCTTTATAAATGATATTAAATTATATTTATATATATATATTGTCTTTTAAAATATATTAATTAATAAACATATATTCTTAACTAATATTATAGAAAAATAATTAATTTATATTTTTCAAATGAGTATATTTTAATTAAATTAATCATAAAAACTTAAAGTACATGATTTTTAAGAATATCATGAAATGCATGTTTGACAAAAAGATTAATATTATAAATATAATGCCATACAATTATTAAAATATTTGACAAAAAGATAATCTATTAATTCTAAATAAAAAATAGCTTGCAAGGTGAAATATCAAGTCAATACTAGTAAAACAATTAAATTAGAACTGTAAATATGACATAGGTTCAAAATTAAAAATACAAAAGTTAACATAATACTCTTATGTCAAATTTCAATATAACGTATCCAAATATGATTCAAAAGAAAAGGAAAACCTAACTTTATAACCTTATTCAACGATGAATTCTACTTTAATTAAAAATTAAAATACTAACAAAATTATGCTAAATGAAAAAAATAAACATAAAATAAATATAAAATAGATAATACGAATAATTGTATGGAATCACAAAAACTAAATATTTGGAAATGAGAAGGAAATAAAATATAAATAATATAAAATATTTTTTTTAAATTATTAGAATAACAAAATAAAAAAGAATTTAAAATAATTGAAATAAAAAATAAATTAAAATTTAAAAAATAAAAATAGAAATAAAAGAAAGAAATTAGAAAGTAATCAGCTTGTAATTACACCATGTAATTACCAGTAATTCACAGCTCCCCCCTGTGAATTGGAGAGTGTAATTACCCCCTGCCAATTACACCTAATTACCTGCTAACCAAGTAATTACCTGGCCAACCAAACATGCCAAACTGTGTAATTACACCCAATTACACCAAATCTAATTCCCAAGGTGGCTTTCCAAACAGGCCCTAAGTGTGAGTTTCTGCTCGAGTCTGTGGCATTCTTGGGGCACGTGCTGTCTAAGCATGGGATTATGGTGGATCCAGCAAAGATTGCGGTAGTTCTTGATTGGGCTAGGCGTACTTGTCCTATCGAGGTTTGTAGTTTCGTCGAGTTGGCAGGCTACTATAGACAGTCTATGGAGGGGTTTTCTTCTATAGAAGCTCCGTTGAATAGATTGGCTCAGAAAAATGTCCCTTTCTATTGGTACGATGAGTGTAAGGCGAGCTTTCTGAAGCACAAGGCCTTATTGTCTTTAGCTCTAATTCTCACTCTTTCGATTAAAGGCCAGGGGTTTACAGTGTATTGTGATACTTTCGGTGTTGGTCTGGGTTATGTATTGATGCAGTACAGTTGGGTTATTGCTTATGCTTCCAGACAGTTGAAGGTTCACTAGATGAACTACCCTACTCATGACTTGGAGTTAGTGGCGATAGTCTTCGTGTTAAATATTTGGAGGCATTATCTGTATGGTGTGCATTGCGAGATCTTTATGGACCATTGTAGTGTTCAGTATATTTTCAGCCAGATGGATCTAAATTTGAGGCAGGGCAGGTGGTTGAAGTTACTGAAGGACTATTACATCTCCATTCTTTATCATCCGGGCAAGGCATATGTGATAGCGGATGCCTTGAGCCGGAAGGGAGTGAGTATGGGTAGCCTTGCATTCCTATCAGCAGAGGAGCGACCTTTAACTTTGGACATCCAGTCCTTGGCTAAAAGGTTGGTTAGACTTGATATTTCTAAGCTGGGCCGTATTTGATGTGCCGATATTCTACAACACATTTTACTCCTTTAACCAAGAATAGATGCAAGTTTCAAGCAACCATTGTTGGTTTTAATGGTGTATATGTTTAGCTTACAGGAAAAGTAAGCCATGTATGGAAAGATAGATGTTTGCACTAAAAAATGTCACATTTTAAGTGTGACGACTATCCTGATGAGTGGTCAAGGGTGTGAAAAGTCATCACACTAATGGACAGGCTAATGCAGAAGGAGAGCATTCACTAGAACTTATGATGACTCACCTGACGAGTCATCACAATCCTGAGGAGTCACCAAGCAAACCATCAAACTTAAGCAGAAATGGTGGAGATCACTAAAACTTATGATGACTCACCTGGCGAGTCATCATAGACTTGGTGAATCATCAGCCCAAGCAGTCAAGATGGAGGCGGAAAATCTAGTTTTATTTTTGGATTTAAATTTCCTAGACATCTATAAATACCAAGTGTTAGGGTTGAATTTAGATTTCATTGTTGGATATTTTTAATTAGTTTTCAAATGCTAGAAACGAGCAAAACACACATTACGTTTCTTGCACTTGGTTTGGGGAATTATTTTTCTCAGTTTTATTGGAGAATTGAAGTGGTTTTTCATATATTGTAAGAATCCTTCTTCTAACATAAATGTTATTGCTTTCTCTTCTTCCAAACTCACGAGTAGCTAAACTCCCACAATTACGGTTGTGGGATCCATGGCAAAGTTACAATCTAGGTTGTTTGTGATATTAGGCTCGTATTGTATGCATGATGTGTTGTTAATCTTCCATTTTTACTAATTCCTAATGGTTGTAAACATTAGAACAAGCCTAGGTTTGATTTGCTTTAATCAAGAAGTTAAAACTGGGTAAAAAATATTAACAACAAGGATTTATGGCTTCTAACCCCCATCTAATGAATAACACTTTATCAAGGTTAATCAACTTAGATAATTAATTGAGTTTGGTATTTCATCTTTTCAATTTCGAAGGAATTGAAAAGAAAATCATCTATTTGGTTGAGAAATGATTAGATGTAATGTTGAATTCAATTACTTTGTATTATGCTTATGAAATGAATCCGTATGAACATTGACCCGAAGTTGTTACAAAGTCATGGTGAACACATTCCTAGTTCACTTCTATTGATTTTTACCCATTGACATTTGTTGCTTGCTAGTTGAATTAGCCAAGGAATAAAGAAGTTTGATTGTTATAACTCCCCATTTTCAGAAATCTTTGACAAATAGTCATTTAAACTACTAACGACTTACTTTCACCATATTCCCTATGGGATTCGACTCCAATCTTTGTTGGGTTCGATATTCGACAACAACTTCTTAAACTTCTTAAGTGAGGTTTAATTTGGGCATATTAAATTTTGGCACCATTGACGGGAAATACGGTTGTCTATTAAGTCCGGTGTGTATACTTGACTTTTGGTCATATTTCCTAATTTTACTTTATTTGTTGTTTTTGTGAATACAGGGTACAACTTTATGCATGCCAAATACCTGATGCTCAGGTGTACAAGTATTACCATACGATCCCGAGATTGCAAAAACTCTAAGGCTGAATATGAATACACAATAGCACGAAGCAACAAGGCTTGCTGCAGCCCAGCAGAACCTGGACAATGATAATATTGAGGATGATGCTTGTTAAGGTGATGATGTTGAGGTAGATATTGTCAATAATGTTTCCCCTGCCAATCAAAGTCCGCAACAGAGGGGTAGAGGTCGACAATAACCGAGGATTTTTTCTATATATGATGAAGAGGATTGATAACGCTCAAACTAGACTTCTAATTAAAGAAGCGTAAGCGATCGTTGTCAAGTAAAGAACCCAACAAAGGTTGGGGTCGAATCCCACAGAGAATATGGTGAAGATTTAGCCTTTAGTGAAGTATGTGACTAGTCGTCAATCGTTTCCAGTAAATAAAGGGGGGGGTTTGTAATCAACGTGAACAAAAGCAACAATTATGTAAGAGAAATAATCAATAGGAGAGAATGAACTAGGGACGTGTTCACCATGGCTTTTGTAACAATGTCGATTCTAGGCTTAACCGGGTTCTTTCTATATGCGTGTCATGATGTGATTGCGTCAATTGTATCGTCTAAACGTCTCTCGACCAAATAAAAAAAATTCCTTTTCTATTCTCTCGACCTCGAAAAGATGTGCTTTTTAGATTTCAATCCTAACATCAAGTAGAGTAATCCAGTTACGGCATTAATCTTTAAGACGAGAGTTGGTAGTCTCGAATCCTTGTCGTTAATCAAGTTTCCCAGTTTTAACTTCTTTACTCAAGCAAATTAAACCTAGGCATGTTCTAATGTTTGCAACCACTAGAAAACGTGACATAATGTATGATTAACAACGTGACAATACATATAACGAACCCAACGCTACCCGGAATCTATATTGCTACGTTTGCCATGGCTCCCACAACCCTAGTTGCGGGAGTTTTAGTTACTCATGCTCGAAGAAGAAGAGAAGAAAGTCATGTTCATAAAATAATAAAGAAACGAGATCCTTACAATATATTGAGGACAATCTTCAAGTATCCAAGAAAAAAAGAAACCAAGAACTCAAGAACGAATCAAGAACACGAATTCAAGAAGAGCAAACGTGTTTCTTGATATCAAAAACAACTAAAAAAACGTGTTTAAACTAATGGGTGAACTCCCTAAAATAAAACCTAACATAGGGTATTTATAGGGGTCAAAGACACCAAATCCAAAACGGGTTAGGAGTCCTTCACGCGGACAGCCGTTGACGCGCCACTGCCTAAGCTTGACAGCCAGGCTTGACGGACCGTCAAGGCAGTAACGGACCGTCTCCTGGACCGTCACTGCTAGGCAGCACCACTGCCTTAAGTTGACGGTCACTGTGACGGACCGTCACATGTGTGACGGGCCGTCACTCAGACCGTCACTCTTAGGCAGAATCCTCTTTTTCTCGTATTTCCTTCCGTTTCCGTGTTTGTTTCCATTTCCTACAAATACAACATAAAAACATCAAAAACAACAACGGTTGCTTGAAAACGTACGATTGTTCTTAGTAAAAAGGAGTCGAAAGTGATGTAAATTGGCGTCACATCAACACCCTCAACTTAAAACGTTCGCTTGTCCTCAAGCAACATAACATAAAACAATAATACGACTCAACTAAGAATACAAACTCGTGTCTATAGCAACTCATGGTCATTCAAACTTTATTCAATTAAATCAAGCTCCCTCGTAGCACACGAATGTATGAACCACTAACTTGCAAGGATCCAAACATGTCATTCCGATATGATAGAACATTATGCATACACACGCGCAGCTATCCTAACAATCAATAGACAATACAGACATCTTGGTGCCCTAACCACAAAGAAATCCCACACACAAGATTTGGGACTAGGTAAGCGCTCACACTCACAAACGATTTCAAACAATGCACATGCGATACCATAGGCTTGCCCTTACTATTCTATTTTGATTCTTCAGAAAGCTACTCAGGATCACTACAGGACTTGTTTAGGCTTGTAATGAGGCTTCGGGTGCAGGTAGGATACATTTAGGGGTTAGTGACTAAGCCCTCCTTGGAACCGGTTACATCTTATCACCACCTAACTTCACTTAGTCCATCCTCATTCACCTTTTTATTTCCTTCTTTCTAGCTACAGGTGCGGCCTCTTTATTTTGACAATTCTTTTTATTACTTTTTTGATCTTTTTCATCTTTCTTTATTTTTCTTTTCTTTTCTTAGGCGCACACCCGGATTTTCATTCTATTCAAAAACCAATCTTCTCCATCATCTTTTTCTTATCATTCACCTCCGTAGTAGCCACCCTCAACTTAGGCTGATTGCCTGCGTTGAGGTGCACGATGTCCATAACAGGACCAGGGCCAAAACAAGGTTTACCTCTATGGTAGCCACCCTCAACTTAGGCTGATTGCCTGCGTTGAGGTGCACGATGTCCAAGGAAGGACCAGGGCCAAAATAGGGATTCAAAGTTAAACAAGAACGGTGACAGGTTATTGAAAGAATAAGGTCAATTATGGCTCAAACAGGGATCAAGGGATTATTTATATTTGGACGGTCTTTTAAGTTAAATGGACTGCACACAAAAAAGGCTGTGATCCTTTCCTAAGCAACCAAACTTCGAACTTAACAAAATAGACCGGGCAAGTTCTAGATGCATGCACAGTGTAAGAATTTATAACAATCATCTCACACGCTCTTGGCACCAAGAAACTATATCGCTACCAACTATTAAACAACCGCTCGGCTTAAGCATACTCATTCTACTCATAATCACACAATGACATACAAGGATCCAGACAGTCAATCGTTTAATCATAGGTACAACCCAGAAAATTTTAAAAAAGGGCGCTACTTTGATAGAAATCGCATGCTTTGCTATAGACATTAAAAAAATTTTTTAACTAACAACCTAAACATGCCGGTTCTACTAGATAGCACACCGGAGGGAAAAGAAATCGGCAACAAAAACCCTCGGTGGTAACTCACAGGTTTCACCACACCCTCAACTTAGACTCATGCATTGTCTCCAATGCATCCATATGAAAGCTAAAAACTGTGAGAATTAGGAATACCTGTGAAGTCGGTCAGACTCAGATTCCGGAATGATGTTGGAGACTGCCATGGTCTCCAAAACATGAAAACTCGATGGAGTGTGGCGTTCCAGCTTCCTCTTTGGGCTCCATCGCTAGTCGCAACAACTTCTTCGCTCTTTCTTTGCAGGTTCTTTTGCGGTGTTTTCGTTTTCTTGCTTTATTTTCACCGCTTTCCTTCACCTGCTCGTCCTCTTGCAATCGCGACCTTACTCTCATAACAGCTTGGGTCTCAACACAACCCTTTTCCTCAAGATCCATATCCGCAGGGCCTTCCTCAATAGCATTGATGACTGCGACCACCCTCATGTCACTTGGTTGCTTCATCACTCTGGACACATCGAACTTGACCATTTCATTGTTCAGCCTGAAGGTCAGTTCATTTTTCTCCATGTCAACCAAGGCTCTTGCTGTGGCTAGCAATGGTCGTCCCAAGATTATGGGAACTTCGAAGTCCACTTCGCAATCCAAAATCACAAAGTCAGCTGGGAAGATAAGCTTACCGATCTTTACTAGCACATCAGACAATATCCCTACGGGTCGCTTTACCGAACGGTAAGCCATCATCACTCTCATGGACGTTGGTTTAGGAGCTCCCAAACCCAATTTGTTATACACTGCTAGCGGCATCAAATTTATACTAGCACTAAGATCACACATAGCTCTTCCGAAGTTGAGCTTCCCGATAGTACATGGAACAGTGAATGCACCTGGATCATCCTTCTTTTCAACTAACGACCTTGAAGAGATAGCGCTGCAGTGATGAAGGTTGTCTTCCGGTTCGAAACTTACCGACCTCTTCTTTGTAATCAAGTCCTTCATGAACTTGGCATAACCGGGTATTTGTTCCAGCGCTTCTACCAATGGTATGTTTATTGAAATTTGCTTCAGCATGGTCATGAAGTTCAGGAACTTACCATCGTCAGCTTTCTTCTTCAACCGCTGGGGGAAAGGAGGTGGGTGTCGAAACATCATAGTTGGAAGCTTTTCAGCTTCCTTGCGTTTCTCCGCGGGCTTTGGAGTTTCCTCCTCTACTGCCTCTTCATTATCCGCAACATCACCTTGAGTCTAAACTATCGGATATGATTCCGGTAATATTTTCCCACTTCTTGTGGTGATCGCCATACAACTAGCGTCATTCCTCGGATGAGTCGTATCACTCGGCAAGGTACCTGTCTTCCTTTGGTTTAAAGATGCCGAGATCTGACCCACTTGCTGCTCCAATTGCTTGATTGCGGTGGAATGTGACTCTACTACCTGACTCAACGTTGATAACTCCGTCCGCATTGCCTTTACTCCAGAGTCAGTCGATTCCACCTTAAGCAACATCTTCGCCATCATGTTCTCAAGTTTGGACGTCTCAGCCTCGCTGCCAGTTTTATCCCGATTACCAGGTGGCATATACAACCCACCTCTATCGGTGTTGTTCCTCCAGTTTCCTTGGTCGCGCTCTTTGTAACCACTTTTCTCATAGTGGTTGTCTCGCTGATAATTCCGACCTTGGTTTCCCTGGCCATTGGCCTGGAACCCCCCCAAGTAATTTGCCTCCTCAGTCTCGGTACCTTGGGAACCCACAGCTTGTACCTTCTCTATACCTCCTGAGAACAAGTGCTTGGTCAGTAGGTCCAACTGTGTTTTCAGATGCGCCATGTCTTGGTCGCGCTCCTCCTCTTTTCTACGCTGCTCTGCTGACATACCAACTGTATAGGTGCTAGCTGCAACCTCTGAATCTCGTGTATGCCAGGCCCTGTTGGTTCTGGTGAGCCTGTCCAAAGTAGTTGTGGCCTCAACAAAGGTGAGACGCATGAATGCACCACCTGCTGCGTTGCCTAACGTCGGCTTGGTAGTCGAATTCAGTGCCCGGTAGAACATTTGCATCAAGAAGTTATCGGTCAACTGATGGTTCGGGCATTGGGTTATCTTCTTTTTGAATCGCAACCAAGTCTCGTGCAGTGCTTCGTGCGGTTGCTGCCTGAAGTTGCTAATCTCGTCCCTCAACTGTATCATCCGAGAGGGAGGAAAGAACCTTTCTAGGAAAGCTCCTCTCAACTCTCCCCACGTTGCGATAGAGTCGGGGGTCAGCTCAGTCAACCACAATACTGCCTCATCAGACAGAGACAATGGAAATAACCTGAGCCTGATCGCTTTCTGACTCACGCCTGGCAGCTCAAATGATTTGCAGATCCCCACGAAATTCATTAAGTGCTGGTTTGGATCATCACCAGCGGCACCATGGAATACACCTCTCAAATTTAGCAACTGGATCATCGTGCTAGTGATGTTGAACTTGGCTCCGGGCGGTATCGGTGGAACAATAATGGCGCCCGTAGCGCCAGCTCCATCTAAATCGAGATCCTCATCATTCCGTACAACATCATCCTGCAGACCACCAGCATTCAGAGTTTGTTGGGCCTGCAGTTCTGCAGCGATCCTCGCTGCCTCTAGTTGTGCGGCCATATTCTGCCTCAATGTTCTCGCAAGTTTGGGGTTGTAAGGTAAAGTTTGTTCCCCCGAACCTCTGGTACTTGGCATGCACAACTGTGTACCCTGTCAACGACAAAAATAACAAATAAACGTAAAGCAGGAAATTATGACTAAGAGTCAAATAAACACACTAGACTTAATCAAAAACCGTATTCCCCGGCAACGGCGCCACTTTTTGATAACGCTCAAACTACACTTCTAATTAAAGAAGCGTAAGCGATCGTTGTCAAGTAAAGAACCCAACAAAGGTTGGGGTCGAATCCCACAGAGAATATGGTGAAGATTTAGCCTTTAGTGAAGTATGTGACTAGTCGTCAATCGTTTCCAGTAAATAAAGGGGGGGGTTTGTAATCAACGTGAACAAAAGCAACAATTATGTAAGAGAAATAATCAATAGGAGAGAATGAACTAGGGACGTGTTCACCATGGCTTTTGTAACAATGTCGATCCTAGGCTTAACCGGGTTCTTTCTATATGCGTGTCGATGTGATTGCGTCAATTGTATCGTCTAAACGTCTCTCGACCAAATAAACAAATTTCCTTTTCTATTCTCTCGACCTCGAAAAGATGTGCTTTATAGATTTCAATCCTAACATCAAGTAGAGTAATCCAGTTACGGCATTAATCTTTAAGACGAGAGTTGGTAGTCTCGAATCCTTGTCGTTAATCAAGTTTCCCGGTTTTAACTTCTTTACTCAAGCAAATTAAACCTAGGCATGTTCTAATATTTGCAACCACTATAAAACGTGACATAATGTATGATTAACAACGTGACAATACATATATCGAACCCAACGCTACCCAGAATCTATATTGCTACGTTTGCCATGACTCCCACAACCCTAGTTGCGGGAGTTTTAGTTACTCATGCTCGAAGAAGAAGAGAAGAAAGTCATGTTCATAAAATAATAAAGAAACGAGATCCTTACAATATATTGAGGACAATCTTCAAGTATCCAAGAACAAAAGAAACCAAGAACTCAAGAACGAATCAAGAACACGAATTCAAGAAGAGCAAACGTGTTTCTTGATCTCAAAAACAACTAAAAAACGTGTTTAAACTAATGGGTGAACTCCCTAAAATAAAACCTAACATAGGGTATTTATAGGGGTCAAAGAAACCAAATCCAAAACGGGTTAGGAGTCCTTCACGCGGACAACCGTTGACGCGCCACTGCCTAAGCTTGACGGCCAGGCTTGACGGACCGTCAAGGCAGTGACGGACCGTCGCCTGGACCGTCACTGCTAGGCAGCACCACTGCCTTAAGTTGACGGTCACTGTGATGGACCATCACATGTGTGATGGGCCGTCACTCAGACCGTCACTCTTAGGCAGAATCCTCTTTTTCTCGTATTTCCTTTCGTTTCCGTGTTTGTTTCCATTTCCTACAAATACAACATAAAAACATCAAAAACAGCAACGGTTGCTTGAAAACGTACGATTGTTCTTAGTAAAAAGGAGTCGAAAGTAACGTAAATTGGCGTCACATCAAGGATATTGACCTAGATAGAGTTGGTGCTACTGGGGTCATTGTTCTTCCCTAGTTAGCACCTGATGCTAAGTTCAATATCACCAGCACTATGATTCAATTGCTGAACTTGAAGGGTCTATTTAGAGGAGTGGCTGGTGACGATCCTTACAGGCACTTGATGAACTTCGTTGGAATCTGCAAGTCCTTTAAGGTGCCAGGAGTGAGTCAGAATGATATCCAACTGAGGTTATTTCTGTTGTCTTTGTCTGATGAGGCAAAATTATGGTTAATCGAGTTGACACCTGATTCTATAACAAACTGGAGTGAGCTAAAAGAAGATTTCCTAGAAAGGTTCTTTCCTTTTTCTAGGATGTTACTGTTGAGTGATGTGATCAGTAACTTCAGGCAGCAGCCAAATGAAGCTCTATGTGAAACATGGTTAAGATTTAAGAAGAAGTTAACTTAGTGTCCAAACCATCAGCAGAGGGATGAATTCTTGATACAGACGTTCCACAAATATCTAAATTTGGCCACCAAGCCAACACTTGATAATATTGTAGGCGGAGCATTCATGGGGCTTACATTTATTGAGGCCACGACTATCTTGGAACGACTTAGTAAGAAAAATAGAGCTTGGCATACCAGGGACTCAGAAGTGGCTAACAATACTTATGTTGTTGGTATGTCAGCTGAGCAGCACATGAAAGAAGAAGAGCGGGATGAGGACATGGCCCACTTGAAGAAACAAATGGACCTGCTAACAAAGCATTTATTGGCAGATGGAATTGAAAATCTAAAAGTTGTGGGTTCCCAAAGTAGAGCAGCTGAGTTTAAATACAATGAAGAGGCTAATTATTAGCATAACTAGATAAGGAGTTTCAAGGCCAATGGCCAAGGAAATCAAGGTCAAAACTATCAATGGGACAATTATTATGCTAAGGATGGCTAAAAAGATCGTGATCAAGGGAACTGGAAGAACAAAAATGATAGGGGTGGTTTATAACCTCCACCTGGGAATTGTGAGAGTGCTGGTAATGATTCAGGGAGTTCCAAAATGGAAACCATATTGGCCAAGATGTTGTTAAAGGTAGAATCCACTGACTCCGGCGTGAAGGAGATGAAAGGTGAATTATCATCCATGAGTCAACTGTAGACTCTCACTCCACTTCTATCAAATAGTTAGAGCATAAGATGGGGCAACTATCAGCAACTCTAAATCAATGGAAGAGTGGTACTTTGCCAAGTAACACCATACAAAACCCAAGGAATAATGGGAGTTGCATGGCAATTACTACAAGGAGTGGAAAAACTTTACCGAAACTATATCCAGTAATCAAGACTCAACTAGATGATATTGGTAATGATGTTGAGTTAGTCGATGATGAGAATGAGGTTGATGAGAATTTGGTTGCACCTGCTGACAAACCCACCTTAGTAGAGGATGCTACCCCATTGCTTAAAGAGATAATCAAGGAAGTTGAAAAACTTCCAACTTAAATACCTAAGCTTCCTCCTCCATTTCTACACAGGATGAGAAAGAAGGTGGAAGATGGAAAGTTCCAAAAATTCATATCCATGCTCAAGCAAATATTGGTGAACATCCCATTAGTGGATGCTCTTGAGAGAATGCCTGGATACACCAAGTTCATGAAGGACTTTATTACCAAAAAGAGGTCGGTGAGTTTTCAGTTGGAAGATAACCTCCATAACTGTATTGCAATCTCATCGAGTTTAATGGTCCAAAAGAAGGAGGATATGGGTTCTTTTCTTATCCCCTGCACAATCAGGGAATTTAATTTTGCAAAAGCACTATTTGATGTGGGAGCTAGCATTAATTTAATGCCGCTAGCAATTTATTGATAATTAGGCTTAGGAGCCCCCAAACCGACTACCATGAGGCTACTGATGGCTGACCGTTCAGTAAAGCAACCAGTGGGGATACTATATGATGTTTTAGTGAAGGTTGACAAGTTTATCTTTCTGGAAAACTTTGTAATCTTGGATTGCAAGGTAGATTTTGAAGTGCCCATAATCTTGGGATGACCCTTTTTAGCTACTGGAAGAGTGCTGGTTGGTATATAGAGTAATGAACTGACATTCAATCTAAATGATGAGATATTCAAGTTCAACGTTTGCAAATCAATGATGCAGCCGAGAGACATTAGTGTAGTCTAGATTATTGATGTGATTGTTGACACTGAAGTGGAGGTACCTATTGAGGAGAGATTTGTTGTGGAGACATTGCTTCTTGTAATGATGAACTTTGATGATGATGACATCGAAGAATATAAGGAGACGGTAAATGCTTTGGTAGGAATGGGTTCATACTCTTATGCTCCAAAGAAGTTGGATCTGGACCTGAAGAATAGACTGACGCATCTAGCAAAGCCTTCGATTAAAGAAGCACTTGTGTTAGAATTGAAAGAATTGTCTGGCCATCTCAGAGATGTATTTTTGGGTGATCATAACACATTGCACGTGATTATAGCTGAAGATTAGAGGCACTATTTTCTGTATTGCAGAGATATAAAAGAGCCATTGGATTGATTATTGCAGATATCATCAGAATTCCACCAGGTATTTGCACCCACAAAATTCAGTTTGAGGAAAGGTGTACCCCTACCACAGAGCATCAGCAAATGATCAATCCACCAATGCAAGAAGTGTTAAAGAAAGAGATAATCAAGTGGCTTGACGCATGAGTGGTATACCCAATCTCAGACTGTAAATGGGTAAGCCTAGTACAATATGTCTCAAAAAAGGAAGGTATAATTGTAGTGGCAAATAAGAAGAATGAGTTAATCCGTTGAGACCAGTTACTTGATGGTAGGTCTGCGTGGACTACATAAAGCTTAACTCATGGACTCTATGGGATCACTTTCCAATGCCTTTCATGGATCAAATTCTTGATAGATTGGCCAGGAGAGGATAGTATTGCTTCTTGGATGGGTATTCAGGCTACAACCAAATATCTATTGCCCCAGAGGATCAGGAGAAAACCACTTTCACATATCCATATAGGACTTTTGCTTTCAAACGCATGCCTTTTGGCTTGTGTAATGCCCCAACGATGTTCCAAAGATGTATGATGTCAATTTTCTCTGACATGGTGGAGGATACGATGGAAGTCTTTATGGATGATTTTTCCATAGTTGGTGATGCTTTTGAAGACTACTTGAAAAATCTGAGTAAAACTTTGAAAAGATATAAAAAAGGTAATATTGTCCTCAATTAGGAGAAATGCCACTTTATGGTTAAAGAAGGCATTGTATTGGGACACAAGATATCATTGAGAGGTATTGAGGTTGATAGAGCCAGCATTGAAGTGATCGAAAAACTACCTCTACCCATCTCAGTAAAGGGTGTCAGGAGTTTCCTTGGACACGCAAGGTTCTATAGAAGGTTCATTAAGGACTTCTCCAAAATTGCCAATCCATTGTGCAAACTGTTGGAGAAGGAGGCCAATTTTTTGTTTGATAGTTACTGTTTGAAGGCATTTGAATGCCTAATGAAGAAATGGGTGGTCACTCCTATTATAGTTTCTCCGGATTGGTCTAAACCATTCAAAGTAATGTGTGATGCAAGTGGAGTTACGCTTGGATATGTTCTGGGTCTGAAAAGAGATAAGCTTTTTCACCCCATTTACTATGCTATAAAGGCATTAATTGGGGTGCAAAAGAATTACACAGTCACTGAATAAGAGTTGTTTGCGATTGTATATGCCTTTGAAAAATTTAGGGAATACCTACTTGGTACGAGAGTTGTTGTGCACACTGACCATGCCGCATTGAGGTATCTCATGGTGAAAAAAAATGCCAAACCTCAATTGATCAGATAGGTGTTGTTACTGCAAGAATTTGACTTTGAAGTCAAAGACCAGAAGGGCTATGAAAACCAGGTGGATGACCATCTTTCTAGACTAGAAATTGAAGGAAAAGTGTTAGACGAGCTAGAAATTGATGATTCATTCCCATATGAATAGGTGTTGGCTGCTTCACTTGATCTTGTGCCATGGTATGCTGATTTTTCCAATTACCTAGTCAGTGAAATAATGATAGAAGAACTGAAGTTCCACCAGAGGAAGAAATTCCTTCATGATGCGAGTAAGTACTTTTGGGATGAGCCCTATCTATTCTAATTGTGTTCGAACAACAATCAGAAGATGTATACTGGAAGTAGAGATGATGAGAATTTTGCTGGCCTGGCATTCCTCCCCAGTTGGGGGACATCATGCGGGTGATCGTACCACCCAGAAGATCCTACAATGTGGGTATTACTAGTGCACAATCCACAAAGAAACTTATGACTTTGTCAAAGCATGTGACTAATGCCAACGACAAGGAGCTATATCTCGAAGACAAGAATTACCCATGTCCATAATTCTGGAGGTTGAGTTGTTTAATGTTTGGGGCATCAATTTCATGGGACTATTTGTGAGCTCTTATGGTAATAGGTACATCTTGGTAGCGATCGATTGTGTGTTGAAGTGGGTGAAAGTTGTAGTGTTGGATGACAATGAAGGGAAACGTGTGGTTGCATTCTTGAAGAGAACCATTTTTTCTCAATTTGGCACTCCTGGCGTAATCATAAGCGAAGGAGGGTCACACTTTTGTAACAAGGTGTTCGTGCTACTTTGGCTAAGTACGGTGTGAAGCAGCATAAAGTGGCCACCATATATCACCCGCAAACCAGTAGGCAAGTAGAAGTGTCCAATTGTGAAATCAAAGTGATATTAGCAAAGTCGATGAATGCTAATAAAAAGTATTGGGCATGAAAGCTTAATGATACACTTTGGTCTTATCGAGCGGTGTTCAAAACACCAATAGGTATTCCCCTTATCAACTGAATTTTGGGAAAACATGTCATTTGCCTGTGGAACTTGAGCATAAGGCCCTGTGGGCACTCAAGAAGCTAAATCTTAGCTGGAACAATGCTTCTGAGTTGAGGTTGGAACAACTGAATGAGATGCTTGAGTTCCGGCTATGAGCATATGAGAGAGCTGACCTCTATGAGGAAACAATGAAGTTGTATCATGATCAGAGAATTGAGAAGAGGGAATTTAAAGTCGATGACTTGGTGTTACTATTCAACTCAAGATTTAGGTTGTTGCCAAGAAATCTTAAATCCAAATGGTTCGGGCCTTTCAAAGTCAATCAAGTGTTTCCGTCTGGTGTTGTTGAGGTGGAAAACAAGGATGGAGAACATTTCAAAGTGAATGGGCAGCGGGTCAAGCTATATATCAGTTTCCTAGAAGAGGTAAAGGTACTATCAGTGGTGTATCTTGATAAAGTATGAGTAATCAGGATACTCGAGTCATGCCATGATGTTAAATCAGGCGCTAAATAGGAGGCAACCCATGTTTTATTGTTGTAAAATCACCTTAGAGTAGGTTGTATTTGTGGAATTGGTTAATATGGTTGTTTGAGTGTGCAGGGACCACATGTACAGATGAAGGCACCATTCTATTTAGAGGTGATGAGTTACGTGTTGTGTCATCAAAGAGGTGATGAGTTATCACCTCATATCATCACAAAGGGGAAGTTTTGATGGGATTTTGGTTAGGCATGATGGATCACGTGATGCACCATTACATGTGTGGTGAGACATCACCCAAACCACCAAGTTGATGCCCTTGTGCCACCTCTACAAATTAGGCTGGCAATGCATGTGACGAGTCGCCAGCAGCGTGATAAAATGTCACTCAAGTCGCCAGCCCAGGTAAGTTCTTTCCTCTACCTTTTGACCCGATCAGACCGAAATCTCTTTTAAACCCTAAGCCCATACCATTCTGAATCTCCTTTAGGCGTAATTAAAGATCAAACTGATTCAATTGAATTGATTTCTTTTTCTTTTCCTCTTCCCACTCAAATTCCTCAACCCCTCTAAATCATAAACACCCGATCCATTACCTCACATAAAGCCTTCCCTTCACCAAAATCCTCATACACTCTTCTTCTCCAAAAAATCCCAATTTTTAGTAGTTTGCTAGAATTGGTTGTGGATTTTTCTTGTTTTGTTACCCTCTTAGTTCAAGGTGTAAGAAGCGAGTCTTCCTAGTCTATCATCGACATCAAGGTATGATTCTAGTTTCTCTTCTTGAAATTGATTAGAAAATAATGAACCAAAATCAACACAAGAAATTGTTGTTAGAAAGTGTGGGCATTGTGTTGTGAATAGTTGATTTTGAAAATTGTATGAATTAAAGGACCTGGGTGAAGTCTGAGTAGCCCAGGGGTGAAAGAATAGCTTATAGAGGTGTGACAAAGTAATCAAATCTCAAAAGGTATTGGCAAAGTGTGTAGTGAACACAAAGTGTTCAAAAACAAATGCCTCAAAAAGAAGTAAAAATAACTATTTTGGGGTGACGACTTGTCTGACGACTCGTCAAGACCACGATGACTCATTATGCAAGCTTCCATAGGGACCTAGAACTGAATTGCTACTGTTTTGAGGTGATGACTCATCTAATGACTCATCACACTTGTGGTGATCTATCAGGTGAGCCTCCACAAGAACCCAAATATGGAAATTGCTACTCTTTTAAGCTGACGCCTAGTGTGATGAGTCGTACCACTTGTGGTGACTCATCAGCCAAGATGTCACCTTAAAACAATAAAGTTCTTGCTTTGTTTTCTTATTCCTATGTGATCTAACTCGTTCCTTCATGCAGGTATAATGTCTCCAAAGCTTCAACCAATTCAAGGTGGTGCAAGAAAAAAACAATAAAGGTATGTCACAAAAGAGGATTGTAGGATGAACCGGATAGTGAAACTGAGGAAATTTAAACACTGGCCTACCAGACAATGCTGAGCCTAAAGAAACAAGCCCAAGCCTCCCAGTCTGATGAGTAGAGTGGGTCACATATAAGTGAAAGTGGTGGTGCTAATGATGCTGGTGATAGCTCAAGCTCAAGCACCAACAATGATAGTGGTACTGAAGCCACTAAGAATACGGAAAAAGCACAAGTTAAAGAGAATGTTGTCAGAATAAAAAGCACAGGGTTAAGGGAATCAATTAATTGGCAAGTTGAGTGTTCCCACAAGCACTACTTAGATAGGCTCCTCACAACCCAGTCAAGGAGTCATAGAAGGCCAATTATAGAAGAGGTGCAAATTATGACTAATGATTTACCTGAGTACCCGGTTATCGAAAGGCAATTCAAGAGATATGAGCTAGAGTGGATGATCAAGACACCCAAGGTTTACTACTCGATGCTAGTTAGTGAGTTCTATGCTAATAACTTGGCACTTATAGATAAAAAGGTTGAGAAGGAAAAGAAGTTTGTAGACACACCAATCCTGGATAAGTTCTCGGTTCATGGATACCAAGTAGACATCTCCCAGAGGATGATCAACAGAGTCCTTTTTGGTCCAGAATACACTTCTCCAACTAGCATGCCTGAGTTTGTAGATAAAATAAGCACATCACTCAAACAAAGACCATGGGCTGCTAGGGTACTGAGAGAGGGTACACCTGTGTGGCTAAATTCGTAAGAAAGAATAGCAAAGCAATCTATGCACTTTATAGAAAAATTCTGGTCGGCCATTGTGAGACTCCGACTCATGCTTACAGGTGGAGATGCTAATCTGGATGAGTCAAGAGCTGTACTGGTGGCAAACTTGATAGCATGGTACACCTTGAATTTCAATATGGTGATTGCGGATGAAATGCATTCCAGAGCCACCAAGATCATATCATCACTACCATTCCTATGCCTTGTTACTGAGTTATGCAGGCTAGTAGATGTGCAAATATTAAGTGGAATTAATAATGAAGTGACAACATTATGAAAGCAAAACATTGATAAGATGAGGGATGATATTAAATATGAGTTAAGGGTCCATAAGCCACAAGCTTTTGAGACACCAAATTATAGCACTATAGAGGAAGTTGATACTCCCTCAAGTATGAAGTTACCACTTGCTATCTTTGAACCACATACTTCACATACCATATTTGGTACCGCCGGTACTGCCACTGCTGAGTGTTCTGACACTGCCTTAAGGGCCTCCTACCATCAGAGTACTACTTGAATCCACACAACTTTGTAAAAATGATACTAAAAGAGAAAAAGTTTGAGAAGCAAATTGTAGCCTGGTCTGACCTATTCAAGTCAACGATAGACATTTCCATCTAGAAGGCACTAAGACCTTATGAGGGGTTGCATGACAAGGTTGATACTATAAAGGATCATATGGAGGCTAGACTAAAATAAATGAGTGTTCTGGACCTAGCCATGTTTGATGCGAAGTTAAAGAAGGTGAAAGTTCATATCACAATAGTCCAGTGAGGACAAGCTCACTATTTCCCAACTATAGACTTTGCAAAGTCGGATGAAGATGAAATGCTAGTGGATTTGATGGGGAGACCTTTGAGAAATATGGAGCCACAGTCAGAGGAAGGTCATGTGAAAAAGTCGAGAAAAAGGAAGCATAGGAAGAAAACACAAGAAGAGAGAGATTTGGAAAAGGTGCATAAGCAGTCTAGAATAGATGAGCAGTTGCAATAAGAGAGAGTGAGTGCCCAACATACTGGGGATTTTTATAGTGGTGCACATGAGGCTACTGTTGTAGATGAGTTGAGCACGCTGACCAATGCTAGCATCATTATTCCTACTTTATAGACCCCTAAGGTCTCCAATATTGTACCAGACTCTGAAGCCTAGGCTTCACAGGTATCTCTATCCCTTTACTTGCATAAATGATTTCAGTAGCATCGTGGACAATACTTATTTCTTTTGATGAGGGTAGAGGTACCTATGAGTCACCACCGAGGGTTTTTATTGTCGTGTTTCTTTTCCCTCCAGTATGCTATCTAGTAAAATCAGCATGTTTAGGTTGTTATTTAATTTTACTTATGTTCTGTTGGCAAGATGAGTCTGTAGCAATCATGGCACTATGCATTTTGTAATAAAAAAGAGCCTCCTCCAAAATTTTGGTTTTTGTACTTGTGTTTGGAATGGTTAACTGTACTGGATCCCTGAATGTCATTGATTGTATATGATTGTAGTAACATTCCTTAAGCCAAACTTTTGATTTTGATGGTTGGTGATGATATGTTTCTTGGTTCCAAGTGTGTGTGAGCATATTTTGATAAATTCTTACTCTGTGTATGCATCTAGAACTTGTCGAGTCTATTCTATGAAGTTTGAAATCAGTTGCTTAGGAAAGGATCACAAGCACTTTTTGTGTGTAGTCCACTTAGCCTAAAAATCCATCCAAATGTGAATAATTCCTTTGATCCTTGTTTGAGCCAAAGTAACCCTTGTTCTTTTGATAATCTTTCATCCTCCCATCTTTAACTTTGAACCTCTATTTTTGCCCTGGTCCCTCCTTGGACATCGTGCACCTCAACTCAGGTAATTGGCCTAAGTTTAGGGTGGCTACTGTAGAGGTATATGATAAGAAAAATGGGATAACCACAGATTGGTTGTTGAAAGCAAAAGAAAAAGTATAGGTGTGTGCCAAAGAAAAAGAAATAAAAGAAATGAAAAAGAGTGAAAAAGAAAGAAAAATAGTAGTCAAGTTTAAGAAGGCCGCACATGTAACTAAGAATAATGAAATCAAAGGTGAATAAAAGTGGATGGAATAAGATTGAATAGAAATAGTAGGTCGGTGGTTCCAAGGAGGGTTTTGTCACTACTCCCTAAATTTATTCTACCTGCACCCGAAGCCTCATTACAAGCTGAAACAAGTCCTATAGTGATCCTGATCGACTGTCTGAAGAATTGAAATGAAATAGCAAGGTCAAGCCTGTGGTATTACATGTGCATTATTTGAAATCTTTTGCGAGTGTGAGTGCAACTTTCTTAGTCCCAAATCTTGTGTGTAGGAATTCTCTGTAGTGAAGGAACTGAGATTTCATTATCATCTACTGACTGTTGGGATAACTATTTTATATGTATGTAACTTACTCTATCAGATTGTAATGACATGCTTGGATTCCTACGAGTAAGCATTTCAGATGCTTTTGTAGTACAGGGGATTGGACGAATTTGATTCAAATATTGAGTGGATGTTGATTGCTATAGACCCATTATGTGTTTCTTTTAGTGAGTCATGTATTCTATTGTTGTTGTCATGTTTCTTGAGGACAAGCAAACATTCTAAGTTGAGGGTGTTGATGTGCCGATATTCTATGACACATTTTACTTCTTTAACCAAGAATAGAGGCAAGTTTCAAGCAACCGTTGTTGGTTTTAATAGTGTATGTGTTTAGTTTGTAGGTAAAGTAAACCAACGATGGAAAGTTAGATGTTTGCACTAAAAGAGGTCACTCATTAAGTGTGATGACTCTCCCGATGAGGCATCAAGGGTGTGATGAGTCATCACACTAATCGTCAAGCTAAGGCAGAAGGAGAAAATTCACTGGAACTTATGATGACTCACCTTACGAGTCATCACAAGCCTGATGATTCATAACTAAAACTGTAAAGCGTAAGTAGAAATAGTGGAGATCATTGAAACTTATGATGACTCACGTGATGAGTCATCACAGACTTGATGAATCGTCAGCCCAAGCAGTCAAGGCGGAGGTAAAAAATCCAATTATATTTTTGTATTTAAATTTCGTAGACATCCATAAATACCAAGTGTTAGGGCTGAATTTAGATTTCATTGTTGGATATTTTTCTTTGGTTTTCAAATGCTAGAAACGATCAAAACACACGATACAATTATTGCACTTGGTTTTGGGAATTATTTTTCTCAGTTTTATTGGAGAAATAAAGTGGTTTTTCATAAATTGTAAGAATCCTTATTCTAGTATGAATATTATTGCTTTCTCTTCTTCCAAACTCATGAGTAGCTAAACTCTCACAACTAGGGTTGTGGGATCCATGACAAAGTAACAATCTAGGTTGTTTGTTATATTGGGTTCATATATTATGCATGATGCATTGTTAATTTTCCATTTTTACTGATTTCTAATGGTTGAAAATATTAGAACAAGCCTAGGTTTGATTTGATTTAATCAAGAATTTAAAAATGAGTAAAAAAGATTAACAACAAGGATTCGGGGCTTCTAACCTCTATCTAATGAATAAAGTGTTAGCAAGGTTAATCAACTTAGAGAAATAATTGAGTTTTGTATTTCATTTTTTCAAGTTCGAATGAATTGAAAAAAAAATCATCTATTTGGTTGAGAAATGATTAGATGTAATGTAGAATTCAATTACTTTGTATTATGCTTACGAAATGAATCTGTATGAACATTAACCCGAAGTTGTTACAAATCCATAGTGAACATATTCCTAATTCACTTTATCTATTGATTTTTACCCATTGACATTTGTTGCTTGCTATTTGAATTAGCAAAGGATTAAACAAGTTTGATTGTTATAACTCCCCCATTTGGAAATTTTTGACTAAGAGTCATTTGAACTATTAACGACACAACTTTAAACATATTCCATGTGGGATTCGACCCTAACCTTTGTTGGGTTCTATATTTGACAACGACCACTTATACTTTTTAAGTGAGGTATAATTTGGGCGTATCTCTATTCTTGCTTGTGTAAAGGGTAGATCTTCCTTGTTAGAGAAGATTTAGGCACAACAGTTTGATGATGCAAGGTTGAGGGTCATTCGTGACAAGGTGTTGAGCGGTGAGGCTAGGAAAGTGACCTTAGATTTAAAGTGTGTTATGAGGATTGAGAGTCATATTTGCGTTCCTAGTGTTGGTGACCTAGTCATGTTGATCTTAGAGGAGGCTTATTATTATAGGTATTCTATTGATCTCGGGGAAGCTAAGATGTACCATGACTTGAGGAAGCACTAGTGGTGGTGTGGGATGAAGATGTATATCTCAGATTTCATGTCTAGGTTCTTGAACTATCAGCAGGTCAAGTTTGAGCAGCAGAGGCTAGGTGGTTTGACTCAGAGGCTACCTATTCTGGAGTGGAAATGGGAGCAGACAACTATGGACTTTGTAGTCAGGCTACCAAATACTTTGTGGAGATTTTATACTATTTGGGTCATTGTGGATTGGCTGATGAAGTCTGGTCACTTTCTGCAGGTTCAGAATTCCTAAAGCTCTAAGAGGTTGGCTCAAATCTACATTCAGAATATTGTCCATTTGCATGGGGTGCCAATTTCTATCATTTCTGACGATGGTACTCAATTTATTTTGTGTTTCTGGACATCTACTCAGAGAGAGTTGGGTACCAGAGTTGAGTTTAGCACTGCTTTTCATTCGCAGACTGATGGTCAGTCGAAGTGTACTATTTAAGTTTTGGAGGATATGTTGCGAACCTATGTTATTGATTTAGGAGGTCAGTGGGACCAGTTCTTAACTTTGGCAGAGTCCACTTATAATAATAGTTACTATTCCAGCATTCAGATGGCTCCGTTTGAGGCTTTGTAAGGTAGGCAGTGCAGATCTCCAATGGGTTAGTTTGATGCCTTAGAGGTTAGACTATGGGGTACTGATTTGCTTTGTGATTTGATGGATAGAGTTCAGGTCATTTAGGAGAGACTTCACACTGTCTAGACTAGGTAGAAGAGTTATGCAGACTGGAGAGTCTGAGTCTTAGAGTTTATGGTTGGTGACCATGTGTTCCTTTGAGTGTCTCCCATGAAGGGTGTGATAAGGTTCAGGAGTAAGGGCAATCTCAATCCTAGATTTATTGGGCCATTTGAGATCCTTCATCGCATTTGAGAGGTTGCTTATGAGTTAGCTTTGCCTCCTGATCTTTTCGGTGTTCATCCAGTTTTCCATATTTCTATATTGAGGCAATATATCCCGGATGAGTCTCATATGCTTCAGTGGGATTATGTTCATTTAGGTGATTCTATAGCCTTCGAGGAGAAGCATGTTTCTATTTTGGACATGCAAGTTAGGATGTTGAGGTCCAAGGAGATTCCATCAGTTAAGGTTCAGTGGCGGCATCGTCCTGTCGAGGAGGCTACATAGGAGATAGAGTCTGACATACGGAGTCGATATCCTTACCTTTTTGAGCCTTCAAGCATCTTCCTTTCTTTAACTTTCAAGGATGAAAGTCCTTTTAGTAGTGGAGGTTGCAATGACCCTCTAGGTCATTTTCTTAATTTTTATGCTTTTTCCATATTTTGAGCTTTCCCACAGCAGCTACAGGTCATTTATGACTTGTCTGGACTGACAGTTTGGTTCCCAAGTGGTTCCTTTTATTTTTAAGCCTATTTCCCTACTTTGAAACTCTTAAAGCTGACAGAGTTGACTTTAGTCAACATTCGGAGAAGACGGCCTCAGATGGAAATTCCATCAGCGCTATTACCTCTGAAACATTGATTTTAGGCTAGAGAGACCTTTAATTCGGGTCCTATAACACCTCAAAAATCAAACCAGCTATCTAAGTTAAAATATGAAGTATCAAGAGACGACGTGTCAGACGATGATTCATGGTTTGAAACCACGGTCTGTCCTTCCATCCGTCGTCCAGGTTCCAGTAGCCCCTTTAAGCTATCCTAGAAATGACAAGTAAAAGGATGGTCCATCCTTTCAGATGACGGTCCATCATTCAATCTGTAGTCTTTGAAGTTCTGAGGTTCAAAACTTTCCTGAGGCAAACCATGAGTCAACAAGATGGTCCATCGTTTGGAAGTACGGACCATAGTGTTACTCATGAAATGAAATACCAGTATCCCTTTCTAAGTGTCTGGAAAACCACGTGTTGACAAGACGGTCCATCGTTTGGAAGCATGGACTGTAGTATGACCCGTGGAATGCAATTCCAGTAGCTCCAGTAAATGCCAGTGTGAAACTATGGATCAGGTTGATGGTCCATCCTTTTGGACGACAGACTGTTGACCAACTCGTGGTCCCAGAAGTCAACATTTTTCAAGCTATTTCTAAGTTATTTCCCAGGGGTATTTTAGTTATTTCCTACCCTTTTAAATCCTAAGTGATATCGTTTTGACTACTTCAAGAAGGGTTTTCACCCCCATTAACCTAAGTTCCTTCTAAGCTCTTCATTCAACTCCCAAAAAGGAAAAGTTCTTCTCCAAGTTTCAAGCTCCAAGATCAAGTCTCCTAAGTCTTTCCAATTCAAGTGGGTTATCTTCAATCGAGGTATATGGGTATTCAACAATGGGTTACTCTCACCCTTGTGCCCAAAACCCCTAACTCTTAATTGAAATTATGAACTTATGGAATTAGGGTTTTGATCTAAATTGCGAAAAACCTATGAAATTAGTTTCTATGCATAAATTCATGGTTTGTTATTATTTATTTATGATTTTGTCATGATTCCTTTATCATATTTAAAGGCCCAAGCATTGAAGTTAATTTCTAGCATGATTCCATTGAATTTCATATTTTCAAGTGAAAATGGGCATGATTAGATATCATGACTTTATGAATTTTATGAAATTACATGCCTAATTCTTCAAGTATGAATTTAGAAATAAAAGTATGATTTGAATTATGGCTATGCTTTACTTCAAGAACTAATGATATGAGACTTTTATAGTACCTGAAGTGTCCACATGCTTTTCAAAAGAGATTTGGTATTCGTTTATACCTTCATGAATTTATGAGCTATATGTATACGATTTGGGAGTAGTATTAGCACCCAGTTGGACCGGGTGAGAGTACCCTTAGTCCCACAACTATGTGCCCCCGTAGGTTCTAAGTCCCTTCAGTTAGGCAACATATTTAGTGATCATGCCACAGTCATGCCTTTATACCCTGGCAAGGTATATTGTGTCCTTTCGATGGGGCATATACATTGGATTCCATATAGCTTACATGGTCTATGTCGGTTAGAGAACCTCCCACATAAACAGTTTATGCTTTAAAAATGTAAGTGACTTTTATTCAGATTTTCAAAGCTTCATTTATGATCATGTTTCAACTTGTGATACCTCACAGGGTACTTTGCATCTACTGTTACTTTTAAAGCATGATTTCGGTTATCAAAGTACACTTATTATGTTTTATTCATGATTATGCATTTCTCATATATTCGGTACATTCCATAGTACTAATGCATATCTTGCATTGCATCCATTGATGATGCAGATTCAGGTGTTCCTTCTCAGGCTCGTGGCTAGAACTTTCAGGGCACATTCTATCAGCTGTCGGTGAGTCCTCTTAGGTCGAGGACTAGTTATGCTCCTAGTTGTGTAGCTTCTTATTCCCGTACTTTGAGTTATCTAGGGTGTTGTACTAGCAACTCTTTATGTTATGAGTAGAGGCTTCATACATAGACAATATTCGAGTCTCCTTATGGATCTTGTATTTATATTTGACTTGAATATCTACTTATGTTATCCCAACTTTATCTATTATGCTTCCGCTTATCTTTATTATACTTGAGAATGCTATGGCCAAGGGTTAGCTTGGGGCACTTGTGGTCCCAATCCCATGTTATGTCTAGGGGGTAACCTCGGGGCATGACATACTTGGTATCAGAGCCTTAGGTTCAAGATTCCTAGGATGTCTGAAAGCCGCATCGAGTAGAGTCTCTTTCATGTGTGTGAAGTGCGCCACATATATGAGAGGGGAGCTATAAGATGTCATAGAAAACTTCACTTCTTTTATGATCATGTCGTGCGATAGATCTTAACTATAATGTTCCTCTTATCCTTTCCTTAAACGTTTTAGATTATGCCTCTACGATGTGCTATGCCTCCCCGGGCCGCTAGGAATACTGTCCCTCCAGTTCTGGCTCCCGAGTTCACAAATAAGGAGTTTTGGAATGCTATCCACCTATTGGCTCAGACTATGGCTGCCCAACCCAATCAACAGGCTCCTGTTCATGTTCACCCTTATGGTGGGGTGGTGGCCCGAGTTTGAGATTTCATCCGTATGAACCCACCAGAGTTCTGGGGTTCGAAGATGAATGAGGACCCACTTAAATTTGTGGATGAGGTGAAGAAGATATTTGACGTCATGCAGGTGGTTGGTGTTGATTATGTAGAGCTTGCTTCCTATCAACTCAAAGATGTAGCTCATATTTGGTTCACTCAATGAAAGGAGGCTAGAGTGAGGGACGCAGTCCCCACGACTTGGGAGTGTTTTGAGAGGGCCTTCCTTGATAGGTTATTTCCACGAGAGTTGAGGCAAGATAAGGTTAAGGAGTTTTTGAACTTGAGACAACGATCTATGACTGTTTACGAGTACAGTTTGAAGTTCACTTAGTTGTCTAGGTATGCACCCTCTATGGTAGCGGACCCATATGATTAGATGAGCAAGTTTATCTATCGGGTTTCAGATTTTGTGAAGAAAGAGTGTAGGTCTACTATGCTGTTGGGTAATATGACTATTTCCAGGCTCATGAATCATGCTCACTAAATCGAAGGAGATAGACTTAGAGATATGGCTAAGGAGAATAAGAGGGCTAGATCCGAGGGTTCAAGTTTCAGTTATCAGAGGTCCGGGGGCGGTCATCACTCCTTATTTTAGAAGAAGTCATCAGGCCCCATTCACTCTTCAGCTAGTACTCCTACTCAGGCCTCCAGGCCTCATCATGATCAGACTGGTAGAGGAGTTGGTTCTTTTTCTCAGAGGAGTGTTGCCAAGGGGTCTATCTACCCTGCTTGTGACAAGTGTGGGAAGAATCATCCTGGTGAGTGTCTAGCCGGTAGAAAGGGTTACTTTGGATGTGGTTAGGTTGGCCACATGATTTGGGATTTCCCTTCAGCTAAGAAGGGACAGAGAGGTAGGACTCAATCTACCACAACAACTTTAGAAGGTCAACGGGCCCAACAGGGCGCAACTTCTAGTTCTGGTGGTCAGCACCAAATTCTCCTTTATGCCATGTCCTCTCGTCAGGACCAGGAGATTTCACCTGATGTGGTTACGGGTATGTTGAAGGTTTTCTCTTTTGACGTGTATGCTTTGTTGGATCCTGGTGCTTCCTTATCTTTTGTGACTCCTTATGTAGCATGCAAGTTTGAATTTTGTTCTGAATTGCTTTTACAACCCTTTTATATTTCTACTCTTGTTGGTGAGTCAGTCCTAGCCAAAAGAATCTATCGAAATTGCCCTATCTCAGTCCTTGATAGAGACACTTCAGCATATTTAGTAGAGTTGGAGATGACTGATTTTGATGTCATTCTTGGTATGGATTGGTTATATGCATGTTACGCTTCTGTTGATTATCGTACTCGGGTTGTCAATTTCAAGTTTTCTAATAAACCTGTCTTAGAATTGCAAGGTTGTCCCCCATCCTCAAAAGGTCATTTCATATCTTATCTTAAGTCTAGGAAGATGATCTTTAAAGGTTATATGTATCATATTGTTCGGGTTATGGACACGGAGACCGAAACCCCTCCTTTTCAGTCAGTTCCTGTTATGAGTGAGTTCCCTGCGGTGTTTCTTGAGGATTTTACTAGAGTCCCTCCTGAGCGGGAGATCGACATTGGGATTGACCTCATTCCAGATATGCATCCTATCTCTATTCCTCCCTATAGAATGTCTCCAGCAGAACTCAAGGAATTAAAGGATCATCTGAAGGATCTTCTTGCTAAAGGTTTCATCCGATCTAGTATATCCCCTAGGAGTGCCCCAGTGTTGTTTTTGCATAAGAAGAATGGTTCTCTTCGGATGTGTATTGATTATCGGCAATTGAACAAGGTCACAATCAAGAATAAGTATCCCATTCCTAGGATTGATGACTTGTTCGATCAGCTTTAAGGTGCTAGTAGTTTCTCTATGATTGATCTTTGATCCGGGTATCATCAGCTTCGGGTTTGGGAGTGTGATATTCTGAAGACAACCTTCAGGACTTGGTATGGTCATTATGAGTTTGTTGTTATGTCTTTTTGACTAACTATTGCTCCTGCAGATTTTATGGATTTGATGAACCATGTGTTCAAGACTTGTTTGTGATTGTGTTCATTGATGATATCCTTATATATTCTCGGAGTGAGGAGGATCATGCGGGTCACTTGAGGGTTGTGTTGCAGACTCTCAAGGATCGTCAGTTGTTTGCTAAGTTTAGAAAGTGTGAGATCTGGATGCAATCTTTAGCTTTTCTGGGTCACATTATGACGGGTGATGGTATTCGTGTGGATTCTCAAAAGATCGAAGCAGTGAAGAAATAGCCTTGACCTACTTCCCCATCGGATATTCAGAGTTTCTTAAGTTTGGCTGGTTATTACAGGCGGTTCGTAGAGGGGTTCTCTTCCATTACTTTGCCTTTGACTCTATTGACTTAGAAAAAGGTAAAGTTCTAATGGTCTGATTCATACGAGACGAGTTTTCAGGAGTTGAAGACTAGATTGACCACCGCTCCAGTGTTGACCCTACCCGAGGGTTTGGATGACTTTGTGGTTTATTGTGATACATCCAGAGTCAGGTTGGGTTGTGTGTTGATGCACCGAGGTAAGTTGATTGCTTATGCTTCTAGAAAGCTAAAGACTCATGAGAAGAAATACCCTACTAATGATCTTGAGTTGGAAGTCATGGTCTGTGCTTTGAAGATTTAGAGACATTACTTGTATAGTGTTCCTGTGGATGTGTTCACTGATCACAAGAGTCTCCAATATGTGTTTACTCAGAAGGAGTTGAATTTGTGACAAACGAGGTGGCTTGAACTCCTTAAGTATCATGATATGAGTGTGCTTTACCATCTGGGTAAAGCCAATGTTGTGGCAGATGCTTTGAGTAGATTGTCCATGGGTAGTATGGCTTTGATTGAAGATGGGAAGAAAGAATTGGTGAAGGATGTTCATCGACTTGCCTGATTGGGAGTTCAACTTATGGACTCTACTGAGGGTGGTGTTATTGTTCAAAATGGTTCCGAGTCTTCCTAGGTAGCTGAAGTGAAGGCAAAACAAGACAGTGATCTGATTTTGCTTCAGCTTAAGGGTGTAGTTCATCAGCAGCGGGATGAGGTTTTATCCCAAGGGGGAGATGGAATGCTTCATTATCAGGGTCGTCTATGTGTGCCAGATGTAGATGATTTGAGATATCAGATTTTGACCGAGGCTCACAGTTCTAGATATTCCATTCACCCGGGTGCCACAATGATGTACCATGATCTACTGGAAGTCTATTGGTGGAATGGTATGAAGAAGGACATAGCCGGGTTTGTGGCTAAGTGTCCCAACTATCAGCAAGTAAAGGTAGAGCATCAGCGACTGGGTGGCATGATGCAGATTGTCTACCAGATGACTAAATCATCCCATTTCTTGGTTGTTAAGACTACGGATTCAGTGGATGACTATGCCAGACTCTACATCCGGTAGATAGTTAGGTTTCATGGTGTTCCTTTGTCCATCATTTCAGATAGAGGTACTCAGTTTACTTCTCAGCTTTGGAGATCATTTCAAAGAGCTCTTGGCACTCAGGTGAAGCTTAGCACAACTTTTCAACCTCAGATAGATGGCCAGGCAGAGCGTACTATTCATACTTTAGAGGATATTTTGAGGGCGTGTGTGATTGATTTCAAAGGTAATTGGGATGATTACTTACCTCTTATCGAGTTTTCCTACAAAAATAACTTCCACTCTAGCATTCATATGGCTCCTTATGAGGCCCTTTATTGTCAAAGGTGTAGATCTCCTATCAGTTGGTTCGAGGTTGGTGAGGCAGCCTTGATTGGCCTAGATTTGGTTCATGAGACTATGGTGAAGGTTCAGCGTTTTTGGGAAAGGATGAAGACCGCTCAGAGTCGACAGAAGTCCTATGCTGATGTGAGGAGGATGGAGTTAGAGTTTGAGGTGAATGATTGGGTTTTTCTGAAAGTGTCACCCATGAAGGGTGTGATGAGATTTGGAAAGAAAGGAAAGCTTAGTCCTCAAATTGTAGGTCCTTATCAGATTCCAAGGAGAGTTGGCAAAGTTGTTTATGAGTTGGATTTACCATCAGAGTTAGAAGCGGTTCATCCGGTTTTCCATGTTTCCTTGTTGAAGAAGTGTGTGGGTGATCCGACCTTGATTGTTCCCTTGGAGGATGTAGGTGTGAAGGATAGCCTCACTTATGAGGATGTTCCTGTAGAGATCCTTTAACGTCAGATTCACAGGTTGAGGACCAAAGAAGTCGCTTTGGTGAAAGTCCTTTGGAGGAATCATCTTGTTGAGGGAGCTACTTGGGAAGCGGAAGAGGCCATGAAGGCCAAATATCTACATCTCTTCCATTCTGTTTCCGCTCCATCTTGAGGTAATAGTTTCTTCCTTAGTATGTTCCTTCGATTCTATTTTGTCAATCTCTCTCATATTTCTAGCATGTATGCATGTTTCCAAAGTTAGTTTAGCATGTTTTCAAAGTTTAAAAGTTCAGTTTTCATGTTTGTCCTTGGTGTTCATGTTTTGGTATTTGGTTGGGCTGTTTTCCTTCCACTTTTCGCTACTTAGTCTTCATTTCATTCGAGGACGAATGATTCCAAGGGTGAGATATTGTAACACCTCGGAAATCAAACTAGCTATTTAAGTTAAAATTTCAGAAAAATCTCAAGTGTCCAGAGACGACGAGTCAGATGATGATTCATGGTTTAAAACCATGGTCCGTCCTTCCATTAGTCATCCATGTTCCAATAGCCCCTTTAAGCTGTCCCAGAAATGACAAGTCAAAGGACGGTCCGTCTTTTTGGATGATGGTCCGTCAATCAATCCGTAGTCCTTGAAGTTCTGAGGTTCAAAACTTTCTTAAGGCAAACCACGAGTCAATAAGATGGTCCATCGTTTGGAAGTATGGACCGTAGTGTGACTCGTGGAATGAAATTTCATTAGCCCTTTCTAAGTGTCTGGCAAACCACGAGTCGACAAGACGGTCTGTCGTTTGGAAGCACGGACCGTAGTGTGACTCGTGGAATGCAATTCCAGTAGCTCCAGTAAATGCCAGTGTGAAACTATAGATCAGGTTGATGGTCTATCCTTTTGGACGACGGACCATCGACCAACTCGTGGTCCCTGAAGTCAACATTTTTCTAGATTTTTCTAAGTTATTTCCCAGGGATATTTTAGTCATTTCCCACCCTTTTAAACCCTAAGTGATGTCGTTTTGACTACTTCAAGAAGGGTTTTCACCCTCATTTATCTAAGTTCCTTCTAAGCTCTTCATTCAACTCCCAAAATGGAAAAGTTCTTCTCCAAGCTCCAAGTTTCAAGCTCCAAGATCTTAAATTCATGGTTTCTTATTACTTATATATGATTTGGTCATGATCATATTTGTTTTGAGGTAATTCCATACCCCTACTTAGGAAGGTATCTTTGTACCATCTGAACTCACTTAAAGTTCGACATCTCAGTCCATTAAGCAAAGTTCGAATTGTTTCATGTTGATTGGTGAATCTACTTAGGAAGATGCCATTTATACTTTGGTTCTAACTATATTAGAACATTTTCGTTATTATATTTAAAGGCCCAAGCATTGAAGTTAATTTTTAGCATGATTCCATTGAATTGCATGTTTTCAAGTAAAATTGGGCATGATTAGATATCATGACTTTATGAATTTTATGAAATAGCATGTCTAATTCTTCAAGTATGAATTTAGAAAGAAAAGTATAATTTGAATTATGTCTATACTTTACTTCAAGAACTTATGATATGAGAATTGCATGGTACCCGAAGTGTCCTCATTCTTTTCAAAAGAGATTTGGTATTCAATTATACCTTTATGAATTTATAAGCTATATGTATACGATTTGGGAGTAGTATTAGCACCCAGTTGGACAGGGTGAGAGTACCCTTAGTCCCACAACTACGTGCCCCCATAGGTTCTAAGTCCCTTAAGTTGGGCAACAGTTTTAGTGATCACGCCACAGTCATGCCTTTATACCCTAGAAAGGTATATTGGATCCTTTCGATAGGGCGTATACATCGAATTTCATATAGCTCATATGGTCTATGTCGGTTAGAGAACCTCCCACAGAAATAGTTTATGCTTTAAAAATGTAATTGACTCTTATTCAGATTTTTAAAGCTTTGTTTATGATCATGTTTCAACTTGTGATACCTCACATGGTCCTTTGCATCTACTTTTAATTTTAAAACATGATTTCGGTTATCAAAGTACACTTAGTAGTTTTCTTCATGATTATGCATTTCTCCCATATTCGGTACATTCCATAGTACTGACGCATATCTTGCGCTACATCCTTTGATAATGTAGATTCAGGTATTCCTTCTCAGGCTCATGGCTAGAGCTTTCAGGCCACATTCTATCAGCTGTCGGTGAGTCCTCTTAGGTCGAGGACTAGTTATGCTCCTAGTTGTGTAGCTTCTTATTCTCGGACTTTGAGTTAGCTAGGATCTTTTCCTAGCAACTCTTTATGTTATGAGTAGAGGCTTCAGACATAGACAGTATTCGAGTCTCCTTATGGATCTTGTATTTCTATTTGACTTGACTATCTACTTATGTTATCCCGACTTTATCTATTATGCTTCTGCTTATCTTTATTATGCTTGAGAATTCTATGGCCATGGGTTATCTTGGGGCACTTATTGTCCCAAGTTCCGTGTTACGTCTAGAGGGTAACCTTGGGGCATGACAGGTCCTGAGGCTTTCAGACTCATTTTGGGATATCAAGTTCCATTTTGGTAAAAGTTGGTTTTTGGGCATGGGTCCTACTTTCATTAAAAGGATATCCGTTGAGAGTTTTGACAATTTTATTGAGTCTGGAATACCATTTCTGATAGGGTAGCATTGTTGGTTTGTTTTCACTGGGTTTCAAATGAATCCCGGGGATCCATCTGGTTACTTTTTAGCCATAGAGTTTTACTGGTTTTTTTGTTATAATGATGTAGACCATTTTAGTCATTGCGACCGCGAGGTGACCGTCACATTCACAATTGTCTAGCTTTTTGACCATCATGATCGCGAGGGGGTCCCTCGTAATTGCAATGAAGGCTAGACTAGATCTGGTCAAACTTGTTCTTCACGACCGTATGGCTGGAATGTCGAGATCATGATGGTCTAGCTCGCATGGTCATCGCGACTGCCTGGGGTCCTTTGCGATCACGATAAAGGATCCCCGATAGTATATATAGTTTTCACTTTGTTTTCTCTTCCATTATTCCAAAATCTTCCATTATATTAAGCTTCAAGGCTGGCACAAACTCCCTTTATTTCCCCTAATTATTCTAGTAAGTTCCCCTTAATTCCCTTCCCCCTTTTCGTCTTTAATTCATAGTTATTTCACTAATTTTATGTAAATTCCTTATTTTAATTCTTGATCAAAGAGGACTTCAGGGCTATTTTGGGCATCAAAACGAGTCTCATTTGTACTCAAATTTTGGACATGGATTCCTAAACCTGTAACGAACATAATTGTGAAATTTATTTTCCATTTCATTGCACGGGCCTCGAGGGTCATTTTTCAACTTGATTTCTGGCCTTATTTTATGTATAGAAATATGAGTGTCATCCTTCTCGTCTTGATACCTAGTTTATATTCTTGATAGCGTGGCAGCTTTCTGAGGCAGTTTAGAAGGGGAAGGTAGACGAGTGACAATTCGTGTTTGCAGTTCGACCCCGAAGTAGGTTACAGTTTATTTTACTTAGTCTTGGCTTGGTTAGATTCTATATTTTATAAATTATTGGAACGTTAGGTAGGATCTTAGAGTAGAAATAGTCTTAAATACTGTGATCATTTAAATTGGCCATTTTGGGATAGTAGATTAGAATTATACTTTTTATCCTTAGTTTAGGAGCTTGCTAGCCTGGAATCCTTAGAATTCTTTAAGGAAGTTTTAGAGGTAGAGTAGGTGCTCTTAGTTATTTTCGTGGACATTTTCCGCTTGGGCCCGAGGCCTTAGCTTTGGACTGGACGAGGTTCAAGGTAAGTACCTTCTTTGGAGGGAAACCTTGCCTTACATTTTGTGTAATATTTTGTGCTTAATTGAGTGTGTAATGTATTCATATATATTTTTATCCAGTTCAGTGATCATGAGAATGGAACATAAAGAAGTTTTCTAAAGGATGATGTCACGCCCCAAACTCGAGGGGCGCAACTTGAACCTAATGCCAAAACATAGGCCAAAGCCGACCTTGCTGAACTATTTGCCAATGGCGCATAGCAGCCACACACAATCAAGAAAATGAACTAGTACATCTCAACTTATAAATCAATCTTGGACGACAAGGGCCCTGTTGACAGCTCTAGAGAGAAAACAACTACTCCCACCAATTCATTTAAAGTAATAAGCAGGTAGCACATAAGTCCTGTTTGGGCCGTCAAGGCCTCCATGATATCTAGGAAAGAATAAATGATATGCGTGCCGTCAAGGCCACCATGATCTATATATAAAAACTAAAAACATGTATATACAATGTAAACTAGGCCAATGAGCCGCTAAACTGCCAACAAAACTACAATAAGGCCCAATTGGATAACAAGCTACAAATAATAAACATATAAGGACAAAATGTCCACCATCGTAGCTATGCAACCCAACTGACTAGTCTGCAAACCTCTATGAATAAAATACTTGGTGGGATAGGGCCCCAATCTACCCAAAGACTATAAATAGCAAAAAGGAAAACTCTGAGACTCTAACAACCCTTGAAAGGAAAGGAGTCAACCAACTTGCCGAAAGCTCAGCTATGCTATCCGACAGGTCTGTCTGATCATCGCTCAGAACCTGCAGGCATGAATGCAGTACCCCTAGGCAATGAGGAATCATTACAAAATAATGTACCGAGAGAAGTGTAAGGACTGAAAAAAAAAAGCATGAGTAAAATAGAAGTACATAACTTACCCTCCTGTAATAAGATACCATCTAAAGCATATAGCAAACAATAACCTTACCTGTCCCCCATAAGCCCGGCAGGTACAAATAACATACAATCGCCATAAGTCCTAGTAGGCGCAAACAGTTGCTAAATACCCATATTGACCCCTTACATAGAACCCGGTGATAATCTGATCTGAAATGTCTAATGTACATGTGTCGTAAATCAGTACAACTCTGAGGCACTATGGTACCATGTATGTGCTGCCCCATAGGTACAACCTGCCCATCCCGTAACTACGGTCTTCCCGGCCCAAAGGCAAGGTAATGTAATGTAACTGCTGCCCTATAGGTACAACCTTCTCATCCCATAGGTACGTTATGCCCAACCCAAAGGCACAGTAATATAATGTAACTTCTACCCCATAGGTACAACCTACCCATCCCGTAGGTACGGTCTACCCGACCCGAAGGTACAAATATAGTAACCAGAATATAGGCTAAAAACACTACAGTGTCAGTGTCTGCTGAGGCCAAAACAAGCTCATAGGTGGTATCAAGACGATAAAAACAACACAATAATATCATGTAATCACATATGACCTTAATACAATCATAACATGCTTTTCTAGGCTGCTAGGTAAGGAATAAAGTGCTGCTGATAGTCACCATATCATGCTGTAGGGAAAAACTAAAAACTATAAGGCCACAAGTCAAATAATGACGTTACACATTCTATACAAACTTTACCTTAAAGGTCATGCCAGAAAGTGAAAAGGAAGCCTTAACATACCTTTTAACCGAAGCCCCAAAGGTGTTGTGGTCTTAGGCATTTTTATACACCTAAGTGTCGGTATCCTTGCACATTTAGCTTAGTTTTGAGGATAACTTTATATACTATTGAGGTATTTAGTGTGTAAAGGGTGTAGTTTTTGACTAACGTGTTTATTTGTAGTGTTTGGGCAGCATTTGGAACAAATGAAATCTAAAAGAATCAACTAGAGTTAAGACGAGGAAACTAGCTTTGCTAGCTTGAGCTATGCCTATTCTAGCGTACTTGTATGAGCTTTCTTGTGTTGTGTGGAATTATGTGTGATGTGAGCTCTTGTAGGAGACCTTTGGAGGAGTTATGGAAGCTAATTGTAGCCTACAAACATGCTACAAACCATTGGGATACAAATCAAGGTTGAAAGAGTTCATAGGAGCAAAAACGGACGTTAAAAGACCCACCCCTGTGCCACAGAAGCTACCGTCCGCGATGGGAGGCGTGACATAGAGGTGGGAAGCTTCAAGCTGCCAAATTACAGAGGAAGTCCATGTTATTGGCGTGACACACAAGCCACACAGGGCTATGAGCAGCATGACACACTGCCTAGTCAGGGCTATGGGCAGCGTGTCACGGACTTGTTCCCGACGCGTGAAATTTTGCCCCCACTATAAATAGGACACTTGGTTTCAATTGTAAACACCTTGGAATGACTTTGGGATTGAAAAACACAAGGAGAAGTCTGCCTTAGGTTTTTTTTTCTCTTCTTTATATTTACTTAATTCTTGTATGCACTACAACACTTTTGCAATCATAAAGTATAGTATGAGTGGCTAAACATCCTCGTTCTAGGGTTGAGGCTATAACATGAATGTTTGACTATGGTTTTATGGTTGTTTTGATTGTTTATCTTGTGTTGTGATTGTTCCTACGTTCTTATTATTACTATTCTAGAGCGTCATGAACTTTAGGATACATCTAAGTCTCAAAACTAATTGACCATAGGAGTTAAGAGGCAGAATGAAGAACGTAGGAGGTGTGGATCATATCTTTTGTTGTTAGTTAGCAATTATGAAATATGATTTGCGGCTAGGATAGAAATATACCTAAAAGCCCCACTTGGTTAATAAAATGGGAAGATAGATGAATGCATCCAAGTTAAAGACTCACATCCCCGCTCAACAATGTAGTTGTGAGATTAATTTGGATAGATGACTTAAAGGATGACCATTCCCGGGTTATAATACCAACCTCGTAAACTAATGATCATGGATAAACATTAACACTGACTATAAACCATAGTTAAGCATGAATGTGTAGTTATTCCCTCAACCCTGGATATCTCCATATATTGTTTACAATCCAAAGTTTTACATAGTCGTTAATTCTTCTTTTTAGTTATAAAATAAAGTTTAACTCTAGGATATGAAGAGCATTTGTTTAACTTCAGTAGTATTAATTGAGATTAGATTAATTGTTAAGCACAAGTCCATGTTGTATCGATATTTGGCTCACAAGATCCACTGTAATTCTTGCACGACCACGTACACTTGCATGTGTGCCAGAGAGCGAACATGTTTTTGGCGCCGTTGCCGGGGACTTAAAAATTAGCAACTGTCTATTTTTGTTTTTACTATTTGGTTTTATAAGTGCCAACAACTTGATCTTAGCTATTAAACTTGCAGGTATAGGTTCTAATCTTGAACAAGCTGGAAAGGGATAAGGAACTGGTTGACCCACTTCCTGAACCTGAGCAAAACTTGCACCAAGTGTTGAGAAAAGTAGCACTTCTCCAGCAAAACCGGCAAGTTCCATCGGCTGAGTCTATCCCTGCATATTTGGCGGAGGAACCACCACCATCTCATAGGATAGTGAGCAAAGTGGCGATACCACTCGCAACTAATGTGACCTCCTGTATTCAAAAGCCAGCTACAAGAGGCAGATTTGAACTGAAGGTGAATATGGTGCAATTATTGCACACAAGCGGGCAATTCACAGGCTTGTCACACGAAGATCCACAGGTTCATCTACAAAACTTTTTGGAAATTAGTGACACTTTCGTTCCTTAAGGAGTCTCCATAGACTACGTGAGGCTCACGCTTTTCCCATTCTCATTGTTGGGAGAAGCGAAGAAATGGTTGAAGGCAGAACCTTCAAATTCGATCACAACATGGGATGATTAGCAAAGAAGTTCCTCATTCGATTCTTCCCATCAGGAAAAACTGCAAAGTTGAGGAGTGAGATTCTAAGCTTCAAGCAGAAATAAGATGAGAATCTCTATCATGCATAAGAGAGATTCAAGTCTCTTTTACATGATTGCCCAGATCACTAGCAGACCAATGAGGTTTTAGCTCACACTCTTGTAGAAAGTCTTGACCATAATACAAAGATTTTGCTAGATTCAGCGGCAGGTGGTCAAGCTTTAGAAAAGACATATGATGAGCTATACACTCTCCTCAACTATATTGCACAAGGTAATCCAGAGTGGAATGGTGATATGTCTAGGAATAGGGTGAAGAAGGTGGAAGGTATGATTGAGCTAGATAGTGTCAATGCATTAGCAACACAGTTGGCCAGTTTTCAGACTCAGATGATGACTCAGTTCAACAAGTTGAGTGCGACTCAAACTCAGGCTTAAGTTAATGTAGTGCAGTTGGTTCAGGCTTGGTACGAGACTTGCGGGTTGAGTGGTCATTCGGTAGACTTATGTGGAGCAAATCCGGAGTCGGTAAACTTCATAGGGAATGGACAGAAAGGAAATCTAAACTATGGGAATGCCTAAAATCAAAATTGGCAGGGTCAACCCAACTACTCTTGGGGAAGTAATCAAGATCAATAGAGCAAGCTACGCAGAATAACACTCAGGCCAGCAATATTGAGGACATGCTAAAAAAGATCATGGTCAATCAAGAATAGATTGCTGCTGAGCAAGCAAAGATGGCTGCTGACATAAAAAATCAGCAATTTGCCACAAAGATGTTAGAAGTGCAAATGGGACAGCTTGCTCAGGCATAGAATACAAGACCTCAAGGTGGTTTGCCTAGTGATATAGAAAAGCCAAAGCAAGTGATGAAAATCACCTTGAGGAGCCGGAAAGATTTGATTTATGCACCTCCAAAGAAAAATCATGAGGTGCAAGAAGAGTTGATCATTTCCAAGCAGACAGAGAAGCAGGCTGAGTTGAAAGAAGCTAGCAAAAAGGGAAAGTCTGAGTACCCTAATGAGAAGCCGATTGAGCAGCCTTGCAACAGACCACCTAAGTGTCATTATCCTTGCACATTTAGCTTAGTTTTGAGGATAACTTGATATACTACTAAGGTATTTAGTGTTTAAAGGGTGTATTTTGTGACTAACGTGTTTATTTATAGTTTTGGGCAGCATTTGGAACAAATGATAAGCTAAAAGAATCAACTAGAGTTTAGACGAGGAAACTAGCTTTGCTAGCTTGAGCTATGGCTATTCTAGCGTACTTGTATGAACTTTGTTGTGTTGTGTGGACTTATGTGTGTTGTGAGATCTTGTAGGAGACCTTTGTAGGAGTTATGGAAGATAATGGAAGCCTAAGAACATGCTACAAACCATTAGGACACAAAGCAAGGTGGAAAGAGTTCATAGGAGCAAAAATGGACGTCAAAAGACCCACCCCCGTGCCACGGAAGCTAGCCTCCGCAATTGGAGGCGTGACATGGAGGTGGGTAGCTTCAAGCTGCCAAATTCCAGAGGAAGTCCGCGTTATTGCATGATACGCCAGACAAACAGGGCTATGAGCAGCGTGTCACAGACTTGTTCCCGACGCGTGAAATTTTGCCTTCACTATAAATAGGACACTTGGTTTCAATTATAAACACCTTGGAACGACATTGGGATTGAAAAACACAAGGAGAAGGCTGCTTTAGGGTTCTTTTTCTCCTTTTTATCTTTACTTAATTCTTGTATGAACTACAACACTTTTGCAATCGTAAAGTAGAGTATGAGTGGCTAAACACCCTCGTTCTACGGTTGAGGCTACAACATGAATGTTTGACTATGGTTTTATGGTTGTTTTGATTGTTTATCTTGTCTTGTGATTGTTCCTACGTTCTTATTATTACTATTCTAGAGCGTCATGAACTTTAGGATACATCTAAGTCTCAAAACTAATTGACCATAGGAGTTAAGAGACGGAATGAAGAACGTAGGAGATATGGATCATATCTTTTGTTGTTAGTTAGCAATTATAAAGTATGATTTGTGGTTATGATAGAAATATACCTAAACTCCCCACTTGATTAATAAAATGGGAAGATAGATGAATGCATCCAAGTTAAATACTCACATCTCCGCTCAACGATGTAGTTGTGAGATTAATTTGAATAGATGACTTAGAGGATGACCATTCCCTTGTTATAATACCAACCTCGTAAACCAACGATCATGGATAAAAATTAACACAGACTATACATCATAGTTAATCATGAATGTGTAGTTATTGCCTCAACCCTTCATATCTCCATATATTGTTTACAATCCAAAGTTTTACATAGTCGTTAATTCTTATTTTTAGTTACAAAATAAAGTTCAACTCTTGGTTACGAAGAGCGTTCATTTAACTTCTATAGTATTAATTGAGATTAGATTGATTACTAAGCACAATTCCCTGTTGGATCAATATTCGGCTTCCAAGATCCACTGTATTACTTGCACGACCACTTACACTTGCGTGTGTGCCTGGGAGAAAACATATTGATATGAATCTTGACCAACCAAATATAATGCAACAAATGTGAGAATCAAAAAGGCTGCAAGAACGAGCCATACCCAATCGATAAGTCATCAATGTAAAACTCGCGACCAGCCAACTCCAAGGCATAAAGTGATTCCAATAACAATAATAAATGACAGCTAAATCCAACAACAATATGCTAACCACATCTCAAAGGAGAGACGAGCTCCCGAGGTACTATTTCAAGACATACTTCACATTGTTCAATGCAGTAACTATCATATGCGACCCCAATAAGAATCACTCAAACTATCCAATCCCTCCAGCACCTTACAACAATCAGTACACCATAACAATCATCAAACATATTAAGATAAAAAGGTTGTCCAAAGCCACAATATCCAAAACACCACTTCATGTTTCGTAAAGCTGTAAAACCATACTAGAATATGTAATTATGAAGAAGGGTCATAGAGGAGAGATTTCCTTGAAAAGAATATTCAATATCCCAATTTAAACAACCTGCCTCCTTGTAGGAACAACAAACAGATCCAAATCCAACAAGAAACTACTACAACTTATCGAAATATACAACTTTTCGTGACTAGAAGCTTAGAATCTCGATTCAACAAATATATAAGTGTACGAGATCCTTACCTTGCCAATATATCTCCCTAGATACTTAAAAATACTAAATAAGAACCTGATACTTTGTTGCTACAATACCCATGGTGATACTCCACGAAATCGATGGGACAAACTATACCAAAATGACGAGCTCGCAGCGTAGAGTAACTTTTGTTAAACTTCCGAGTTGAGAACCCTAACACTCATGGAGGATTTAGGGAATTTCCTTATGATTTTATATGAATTTTGGCTGATTTTTCTGAGTGATAACGAAGCTAAAACAACTTATATAAATCTAAACCGACATAGGGGCTAGGGGCTCACCTTGACGTGCCTACTTGTTCAGTCTTACAAAAATGCGAATATCTCTCTATTCTTAAGTCATATAGATGAACGGTTTAGTGCGTTGAAAACTAGACTCATAGAAATTTTATTTGGTATATTGGAGGCCCACTAATTCTTTATATATTGGGAGAAATACCCCAAGACATTCAACCCAAATTTTAAAAGAATTCCTTCAAGGAATTTACAATAACTTTTTTCCGACTTCTGTTTTGCAACTTGCTTGGCTTCAAAACTTAACATACAACCATTGTAAAATTAAAATAACTCATAAAACATCCTCCCTAACATGTTAAGACCTTAGTTATATCCCAAAAGTGTGAGATAATTGAATCGTTCAAACAGGCGGGGTGTTACAGAAGAATGGTTGGATCCCGAGCTAAATAGAGGATTTTAACTTTTACTATGCACTTTGAACTTTTAAAAAGGATTTGTACCACACTAATATTGATTCCATATTTTTGAAACAAGAAGCCTGACTTTCCACTAACTTAAGCTTCGGGGAGAGTATCTATTATTTTATCATCCATCTGACATAAAATTCCAGACTTATACTTATTTATTGTGTGTTTGGTGTAAGATTTCAAACTCACACATGCATTGGACTCATACTGCATCACATGGATTTCACATTATATCGTGATGGTTCATGGCTTGTTCTGTACCTTGGTTGGCTACTTTTTTTTGTTATCATTATTATCTTCATTATTTGTCTAGTTTTTCCCTATACTCCCTTGCTGACTAGATTTAGGTGGATCCCTGTAGTTAGTTTACCTTCCTGTAGTTTTTATTATATATTATCTTTTTTAGCTTTGTCAGCCTATGATGCCTACTGGGTACCTGTTATTTTGGTACTCATACTACACTCTGCATCTTTTTCTGATACATCACCTAGTACGAGCCACCCTCGTTGATCCTCCTATCATTCATGACCAGCTTTTGTTCGAATCATGGTGAGATCCTTGCATTTTGGAGACTTTACTGCTTTTCTTCTACCTTTATATCTATATTTTTATATTTTGGATAGACAACACTTGTTGTACAGCTACTCCGCTATTTAGACGCTATTGTACCAGTGACACTAGGTCCCGTGTTAGTTCTTGTGTATATATTATCTTCTCAATTACTTTAGAGCCATTTTTGTATATTTATTACTGTTAGTATGTATCTATACTGTTGGCCCCTATTTCCTTATATTTTCTCTTCCATTTTTCCTTAATTATATTGTATTATTATCTTCCACATCTTTGGGTTGGTTTTCCTACCGGGGGTTATGTAGGTGCCATCGTAGCTCAGTTATGGGTCGTGACAATAATCTTGCTTACAATGCCTAAACATTGCTTTACTAATAATACCATTTTCAAGAACCCTGTCAAAATGATCCCAAACATCAGATCTAGGTTGAATTTCTTTTCTTTTCTTTATAGTCTCAGTGTCGACTTAATTATCATTGCTATTACTAGGTAAGCTACCAGTTGAAACAATCTCACTAACTTGACTTTCATCAACCATCTATGTGAAATTAGAAAGTAAAATCAAAGAATTTAATAAATTTATAGACAACCTTAAGAGTTAAGACAACACTAGATCTAAATCAACAAGACAACAACACTAGACGAGTAGACGTAAACCAAAGTGAAATTCATGTGAAATCAAAATTTCTAAAAGATAGTAATCAACTGAATTACATATCCTTTATAGACAAAAATCAGAATTTCAAAATCAACAATATGAAAATCACATGAAATCAATTCAAATCAGAATTAGAGAAGTATAACAATAGAGAATTTCCACTTTCTTTCAAACTTCAACCAAATATTCTCCAACCCCTTACCAAATAATTTGCCTTTTTATAGAAAATTAGAGTTCTTAATCTCACATCCTTGATAATTAGTTTAATCTGATATATTAATATAACCTTTTCTTCAATATCATCAAATAAGAGGGAAGAAGAAAAACCAAAGAAAAGGGAAGAAGAAGAAAAGCCAGCATACCTGAGACGAAGAGGTTGACGGCTGACGAAATCATTGCTAGTCGAAGAATAAAAAACAATCGCTGCCTCCATCATAAAAATTGTTGCCTTTGCTATCGAAATTTCTATTTTCTCAGAAGTTTTGAGAGTGAGAGTTGAGACTTGAGAGCATAGGTTGTCTTAGTTAGGGATTTAGAGTAAAGATGAGTTGGGGTTTTGGGCTTGATTATCTGGGCCTTTTTGATTTTTAAATACCATTTGGGCTTAAGTATAATGAATATAATTAATAAGTATAACTGTATAAGTATATAAAGGATATATAATTTTGATTTTTGGATAAAACCGAATAACTTGGACTCCAAAACAAAAAACCAAACTGAGTACCAAAATATTTTAAAAAATAAAATTGTAACCAAATCAAAAAACCAAAAACCAAAAAACTAAATTAATTTAGTTTGGTTTAGTTTTTTGGTGTTTATGACCACACCTAGATAGTACCATTATATAGGTATCAATATTTCAAAACCAATTCAAAAAGAATCATCACATTTTGTATTTGTATTAGGAAATTATGCCTTTATGTTTGGGTAAAATTAGTTGTTGTTGGTTCTGGTGCATCATGGATGCGGAAAAAAAGTCACACTAGTAGACCTGTAGGTGTGGAAAAGGAGTTCATAGGTGTGAGGTACCTACTTCTATGGAGGTAGGGTATGCCATTGCAGAAATCACTGAGTGTTTAAAGTTCAGACTTCGTTTATTCACTAAAAAATAATTTTGGTGAGCGAGGAAGCTCCAATTGAGGTGATTATGCATTTTTATTGTATAATCATTAGGTATGTGATTCTACCTTTATTTTTATCATTTTCCAATATCTATTTTATTTTTTATGATTTTGAGTAATAAAATTGAGATTTGAAACCCCAAAGTTAAGAAATCAAAAGTTTTTCATTTTAGGATCAATTTGTGATCGATTGGTGTTGATTTTTGAAAATTGAGGTCCTTGTAGTATGAGTAAATTTATTTTGGCTTCAATTTACTGAGTTATTGATTATTTATTCATTTTAAACCGTGTATGGATACAAAAATTGGAGGATTTTGAGCTTAAAGTTAAGAAATTGTATTTCTATGATTTCAAGGTCGATTTTTACTCTAGTCTCAATGAAATTTAATATTTGAACTCCTCATATTATGGGTAATGTGATTTTCAAATTAAAATTTTAGTTTCCCTTATGGGCTTGTGGTTGACTTTTGGGTTGACTTTTGGGTTTCCATTTGGACCCGGAGTAGAAGTATAGCAATATGGGTAATGATGGACTCGTATTTACATGTAAAACTTGTTCTTGAAAGATTTGAGGTGAATTGAGGATGTTTTAGAAGATAAGTCATTTTGGTGGAGATTCGTGGGGCGGTTGTTCGGCTTTGATGTAGGTTATGACTTAACTTTCTTCAGACTTTGCTTGGGTGGGTACTTATTATGTAAAGCATGCTATGGTTGGGTGAATTTGTAGATTTTAGGACTAAATGAGATAGATTATCATTGTAATGCCCAAATCAGGGATTATATTATTTTGGGTGACAAGAACTTAGATTTTTGGCTTGATATTGAGGCTCGTAGCCTGTGTTGAAGGGGTGGTTATGATTCTGAGATTTTTGGACATATCTGTTGTATCTGGATTCTTTTTAACTTACATGATCATGCATATTCATTCATCTCATGGTACATGGAAACTATGAATTGAAAGAAATAATTTGAAAAATATGTTGAAAAAAAATATGATTTTAATCTTGGTTCGAGTCCAGGTCATTGATACTAATTTTAGTCCCGATTTGAGTCCGAAACAAGACTTATTAAAATCTTGATTTGAGTTTGGGTAATTGATATTGATTTTAGTCTCAGTTCGAGTCCAGACAAGATACGTGTAATCTCAGTTTGCGTCATAACCTAATTTTTGGTCATGATAGCACCTACAACCCCTAGTAGGCGAACCAATCCCCGTAGACCGAAATGGTTAGTAATGGGCTACTACCTATTAGGTAAGACGAAGAACCAGAAATGTATATGGAAGCAAGGGTTATGTGAGAAGAATAGTAACAATAGGAGTACATGTAAAACATACGGAAGATAAACCAACACCCAAAACCTGGCATCATGGCATATAAGAGCCGAATCTACATAAGGAGTACAAAGGGTCCAACATAATACATATACATCATGTCTATCAAGCTAAGAGAGTACAAAATGTACAAAAGATAAACTAAAGTCAAACTCCGATTTCCAAGAGCTCACCCTCAGTCTGGGACGGTCCAAAATCCCCAAGCACGAGTCTCCCACAAGCTAGCGGTGATGGCTCACACTAGGATCTGCACCAGAAGATGCAGAGTGTAGTATGAGCACCAAATTTGAAGCAAATTGTACCCCGTAAGTATCATAGGCCGACTGAGAACATATAAGATAAAAGCATAGTAACAAACATAATAGAAAAAAATAGTCCCAAAAACTATGAAGAAGTACACATAAACTAGCCCAGAGGGAAGAGCAAGTAGAATATATATACAACAGGCACATGTAAAAGTAAGAGAAGACGCACCTGGAGTCCTCGCAACAATAGTATAAATATAAGAAGTTTTAGAAATGGGCGGTATACCGATACCCTCTGGTAGACAGGGAAGGGAGAAGGCGAATAAAGATAGGCATGCTCAGAAAATAGGAATAAATAACCAAATTAATCATACCAAACTTAAGACAAGAACTAACAACCTCTTAGTATCTAATCTCATTTATATAACCATGACAAGGTACAATATAGCGGTAAAGTAACAAGAGTGTACCTACAGTACCCTAGATGCCCATACAACCAAGGAATGCAATCAAGTGAAAACAAACCCTCTGGACGCCCATACAACCGGCGTGTACACTCAACAAACAACAAACAAGGGTGGAGCCTCAAATAATTAATGATATGATGCATGATGATCTCTGGGTGGAACAGTAACTCTGTATGTACCTCCTCCGGTTCCTAATGGGCCTAGAAGGTAGGTTCCATGGAAGGAATCTGCCCGTATACCCCTACTCCACCGTATACCCCTTCTCTGGCACTCACAGCCCAAAGCCCCTGGTCCGGATCGGCAAGGTCCATAGAGGTCCCCGACCCCATACTATAAATCAATCTCGAAAATATCGTCTGGAGTAGGTTCGGATCCAAGATGGAGACTCAAGTCTTAAAACATGCATGCCCACAATCTATCCAGGTCTAAAACAGTGGGAAAAGTCTCAAAAACCCCACCAAGGGTGCCCGAGCATAACCGGGTCTAAAAAAGTAGTAAAACATCTCTGATGCTTGGTCCGACTGAGTCTAATACCATCTCAAATCAGTAGGAAAATCCAACTAGCACCATAGAAACCATATTTTAAATCTCTTTTAGCCCAAGAAGATCCATTGATCACGTCCAAATCATTTCTAAGTCATTTCCATCTAAAAGGTCCCCTAGGACCATGCAAAGTTTAGAAAAATAATTACTAGTAGCCTCGAAGCCAAAAACCGTAGTAAAATGTGGTAAAATCCTCTTTATATGTATGTAAATGACATGATCAAACACATATAGCCACCCAGCAGCTACAACCAACCTATCGGCCCTGCATAGGCTCCGATCGCTCTACAACACACATAACCAACGTAAAATCGTGATAACGATGTCCAGGACTCATAGACACTCACAAATAATCCACCATCTATGGTCTAGAGTTAAAACAAGGTCACACAGGACCACAAGGGTGATAAGATCAAGGTACGAGGAATACTACACACAACGGAGGAAAGAACGATATGGACAGTAAAAAGAAGTCAATGGTCTTTGGAGCCAAGCTAATAAATCCAACCCAAAGATGCCAACTAGTACACTTTTATCCGATATATGCAATGTCTAGGGAGTTTAGATTGTAACCTACCTATCATTCGACGATAAGCTGCTGGCACGATGATATTCGAGGCCGAATGGCTCTGAGAAGCTCCGAATGATAATCAAACTATCAAAAACATAAATAACACATCAAAATGAGTCTAACGATACCTATAATGCTACAATTGTACCTGGGTCGAAATCTGGGTCAAAAGCAAGCCCGTGTGGCCCACAATCCAAAACCAAATATGGAAAGAAGCATGATGTCCACAACAATGCCAAGAAGACATGCTCCAAAAATGAGTAATTTTGGCCAAGGGGAATGCCCCAAATAGCTCGCTCAAGAGAGGGCTTAAACGGTGGATTTTTAAGGATGAACAACCAAAAAAATGAGCAAGAAAGCTTACCATAAAGCGAGAAATTATTGAATGAGGTAAATTGAGCAAGCCTACAATCATGCAATCACAATAGGAGCAGAATCTTCAAGAAAACCAAGCTCAGAGAGCTTACAAACAATGGTAATTTCTTAGAAAACAAAGGAAGAGCAAGTTGGGGAAGAAGACTCCCCAACTATTGACGAAGCACGGATAATAGATGAACAAAGGTTTCCCCAAGGTTAGGAACTAATTTGGAGCTATTTGGTTGAGAGAATTTGAGTTTAGAGTTGAGAAATGAACGAGGAAAGACCTGGAAAAATGAAGGCCAAGGCATATATACCAGTTGGGCGCTGGTCAGCACCATCGCGCTCATGGAGACCTGCGCCAAGGCCCGATCGCATGCAGAGGGGAGCCATCGGCTCTGGCAGGCAGGCGCTGGCCTAGCGCCAGCGCTGAAGGCCTGCAACTGCACTAAAACCAGCTGCACTATGAATTTTCAAGAGGTGTTTCGAGCATGATCAGAACCCGATATTCAAAATCTAATAAAGCTAATAGAGTAAAAATGACGTTTTGGACTCAACAGAATTGATGAAACTTCCATACGAGGTTGTTTTAGAGAAATGTTGACCCAAGTCAATGCTAACTAAAACTAATTAACTAGCCAAAATGAGCTTGGGTCACCCAAGACCTGAACCAACCACCAACCTAACCCAAACTCAGCATTCCAGAGCTGATGGAATCATCGAATTTCAAATCTGACACTCTGATCATTGAAAGCTGATCAAAGTTACACTTTCAACTCCAAATGGCCTGAAAACAGAGAAAGCAATGAAAAACCCACATCAGAAGTTCTTAGTCCTCAACTAAAGGTTCGACTATGCCAAACTCAATGCTCCAGAGTTAACAGAACTGTCAGAATTCAATTCCGAGTACCTTAGCTAAGAATGTTGACTAAAGTCAATGATATTCTAACTTAAGGCTCTAAAATAGGCAAACAACCAAAACAACCAATCAAACGACCAGGGCACCGAAACTACCGGTCCCAGCAAGCCATAAATGATTTGGGTTCTCTATAGGAAAGCTCTAACTGTACAATGAATACGTAAACGCGAAGATGATCAGAAGGGTCATTACAACATCCACTACTAAAACGACTTTCGTCTTTAAAGGTCAAGAAGAAGAGAGTGCCCAAAGGCTCAAACAACTATGGATACTGAGCACGGATATCACTCTCGGTCTCCCAAGTAGAATCCTCGATTGGATGATGCCTCCACTAAACTTTCACAACCAGAATCTCACTAGATCTCAATCTCTTGGTATCTTTGGCAAGAAAAGCTATTGACTCCTAGACAAAGGATAAAATCCCATCTAACTAAATCGAATCCCAATGCAGAAACTCATTTGGAACATACCGGTGCAACATCAAAACATGAAAAACTAGATGCATAGCTGAAAACATCGGAGGAATAGATAACATGTAGGCAACACTACCAACCCTCTGTAAAATCTCAAATAGCCCAATGAACCTGGGGCTATGCTTACCCCGCCGACAAAATCTCATCACGCCCTTCATGGGTGATACTAGAAGGAATACCAAGTCACCAACACTGAACTCCAAGGCACAAAGTCTACAATCAGCGTAGCTATTCTACCTACTCTGGGCTGCTCTAAGTCTATCCTAAAACACACGGACTCAGTCTAAGGAATCTCGAAGCAAATCTGTACTCTGCGGTCTAGACTCTAACCCATCAAACCAACCAATCGGTGATCTGCAATGCCTACCATACAAAGCCTCAAAAGGTGCCATGGCGATGCTCGAATGAAAACTATTATTGTAAGCAAACTCGGCCAATGGTACAAACTGATCCCAAGAACCTCCAAAATGAAGAACACAGGCTCAAAGCATATCCTCTAGGACCTGGATGGACCTCTCAAACTGACCATCTGTTTGAGGGTGGAAAGCAGTACTAAGCTGAACCTCTGTATCCAAATATCGATGAATAGCTCTCCAAAATTAAGATGTGATTTGAGTGTCACAGTCTGAAATGATAGAAGATGGGACACCATGCAACCAAAAAACCTCACGAACGTAAATCTGAGCTAGCCTCTCGGCACTATAAGAAGTTTTAACAGGCAAGAAATAGGCTAACTTAGTCAGCCAATCCACAACAACCCAAATGGAACCAAAACCCCTGGAAGTACGAGGCAAACCAACCATGAAATACATAGTAATCCCTTCCCACTTCCACTCAGGAATGGGAAGTCGCTGCATCAACCCACCAGGTCTTATGTGCTCGAACTTCACTTATTGACAGTTCAAGCGCTAAGACACGAACTTTGCTACATCCCGCTTCATACCACTCCACCAGTAAAGCTGTATCAAGTTTCTATACATCTTTGCCACACCAGGATGAATGGAGTATCTAGAACAATGTGCCTCATGGAGTATCAATTGAATCATATCACCAACCATCGAAACACAAAGTCAACCACCAAACCTCAGAACCCCATCTGAATCTAGAGTAGCCCAGTTGGTCTCACCCTGAACAACCTGATCTCGAAGGTCACACAACCGCTGATCCTCAAACTAATAGCTCTATATCTGATCAACAATAGTAGACCAAACCTCAACACTAGTAAGAACACAACTGGGATTCGACAAATTGAGCCTAACCAAGCAGTTAGCCAAGGACTAGATGTGCAAGGCCAATGGTAGCTCAGAAACTAAAAGTGAAACTAGGATGCCCATACTCACTGCTTTTCGACTCAAGGCATCCGATACCATGTTTGCCTTTCCCGGATGGTACAAAATGGTGAAATAATAGTCCTTCAGTAACACTATCCATCTTCTCTGCCTCAAGTTTAGCTCTCGTTGACTTATAATGTACTGAAGACTATGGTGATCGGTGAATATCTCACAATGAACTCCATATAAGTAGTGCCTCTAGATCTTGAGCGTGAAAACTACCGCCGCCAACTCTAAATCATTGGTAGGGTAATTGTGGTCGTGAACCTTTAGCTACCTCAATGCATAAGCAATCACAGGACCCTTCTGCATCAACACACAACCAAGACCAACCCTAGAAGTATCACAATAACAGAGAAGCTCTGAACCTCAACTGACAAAGTCAATACAGAAGCTAAAGTCAACAAGGCCTTAAGCCTCTGGAAGCTATCCTCACACTGGTTCGGCTAGTCAAAGGTGCTGCTATGGAAGAAAACCCCTCAACAAACCATTTGTAGTACCCGGCTAACCCAATAAAGTTGCAAACCTCTGTAGGAGTAGCAGGTCTAGGACAATCATGCACTGCTGAAATCTTACCCAGATCAACTCTAATCCCATCCTTAGACACCATGTGTCCTTGGAATGCAACTGACTCAAGCCAAAACTCGCACTTTGAAAACTTGGCTTAAAGCCGATGATCTCTCAAAGTCTGAAGTACAGTCCTCAAGTGATGCTCATGCTCATCTCTACTCCAGGAGTATATCAGAATGTCGTTAATGAATACTATCACAAAAGAGTCCAAATATAGGCTAAGCACCCTTTGCATCAGATCCATGAAAGCTACAGGGGCATTACTCAACCCAAGTGACATCACCAGGAACTCATAATGGCCATAATATGTCCTGAATGCTGTCTTAGGGATGTACTCCACCCTAATCCTCAACTGATGGTAGTCGAACCTCAAATTAATCTTTGAAAATATGACTGAACCCTGAAGCTGATCAAACAAGTAATCAATCCTCGGCATCAGATACCTATTCTTCACTATCACCTTATTCAGTTGCCGATAATCAATACATATCTGCATCGACCTATCGTTCTTCTTAACAAATAGAATAGGAGCACCCCAAGGTGACACACTCAGTCTAATAAACCCCTTAGCTAAAATGTCCTGGAGCTGCTCCTTAAGCTCTTTAAACTCAGCCAGAGCCATACAGTAAGGAGAACTAGAAATGGGCCTGGTGCCTAGCTCTAACTCAATTGCAAAGTCTATATATCTCTCAGGTAGAAGTCCTGGCAAGTTGGTAGGGAACACATCTAGGAAGTCTCTATCCACAGGAACATACTTAAGGGAAGAAGGGTCGGCACTAGCATCTCGGACATATGCTAAATAAGCCAAACACCCTAGCAAAATTAATTTCCTAGCTCGAAGTCAAGAAATGATACCTGACAGTGCGCGGATGACAGAATCCTGCCACACAAATGAGGATACACCGGGCATGACTATGGTCACAGTCTTGGCATAGAAATCCAAAACCCCACGATGAGGGGATAACCAATCCATGCCTAAAATCACATCAAAATCTACCATATCAAGTACCAATAGGTCACCCCAAGTCTCTAAATCACCCACAGTAATCATGCAAGATCTCATAATCTAATCCACTACTAAAGACTCTCCTACTTGGGTCGATACAAATACAGGCACAAATAACGGCTCACTAGCCAGCCCCAAACAAGGCATAAAATATGCAGATACATACGAACAAATGGATCCAGGATCAAATAATTCAAAAGTTGGGCGATGACATACATAAATCGTACATGTAATCATAGCATCCTAGGCCTCTGCCTTCGGTCTACCAGGGACTGCATAGAACTAATGACGACCACCATCTGACCGACTACCATCCCTACCACCTATCCTGCCTCGTGGGCCACTACCTTTACCCTGACTACCACCTCCTCGAGCCAGTGGTTGAAGTGAGCAAATAGGCCAAGCTGGCTGAGCGGTAGGCTAAATTGTGCCCCACTAGGGGAAATCTCTGGCATAATGACCAACTACACCATAAGTAAAACAAGCCTCTGATGAACTATTTTATCGGGATGAACCAGAAGAACCCATATGGCCACCAAGACTTGATGCCCCAGAATCTGTACCTCTCAATGGCTTACCATTATGACCATGCTAACTGCCCTGACCCTGCTCAAAGTGAGAACCAGAAGCCTTGAGTGATGCCTGAACCGATTGACTAGTCTGACCCTGATACTGCTGTGGCTGATAACCTTGGCCCCACTAGCCTGAACCCCTACCACCATAACGAGAACCACTGTAGCTACCCTTATGTCGAGGCCTCTTATCTCTAGCCCCGGTGTCATGATAATGTGAATCCTCTACAGTATGGGAATAGTCCACAATAGCTTGGAATGATCGACCAATAGCAACCAATATCTCTGCAGGCTCTCTAAACTCTCTTTGCATCCCCCAAATAAATCTACAGACTCTGTCAGACTCAGTAGGCATAATCATAGCCCCAAATGGAGCAAGCTGATGGAAATGGGTCTCGTACTTTAAAACGGTCATAGCATACTGAGTAAGTCTAGTGAGCTCCTCTCTCCGCTTCTCTCTGTCACTTTGAGGTAAGAACTTGGCCATAAAGGCCTCATAAAACTCAAACCAAGTCAAAGGGGTGATGATGATGGTCTGCAAGCAACCTGGGCCCTCCACTATAACTTTATTGGGCCCTCCAGCTGATATATAGTGTAGCCAACCCCGTGAGTCTCCAATAACCCCAAATCATGCAACATCTCCTCACAGGTAGTAATAAATTCATGGGGGTCCTATCCAGGAGTACCCGCAAACCTCGAAGGTGCCAATCTCAAGAATCTACCCAGTGCCTTTTGCTCCGTCTCTATCATAGCTGGGCAAGGAGCAAGTGGCTGTGCAACTGAAGGGATAGTAATAACCTCAGCATGGGGAGCCACAGTAGCAGGCTGCGCTCCTGAACTTGGTGCATCCAGGGCTGCCCCTTGAGTGGATGTCTGTGATACCTCAGAAGGATGCTCTCCAATCATACCCAATAGTTGCAATAGTAAACCCCAAATATCTGAAGACTGAGCTGGGGTTGAAGATGACACAGGAGCTGATACTGAAGCTGGTGGTACCTAGGCTTCTCCCTGGCACACATGCTACTCGGGAGCGAAGTCTGGCTTATGTTCATGCTCGGGCTCTATATCAACTCTAGCAGCACTAGCAGTTGCCAGTGCTCAGGGACGTCCTCACTCCTACCTCTACGACCTTCTCAGCCCTTTGCTGTAGTCAGGGGCTTATCTTCGCCTGACGATGACGATCTCGTATGAGCCATCTGCGGGAGAATGAATAAGAACAAGTGAGATTTCAAGAAACTTCTAAGGATTACGCACGATACAGAAGAAAGTAAGAGAGTCATATTTCCTAAGATGTCACCATAGCCTCCCAAAAGATTGAGTACAGACATATCTGCCCCGATCCGCAGGACTCTACTAGACATTGGCTCCTATACAGATTATACCGATGAACCTAGGCTTTGATACCAAGATGTCATAACCCAATTTCTCATTCATGATGGCACCTACAAACCCTTAGTAGGCGAACCAATCCCTGTAGCCCATAAAGGTTAGTAATGGGCTACTACCTATCAGGTAAGTGGAAGAACCAGCAATGTATACAAAAGCAAGGGTTATGCAAAAATAAAAGTAACAACAAGAGTATATGTAAAACATACGGAAGCTAAACCAACACCCAAAACCTGGTATCATGGCATATAACAGCCGAATCTTCATAAGGAGTACAAAGGGTCTAAAATAATACATATACATCATGTCTCCGAAGCTAAGAGAGTACAAAATATACAAAAGATAAACTAAAGTCAAGCTCCTATTGCCAAGAGCTCACCCTCAATCGGGGATGGTCCAAAATCTCCAAGCACGAGTCTCCCATGAGCCAGCGGTGATGGCTCACACTAGGATCTGCACCAGAAGATGTAGAGTGTAGTATGAGCACCAAATGCGAAGAAAATTGTACCCAATAGGTATACTAGGCCGACTAGGCACATATAAGATAAAAGCATAGTAACCGATAGAATAGAAACAAATAGTCATGAAAATCTTCAAAGAAGTACACAAAAATGAGCCCAACAGGAAGACAACAGAAAGCAATATACAAGGCTATCAAGTAGAATATATACACAACATGCACAGGTGAAAGTAAGAGAAGACACACCTAGGGTCCTCACAATAATAGTATATATATAAGAAGTTTTAGAAGTGGGCGGTATACCGGTAAGCTCAGGTAGACAGGGAAGGTAAAAGGAGAATAAAGATAGGCATGCTAAAAAAATAGGAACAAATAACCAAATTAATCATACCAAACTCAAGCCAAGAACCAACAACCTCTCAGTATCTAATCTCATATATATAACCATGACAAGGTGCAGTATAGTGATAAAGTAACAAGATTTTACCTATAGTCCACCGACTTCCCATACAACCGAGAAACACAATCAAGTGAAAACAAAGCCTCCGGCTGCCCATAAAACTGGAGCGTACACTCAACAAATAGAAATCAAGGGTGGAGCCTCAAACAATGAATGATATGATGCATGATGATCTCTGGGTGGAACAGTTACTCTGTAAGTACCTCCCCTGGTGCTGAACGGTCCCAGCAGATAGGTTCCATGGAAGGAATCTGCATGCATACCCCTACTCCGCTGTATACCCCTCTTCCGGCACACGCAGCCCAAAGACCCTGGTCCAGATCAGCAAGGTCCATGGAGGTCTCGGACCCCATACTATAAATCAATCTTGAAAATATTGTCCGGAGTATGTACTGATACAACATGGAGACTCATGTCTCAAAACATGCATGCCCAAAATCTGTCCATGTCTAAAAAACTGGGAAAAGTCTCAAAAACCCGGCTAAGGGTACCCGGGCATAACTGGGTCTAAAACAATTGTAAAACATCTTTGATGCTCAATCCAACCGAGCCTAATACCATCTTAAATCGGTAAGAAAATCCAACTAGCACCACGGCCCGACCGAGTCTAGCAATAACAGTAAAAGTGTGATAGTAACCATATTTTAAATCTCTTTTCCCCAAGAAGATCCACTAATCAATTCCAAATCATTTCCAAGTCATTTCCGTCTAAAACGAGCCCCCAGGGCCATGCAAAGTTTAGAAAAATCAATACTAGTAGGCCCGAAGCAAAAAACTATAGTAAAACGTGGTAAAATCCTCTTTATATGCATGTAAATGACATGATCAAACACATATAGCCACCTAGCATCTCACAATCAACCTATCAGCCCTACACAGGCTCCAATCGCTCTACAACACACACAACCAGCCTAAAATGATGATAACAATGTCCGGGACTCACGAACACCCTTGAATAACCCACCATCTATGGTCCAGAGTCAAAACAAGGTTACACCAGACCACAACGGTGATAATATCAAGCTATGAGGAATACTACACATAATGGAGGAAGGAACGGTACGGACATGGAAAAACAATCAATGGTCTGTGGAGCCAAGCTAATAAACCCAACCCAAAGATGCCAACTAGTTCACTTAAATTCGATATATGCGAAATGTAAGGAGTTTAGACCGTAACCTACCTATCGTCCGATGACAAGCTTCTAGCATGATGATATCTGAGGCCGAATCGCCTTGAGAAGCTCCGAATGATAATCAAACTATCAAAAATATAAATAACACATAAAACGAGTCTAACGATAACCATAACGCTATAATTATTGCCAGGTCAAAATCGGGGTAAAAAGCAGGCCCCTAGGACCCATAACCTGAAACTAAAAATGGAAAAAAGCACGATATCCACAACGATTCCAAGAAGACATGCTCCACAAAAGAGCAATTTTGGCCAAGGGGAAAGGCCCAAACATCCCTCTCAAGAGAGGGCTTAAAGGGTGGATTTTTAAGGATGAAAAATAAAAAAGTTGAGCAAGAAAGCTTACCACAAAGTGAGAAATTATGCTAAGGAGGAAAATTGAGCGAGCCCACGATCATGCAATTACAATAGGAGCAGAATCTTCAAGAATACCACACTTAGAAAACTTACCAACAATGATGATCTCTCAGAAAACAAAGGAAGAGCAAGTTGGGGAAGAAAACTCCCCAACTATTGATGAAGCACGGATAATCGATGAACAAAGGTTTCCCCAAGGTTAGAAAATGATTTTGAGATAATTGGTAGAGAGAAATTGAGTTCAGATTTAGGAAATGAATGAGGAAAGAGCTGGAAAAATGAAGGACAAGGAATATGTTCAAGCTGGGCCCTGGTCAGCGCCATTCGCGCTAAACCAACGCCATCGCGCTTAAAAGAGGCCCGCGCAAAGGCGCGATCGTGCGCAGAGGGGCATCATCGGCGCTGGCAGGAAGGCGCTGGCTTCGAGCCATAACCCACAAGGGCTGGCCACAGGCTAGGGCGATCGTGCTTCCAGGGCGCCATTGGCGCTGAAGGCCTGCAACTGCACTAAAACCACCTGCACTAAGAATTTTCACGGGGTGTTCCGAGCATTATTGGAACCCGATATTCAAAAACCTATAATGCTAATAGAGTGGAAACGATGTTCCAAACTCAACGGAATCGATGAAACTTTCAAACGAGATCATTTTAGAGAAATGTTGACCTAAGTCAATGATAACTAAAACCAACCAACTAGCCAAACTGAGCTCGGATCACCTGGGACCTGAACGAACCACAAACCTAACCCAAACACAACATTCTGGAGCTGATGGAATCGTCAGATTTCTAATCTGACGCTCCAATTATCAAAAGTTGACCAAAGTTACACTTTGAACTCCAAATGGCCTGAAAATAGAGAAAGCAATGCAAAACACATACTAAATGTTCTTAGGCCTCAACTAAAGGTCCATCTAGACCAAACTCAAGTCTCCAGAGATAACAGAACTGTCAGAATTCAATTTTGAACATGTTAGCTAAGAATGTTGACTAAAGTCAATGATATTCTAACTTAAGGCTCTAAAATAGGCAAATGGCCAAAACAACCAAATGAATGACCATGGCATGGAAACTACCGGTACCAACAAGCCATAAATGACTTGGGATCGCTACAGGAAAGCTCTAACAGTACAATAAATATGTAAATGCAAAGATGACTGGAATGGTTATCACAATTTAGAGTGCAGGATATTTGGAAGTCCTAGTTCGAGTTAGGTCATGAAATTTGGATTTCATGAATCTGCCATAGGTTCCATATCACAGAACATGAATAGAGTGGATATATATCGATATGTATTGGCCATTGTATATCATCACATATCATTGCATTGCATTATTATTTGGATTGTAGTTCTGACTGTGATAAAAATTATACTATTTTTTTATATTGAACTGTGTTACGTCCTTTCTAACACTCAAGTATAACTAGTAAGTCCAGATATCGATCCCACAGAGAATTGACAAATTGATAACTAAAATGAATCATATTCTAACTATTGTGATGTAAACAAGAAAATAGTGATCGGTTTAGATTATTAACTACTAATAACTATGATTCTAATACTTACGATGATTTTTAGTTTATTTTGTGATCTTAGAGATGATTAGTGATCCAGTGTTGTGGACTTAGAATAATCCAGTTGAGTTATTGATTAGCTACCTTGACTGATTTCCTGAGTTACTAGTTGTGAGTTTATATTTGCGATGTTGAGTGTCTTTCCATACTGCCTCTATGCCTACTCGACTATTCCTAATGCCTATATTCCAATGGTCATTGATCGATAGTGAAATGCATGTGATCATCTTCCATATTAACTAAGCAAGGCTAACTGATATATTCCTATCCATATTAGTGAATCATTTCCCCTAGAAGGGTTCCAAGATCAATCTCTACCTTTTCTTATTGCAAATGCAAGTTCCCTATTTCTAGTCTAATTTACGAACCATAGAATAGTACTTAATATTTGGCTAGAAAATTAAGTAATTAAGAGCAAGAAAAGATAAGCAACTCAATAGTGAAAATCTAATCAAAATTACTTAATATTAAAAAAAAACATTCATATTCATCCACAACCCTAGATACTATGAGTTTATATACTCATGAACTGATTACAAACCCAATAATTCACGAATAAGAAAAGATTCAAGTTGGTTTTTAGTCGAATTGACCATTCTCGGCCAAACTACTAAATTTGGACTGTGGCGTTACCTTATGTGGTGCCTTTTGCGGTACCATAATGTCTCTAGGTAGTCCACTCGTGGCCACTGGTCCATTGCACTATGTGGACACCTGGGGCATTGCCCAGGTCCCTTCCGTAGTGCGTTTTCACCCTTTTTTCATCATTTTACCTCCATTAAGCTCCCGTTTTGATCACCTATCCATGGACATGCTCCAAATTACCATTCTTAGCTCCTACACAGACTTCAAAGCTCTAATATTGCTCCAATATGCTCTAAATCCATCCTAAATCCTTCATCTTTCAACCTACACATCAAGACACGCTACACAAGCGTATTTCATATAAAGTAATCTCAAAAGTGTCTTAAAATAAGTAAAATGTGAGGCAATCTATAACATAAAATTACTACTTTTAGCCTCACATTAAGACCCCACATTTAAAAACTTTCTAACCCTCGAGTAAGCTCTATCCCATAACTACAATTCTTTTAATTCAAATAGAAACTAGTTCACTCAATTTTAGAACACACCTAATATAAACATCAAGCATCTCTTCACTTTGTGCCTTTTCTTTAAGTTAAACTCATAACAACCCGCTCAAGACATCCTAACCTCAAGAACAAACTTAAGTAAATATGCATGAAAGGTTAGAGGAAATCACAAGATAGAAGATCAAACGTTTAAGCATATTGTACTATGGGCATATGATGAAAGAAATTCCATTTCACTCATAGAATAGTATGCAAACATGGACATACGATGCATAAAACTCTCACGCTTACAAAGAAAATTCATATGCAATAAAAGGTTAACCACGAGCTTTTCCATAGTGTACTTGTTCTACTAATTCAAGAAAGTTCATGTCTAGGGTCAAGTAGGTATTCATTGGTTGTAATGTAGGCTAAGGGATGAGTGGAGATATTTTAGATAATATAGTGACTAATCCTCCCTAGGCACTTTTAATACATCACTTCTTTTCACTTTTTAGCGCTTTCAACTTCTCTAAGCTATTTTCTTCACTCTTCTTTCATTCTATCCCTTTCTCTTCTCTTTTTATTGAGCTAACTTACTACTTAGCACAAATTCTATTTTTATATTACACTTTTTCTTTCTTTTTCTTTTTCTTTTTCCCATGCTATACTCTTTGATTTAGCGCACACATTAACTTTCTTTCTTTTTCAAGTTTTACAACTCACCACCTTCCTTCTTATTCTTTTTTTCTAACTTCCATGAAGCGCTTAACACTTGATCAAGTTCCCTACCAGAGTTCTTTGGATCAAATAAGGTCTAAGAACAAAAGGGATTAGGCTACAAATGTGTCTATCAAAGTAATTTGGCTAAAGGCTCAAAAGGGCTTATTATGGATACATTCAAGAGTAAGTACAAGAGAGGTTATACAGAATGGCTAATCAAATAATTTCCCCTATCACTTTCTAAACATGACTAACTTTGTTTCACTTCACAAAACACACAAGACAAGTTCTAGACACCAGTTAAACACATAGAATTCAACTAATTCCTCACATCACACATCACACATATTTAACACATGTATACTATCACATATATTTTTAGTCGATAATCACCAAGAAAATTCATATTAAGAACATCCATACAAGTCATGAAAATGAGCGTAGGTCTCTTAAGCAAGGTTATCTTCTTATCTTTGGCATAAATTTTCAAACAAACCAAGCTTGTATTCATAGAGGTGATATCCTAACTTAAGGATCTACCCTACAAGAGATCATCCTACCTTCTAAAAACAAAAACTAATCTAACTAATAAAACTACTAAAAAAATAAACTAAAAAAATTAAAATTTTCTCGTTTCAATGGTCATCCTTTCAAGAAAAGAACTTACTGGAATAAAAATCAAAAGGTCGAAAGATGATCTATTAAAATACTAAATAAAAACAAAAGATAACTAAAAGCTAGGAAAATCTTTTTGTAATTTTTTGTTTTTCTCATATTTTTTTTTCAATTATCACCTAAAAAGTAAAATCCTATAACTAATACTATGACACACTCCCATAACCAAAATAAAAACTAAATAAAAATAAACTACAACAACATATTCATATAAAATAATATCATATCCACCAACGTAGGAGTAAAAATAACACATCATAGGATATAAATCTGTAATGACCCTTTTGGTCATTGTCGCATTTTTGCTTTTCTTGTACTGTTAGAACATTCTTGTAGTGACCCCAAGTCATTTATGTCTTTCTAGAACCAATGGTTCATTGTTCTTATCATTCGTTAGGCCGTTATGACTATTTTCATGTTTTAGAGCTTAAACTTAGAAAATCGTTGACTTTAGTCAACATTCTTAGCTAACATGCTAGGAATCAAATTTAAACAGATCTGTTAGCTCCAAAATATGGATTTTGGTCTAGTTGGACATTTAGTCAGGGACTGGTAACTTCCAGTATGATTCTATCTCACTTTTTGAGATTTTAGGCCAATTGGAGTTAGAAGTTTGACTTTGGTCAAAATCAATGATCAGAGCATCAAATTTGAAATCCGATAGTTCCATCAACTATGAAATTCGAGTATGGGTTAGGTAAGTGGTTGGTTTAGGTCTCGGGTGACCTGGGCTCATTTTAGGTATTTGGTTGGTTTCATTAAGTGTTGACTTGGGTCAACATTCCTCCGAAACGACCTCTAGTTGTATGCTTTGTTTGTGTGTATCAGGTTTATATTATGCCTTGAACCTCCCGTGGAAGTTTTTCATTTCACTGGTTTCTTATAATAGGGAAGTGTTAAGCGCCAACGGCGTCGGGGTGGCGTGATTGTGCTAGTCTGTTGCCTCCCTTTAGCACCAATGGCGCCAGTTCATCACTGATGGTGCTAGGCTACTGTGCCTACCTTCAGTGCTATCAGCATCAGGCCGACGCGATCGCACCAACATACCTCCAGTCCCTTCAGCGTGATTGAACTAGTCTGCCATCCTTCCTTCAGCACTAATGGCGCTAGCCTGCGACTTGCAATATAAATAAACTCTCCCTTAAAATTTCAGACAATTTCTTCATTTTTCTCTCACTCCAAAATAGATTCCCTCTCCTAAGAGTTGTTCCATATCAATTTCTAGCATGAGAATTCATAATTTGGCAGACTTACTTGCTTCCTCCCTCATTTTGGTAAGTTTTCTTCCCCAATTTCTCCTCTTACATGGCTAAGAACCTCTATCAATGAACTTAGAATAACTTGAGGTTTCTTGTTTGCATTTTAGCTGCTAGTTGGGCTGCTGGTTCATAATTATGCGTGTTTCATCTCGTAGACTTTCTCCTTCCCTTCGTGGTAAGTAATTCTCCCTTTTATTCTATTTTTTTGCTAGTTTTGCATGGTTCCCTCTTATTCTCTGGGCTGTTTTAGCCCTTTTCTTTACTCAATTTCCACTCCACTTTTGGGCATGTGATCCTGGCAAGGTTGGGAACTTTGTAGTAATTTTAGTTTCTGGTTTTGGGTTATGGGGCCTACGGTCCCTCTTTTGACCTGGATTTGACTCAACTAAACTTTTAGCAATACGGTTATCGTTAATCTTGTTTTAACACATAGATTAGATTTGTGATAGCGTGATTGTTTTTTGGGGCCACTCGAAGTAGTTTGGGCTTATACAATGTTATTCCAGCAGATTGTCATCGGATGACAGGTAGGTTACGATTTCTCTTCATAGACTTTGCATATATAGGCTATAATTGCAGTATTTAGCATCCTTAGGTTGGGTTTATTCGTTTGGAACCCCAGACCTTGTCCGCTTTCTTCTTGTATAGCTTTTTTATATCGTCTCATTGTAGTATTTGATTTAGTTTATAACATTACCCCTTGTGGGCCTGTTGGACTTGTATTTGACTCTAGACCATAAAAGGTTGGTTAATTGGGAATTTCTATGATTCTCAGACATCAGATTATGATTATAGAATTGGTTATCCATGTCGTAGAGCTATCTGATCCTGTGCAGGACCAATAGGTTGGTTGTGAGCCATTGGGCTACAAAATGTGTTTTATAATACCATTATCATTAATATAAAATATTTTTCTGCATTATTTACTACTACTTTAGCTGTGGGCCTACTATAACAAGTTTTCAAAACCTTCCATGGCCCCGAGAACCCGTTGTCAATATAAAGGATTATAAAAGTATTTGAATTGATTTTAAGGATCTTCTTGGGGTAAAAGAGATTAAAATAATGATTTATCACTAGATTTTCATAATATTACTAGACTCATCTGAGACGGAGTGCTAGACATATTTACTATTGATTTGAGATAATACTAGACTCAGTCAGGACGAGCGCTAGACTTGTTTTAACTTCTATTTTAGACCCAGATACACTCTAGGAACCCTTAATGGGGTTTTGAGACTTGACTTACAGATTTAGACTTGGATGGACTCTAGGTACGCATTTTGAGATCATGGTTACTGGTTTAGACTCGGATACACTTCGATAGTTATATTCGATATTCTAAGATTTAGTATATGGTCAAGGATCTCCATGGACCTTGCTGATACAGACCAGGGGCTATGTGCTGGGAGTGCCAGAGAAGTGGTACACAGTGTAGTTGAGGTTTACAGGTGCGTCCTCCATGGATCCTACCTACTGGGCCTTTAGGCACTGGAAGAGGTACATAAAACACTACTATCACACATGGTTCCATCATATCATCCTATCATTCATTCATATTCGATTCCATCTTTGTTTGTTGTATGCTGAGTGTATGCTCCAGTAGTGTAGGATGCTGGAGGGATATCTTTTCACTTGTATATGTTCTCGAGTGTATGGGCACCCATTGGGACTGTCGATAGATTTATTGTTAATATATCCTACTATTGTATTGGTTCAATTTACAGTTACATTTGGGTTATTGTTCGATTATTCATATTTGAGACTGGTGTTATTAGCATGGGTTAGTTAGCTGTATTATGTTTCAAGCATGACTACATTTTACTTGCTTTCCTTCCTTCCCTTTTTACTTGAGGTTACTAGTATACCACTTATTTCTTAAACTCTTTTTATATATATTGTTGTTTCAAGGATCCAGGCGTGTTCTCCTTCTCTCCAAGAATGTTCTGTGGTATATATCTCTTGTGGCTAGCCTAATTTGGTTGTTTTCCCCTTGTATTCTATTTGTGCTAGCTTCTGTGTACTTATTTGTTTTCTTCTGTGACTACCTTCTTTCATTCTGCTATTTACTGCTTTTATATCTTATATGTGCTCAGCCGGCCTATGATGCCTACTAGGTACCCGTTGCTTTGTAATTGGTGCTCATACTACACTTCTACATTTTTCTAGTGCAGATCCTAGTGTGAGCTCTCACTGTTGATAGTGCGTAGACTCATGTAGCCTTCCTAAATTCGAGATTGAGGGTGAGCTCCTGGCGACCGGGGCTTATCTTTTATCTCCTATTTTGTAGCATGTACTCTTTTGTTATTCAAAGATAGTTGTATATATTCTTTTGGACCCTCTGTACTCTATTTATGTAGTAGCGACTCTTATACTATGATACCAAGTTGTGGGATCGTTTTGTCTTCCATTTATCTGTATATATATATTTCTTGTTATTTCCTTCTTTATGCTTTCTTTACCTTGCTTCCGCCTTATTTTGCTTCATTCGCTTGGTTAGTTAGTTAGTAGCCCATTACTAACCATTTTGGGCTACAAGGATTGGTACGCCTATAAGGGGGTTGTAGGTGACATCATGACCTAAGAAATTGGGTCGTGATAGCTTGGTATTAGAGCTTAGGTTCACTAGTATCATCAGTATAGGAGCTAATGTCTAGTAGAGTCTTGCAAATCAGGGCAAACATATTTGTACCCAATCTATGAGAGGCTACAATGGCATATTACGAAATATGGATCTTTTCTTGCTTTTATATCGTGCGTCCTATCCTAGATGGTTTCCTGAAATCTTATTTGTTTTACTTCACTCTTTCGCAGATAGCTCGTACGAGGTCTTCAGCATCAGAAGAAGGCGAGCCTTCAACGCTAGCACACCTGACTCCAGCTAAGGGCCAGGGTGGTCATAGAAGTAGAGGTCAGGGATATGCCTGAGTAGTGGGAACCATTTAGAGCTCTTGAGGCTGCATTTAAGCCTGAGATAGTCCCAGAGCAGCAGCTCGTAGACTAGGGGACAACCTAGGTGCCGCTAGAGCCAGCACAAGTTGTTATACCAATATCAGTCCCAGCTTCTTCGTCAGGTATTTGGGGTTTGCTTCTACAAATACTTGATATGATTGGGGATCAGCCTTCAAAATAGCACATACATCCACTTAGGGGACAACCCTGGGTATTTATAGTTGAGGAGCATAGCCTGCAACAATGGCTCCCCATGCTAAGGTTCTTCTAGTACCTTCTATTGCACAACCTCTTACTCCTCTCCTAATTATAAGAGAGACAAAGCAAAATGCTTTGGGTAGGTTTCATTGATTGGCACCGCAGAGGTTCTTCGATACTACTGGTCAAGATTTGTATGACTTTATTTCTACTTGTGAGGAGATGCTACATCATATGGAGTTGTTGGATACTCATGGGGTTGGTTATACTGCTTATCAGATTTAGGGCCCAACTAAGTTGTAGTGGATGGTCCGGGTAGCTTGCAGACTGCCTACATCTCCCTCAGTTAACTTGAAGAGAGTTTTATGAGGCCTTTATGGCCAAGTTGTTACCTTAGAGTGATCATGAGCATTGCAGAGAGTAAGTAACTAGACTGATGCAGGGATCTAAGTCCGTATTTGAGTATAAGACCCGTTTTCACCAATTGGCTCAATTTGGGGCCATGATCATTTCTACCGAGCCAGATAGAATTTGCCAGTTTTTTTGGGGTTTTAGAATAGAGCTTAGGTAGACTACTGAGGTATTAGTTACCTGTGGGTGATCCTTCTTGGCTATCATATACCATGTTTATACTATGAAGGATTTACACCACAATGATCCGGGGGCCAGAGATAAGAGGCAACGATATTAGGGTAGCTACAGTGGTTCCCGCTATAGCAGTGGAGGTTCATCCAGTGGGTCTAAGGTTATCAGCCACAAAAACATTAGGGTTAGTCTAGCCAGCAAGTTTAGGCATCACTTCAGGCCTCAGGTGGGCCTTAGTTTGAGAAGGGTCAGAGCATTCACCAGGGTTACAGAAGCTAGACTTTGAGGGGTACAACTTCAGGGGCATCAAGTCGTGGTGGCCATAATGGTTCATAAAGTTCATCCTCCTAGGGTAGGATATCAGGGCCTTACTATGTGTGCAGTGTCATTGGTCATTATTCTAGAGAGTTCCCCTAGTAGGGTTCAGTTCAGCTAACTGCTCAGCCAGCTCAGCCTCTCAGAGTAATGCAGTCACAAGTTAGAGGAGGTGGTGGTTAGGGTAGAGGTGGTGCCTAGCATGGCATGATAGGTGGTAAGGATAGTGGTCGATCATGTAGAGGTCAATGTTAATTTTATGTGGTCCTTGGTAGTCCAGAGGTAGAGGCCTCAGATGCGGTGATCACAAGTATAATTTCTGTATGCCATAAGTCAACTTTAGCTTTGTTTGATCTTGGTTCTACTTCCTCATATTTATCTGCCTACTATGTGCCTTGTTTGGGGTTGGCTAGTGAGCCGTTATGTATTCTTATATTTGTATCTACTCAAATAGGTGATTCTTTAGTTTGTTGAGGGTTTTTCTTCTATAGCCGCACCTTTGAATAGGCTGACTAGGAATGATGTCCCATTTCAGTAGTCAAATCATTATGAGGATAGTTTTCAGAGGCTTATGGACTTATTGACTTCAACTCAGGTGTTGACTTTGCCAGTTGAGTGTCAGGGCTTCTCAGTGTATTTTGATCTTCAACAATTGATCTTGGTTGCGTGTTGATATAGTAGGGTCATGTGATAGCATATGCATCAAGATAGCTGAACTTTCACGAGAACAAATACCCTACTTATGACTTGAAGTTGACGATATTAGTCTTCGTGCTTAATATTTGGAAGCACTAAATATATGGGATTCACTGTGAGATCTTCATCGATCAGTGTAGTCTTCATTACATTATGATTCAGCGAGAGCTGAACTCTAGGTAGTAGAGATGGATTGAGTTACTGAAGGACTATGACTTTACTATTCTTTATCATTTAGGCAAGGCAAACATGGTAGCGAATGTCTTGAGTCAAAAGACAGTAAGTATGGGCAGCCTAGCTTCTCTTTCCATTTCGGAGTGGTCGTTGGCCTTTGATATCTAGTCCTTGGATAACCATTTGGTTAGGCTTGACTTTTCAGATCCTAGTACAATTCTTGCCAATGTTGAGGTCCATTCTACTTTGGTTGATAAGATTCAGAGTCATGAGTTTAAGGATCAGTGGTTATGTAACATTAGTGATCACGTGGTTTGAGGTGAAGCTAACAGGGCTACTTTAGATTCTAATGGTGTTTTGAGGTTTGATAGTCATCTTTGTGTTCTGAGAGTTTGGGATTTGATTCAGTTGATTCTCCATGAGGCATATTATTCTAGATATTCCATACATCCTAGCGCAACTAAGATGTATAGAGATTTGAGATAGCCTTACTGGTGGAGAGGTATAAAGTGAGATGTAGCGGAGTTTGTATCTCGATGCTTGAACTATCAGCAGGGTAAGTTCGAGCACATGAGACCTGGTTGTTTGATGTAGAGACTTCCTATTCCTGAGTGAAAGTGGGAAGGGATTGCAATGGACTTCATATTTCGATTGACACACACTTCTCGAGGGTTTGACTCTATTTGGGTGATTTTTGATAGGCTGACTAAGTCTGCAAAACTTCTTGCAAGTTCATTCTTCCAATAGTGTAGAGAGGTAGGCTCAGATTTATCTTTGTGAGGTTGTTCAATTGCATGGGGTCCTAACTTCTATCATTTTAGACCGCGACACTCAGTTCACATCTCAGTTTTAGAGGACTATTCAGTGAGAGTTGGGTACAAAGGTTCAACTTAGTACCGCATTTTACCCTTAGACAGATGACTAGTTTGAGAGAACTATTTAGGTCCTGGAGGACATATTACAGGCCTGTGTTCTTGACTTTAGAGGCTTGTGGGATCAATATGTGCCATTGGTGCAGTTTACATGTAATAACAATTATCATTTGAGCATTAACATGGCACCATTCGAGGCATTGTATGGAAGGCATTGCAGATTTCCAGTGGGTTGGTTTGATATCTTGGAGTCTAGACCGCAGAGTACAAACTTGCTTCATGATTCCTTAGAAAGAATTCGGGTGATTTAGGTTACACTTTGGGTATCCCAGAGTAGACAGAAGAGCTATGAAGATTGTAGACTTTATGCCTTAGAGTTTAGTGTTGGTGACTTGGTGTTTTTCCGTGTATCATCTATGAAGGGCGTGATGAGGTTTGGTAGGCAGGGCAATCTTAGCCCCAGGTATATCAAGCTATTTGAGATCCTTTAGAGAGTTGGTAGTGTTGCTTATATGTTAGCTTTACCTCCGATGTTTTAAGCTATGCACCTGGTCTTCTATGTATCGATGTTACAATGTTATGTTTCGGATGTGTCACATATGTTTTAGTGGGTTTTGGTACAATTAGATGAGAGTTTGGCCTTTGTTGAGGAGCCGGTAGCTATCCTAGCTAGAGATGTCAGGAGTTTGAGGTCTAGAGAGATTTTGGTAGTTAAAATTCAGTAGAGGCACCGTTCAGTCGAGGAGGTTACCTGGGAGACCAAAAGAGAGATGCAGGCTCAATATCCACAGTTGTTTAAGCCTTTAGGTACTCCCTCTTCTTGACTTTCCAGGACGAAAGACCTTTTTAGTAGTGGATGATATAATGACCCTTCTAGTCATTATTGCATTTTTGCTTTCCTTGTACTGTTAGAGCATTACTGTATTGGCCCCAAGTCATTTATGGCTTATTGGGACCGGTGGTTCGGTGCCATGGCCGTTCGTTAGGTAGTTATGACCATTTCCCTATTTTAGAGCTTAAGCTTAGGAAATCGTTGACTTTAGTCAACATTCTTAGCTAGCATGCTCAGAATCAAATTTTGATAGTTCAGTTAGATCTGGAAAGTGGATTTTGTTCTAGTTGGACCTTTAGTCGGGGCCTGGGAACTTCTGATATAATTCTATCTCACTTTTTGAGATTTCACGACAATTAGAGTTAAAAGTTTTACTTTGGTCAACTTTCGATGATTGGAGTGTCAGATTCAAAATTCGATAGTTCCATCTGCTCCAGAATGTTGAGTTTGGGTTAGATAAGTAGTTGGTTTGGGTCTCGAGTGAGCCAAGCTCATTTTGGGTGTTTGATTCATTTTAGTAAGTGTTGACTTGGGAAAACATTCCTCTGAAACGACCTAATATGGAAGTTTCATTGATTTGTTGAGTCCAAAACATCGTTTCCACTCTAGTTGCATGTTTGGTTTGTGTGTATCAAGTTTCGATTATACCCAAAACCTCCCGTGAAAGTTTTTCATTTTGCTGGTTTTCAGCAGCAGAGAAGTGTTTAATGCCAACAACACTGAGGCAGCGCGATAGCGCTAGTCTGCTGCCTCCCTTCAGCGCCAATGGTGCCAGGCCAGAGCCAATTGTGATAGGCTATTGTGCCTACCTTCAGCGCTATCAGCGCCAGGCTGATGCGATCGTGTCAGTGCACCTCCAGCCCATTCAGCGTGAATGCACTATGCCAACACAATGGCGCTAGTCTGCCATCCTTCCTTTAGTGCCAACGGCGCCAGGCTAGCCTGTGACCTGCAATATAAATAAAGTCTCCCTCGAAGTTTCATACCATTTCTTCATTGTTCTCTCACTCCAAAACAAATTCCCTCTCCTAAAATTTGTTCCATATCGATTCCTAACTTGGGAATTTATAAATTGGTGAACTTACTCGCTTCCTCCCTCATTTTGGTAAGTCTTGTTCCCCGATTTCTCCTCTTCCATGGCTAAAAACCTCCATCAATGTTCTTATTATAACTTGGGGTTTCTTGTTTGGGTTTTAGTTCCTGCTTGGGCTGCTGGTTCGTAATTATGCGTGTTTGATCTTGTAGACTTGCTCCCTCTCTCCATGGTAAGTAATTCTCCCTTTTATTCTAGGTTTTTTAAAGTTTTGCATGGTTCCCTCTTCTTCTTTAGGCTGTTTTAGCCTTTTTTTGATTACTCATTTTCTGTTCAACTTTCGGGCATGTGTTCTTGGCGAGGTTGGGAACCTTGTAGTAATTTTTGTTTCCAGTTTTGGGTTATGAGTCCCACGGGCCTACTTTTGACCTAAATTTTGTCCAGGTTAAATATTTAGCAATGTGAGTATCGTTTATTCTTATTTTTAATGCATAAATTATGAAACTCTAGTGATAAATCATCATTTTAATCTCTTTTACCCCAAGAAGATCCTTAAAATCAATTTCAAATACTTTTATAATCCTTTATACTGACAACGGGTCCTCAAGGCCATGAAAGGTTTGTAAAACTTGTTATAGTAGGCCCGCAGCCAAAGTAGTAGTAAATAATGCAGAAAAATATTTTATAATAATGATAATGGTATGCTCAAACACATTCTGTAGCCTAATGGCTCACAACCAACCTATCGGCCCTACACAGGCTCAAATCGCTCTACATCACAGATAAACAATTCTATAATTGTAATCCAATGTCTGGGACTCATGAACATTCCCAATTAACCCACCTTCTATGGTCCAGAGTCAAATACAAGGCCAAACAGGGACACAAGGGGTAATGCTATCAACTAAATCGAATACTACAATGAGATGATATGAAAAAGCTGGAAAGAAAGAAAGCGAACAAGGTCTGGGGTGCCAAACTAATAAACCCAACCCAATAATGCTAAATAGTGCAATTACAGCCTATATACGCAAAGTCTATAAAGAGAAACTATAACCTACATGTCGTCCGATAAAAAGCAGCTAGAACGATATTGTCCAAGCCCGAACTACTCCGAGAGGTCCCAAAAAGCAATCACACTATCACAAACATTCATACTATTACTAGACTCATCTGAGGCAGAGTGCTAGACATATTTACTATTGATTTGAGATAATACTAGACTCAGTAGAGCCGAGCGCTAGACTTGTTTTTACATCTGTTTTAGACCCAGATACACTCTAGGAACCCTTAATGGGGTTTTGAGACTTGACTTACTGATTTAGACTTGGATAGACTCCGGACACACATTTTGAGATCACGGTTACTGGTTTAGACTCGGATACACTTTGGGTTGTTATATTCGATATTCTAAGATTTAGTATATGGTTGAGGATCTCCATGGACCTTGCCAATCTGGACTAGGGGCTATGTGCTGTGAGTGCCAGAGGAGGGGTATATGATGTGCCGCCATTTTACGGCACTTTCGACTCCTTTAAACTAAGAACAATCGTACGTTTTCAAGCAACCGTTGTCGTTTTTGATGTTTTTATGTTGTATTTTCAGGAAATAGGTACGAACATGGAAACGGAAGGAAAAACGAGCAAAACAACATTCTGGATAAGAGTGACGGACCGTCAAGCTAGTGACGAACTGTCAAGGCAGCCGTCAACTTAAGGCAACACACTGCCTAGTGGCGACGGCCACCGTGACGGCCCATCAAGGGTGTGACGGTCCGTCACCCAATCCATCACACCAAGGCAGCACCACTGCCTAGTGGTGACGGTCCAGGTGACGGTCCGTCAAGCCAGTGATGGTCCGTCAGCCTGGCCGTCACACCTGGGCAGTCCGCTATGCGGAATCCTGACGTTTTTGGGATTTGTTTCCTAGACTCCTATAAATACCCTATGTTAGGTTTATTTTATTATTATGCAATCAACCAAGCTTTTTAATATAGTTCTCCCAATAGTTTTAGGAGAGACTTGGAGATCAAGACACACGTTTTACACTTCTTGAATTCGTGTTCTTGAATCGTTCTTGGGATCTTGGTTTTTCTTGTTCTTGGAATAATTGAAGATTGGTTTTCATTATATTGTAAGAATCCCTTCTCTTTATTATGAATACAATTCTCTTCTCTTTTCTTCATAGCATGATTAACTAAACCTCCCACAACTAGGGTTGTGGGAGCCATGGCAAAAGTAGCAATATAGATTCCGGGTAGCGACGGGTTAAATATGTATGTTGTCACGTTGTTAATCATTCGTTATTTAACATTTTCTAGTGGTTGCAAACATTAGAACATGCCTAGGTTTAATTTTCTTGAGTAAAGAGATTAAAACCGGGAAATTTGATTAACTACGAGGATTCGAGACCACCACTTCTCGTCTTATGATTAATGCTGTAACTAGATTAATCTACTTGATGTTTAGGATTGAAATCTAAAAGCACACCTTTTCAAGTTTGAGAGAATTGAAAAGTAAATTTGTCTATTTGGTTGAGAAACGTTTAGACGATACCATTAATTCAATCGCATCGTGACACGCATATAGAAAGAACCCCGTTAAGCCTAGAATCGACTTTGTTACTAATGCCATGGTAAACACTTCCCTAGTTCTCTCTCTCCTATTGATTATCATTCATACGTTAAGTGTTTGTTTTGTTTACAAATATTGATCACAAACCCCCCCTATTTACCGAAAACTATTGACGACTAGTCACATACTTCACTAAAGGCTTAATCTTCACCATACTCTCTGTGGGATTCGACCCCAACCTTTGTTGGGTTCTATATTTGACTACGACCGCTTACGCTTCGTTAATTTGAGGTGTAGTTTGGGCGTTATCAAAAAGTGGCGCCATTGCCGGGGAATACAGTTGATTATTAAGTCCGGTGTGTTTATTTGACTCTTAGTCATAATTTCCTGCTTTTACGTTTATTTGTTGTTTTTGTTGTTGACAGGGTACATAGTTGTGCATGCCAAGTACCCGGAGCTCGGGTGAATCAATATTACCTTACGATCCCGAGCTTGCTAGAACATTGAGGCAGAATATGGCCGCACAACTAGAGGTAGCAAGGCTCACTGTAGAACTGCAGGCCCAACAAAATCTGAATGCTGGTGGTCTGCAGGATAAGATCGCACGGAATGATGAGGATCTCAACTTAGATGGAGTTGGCGCTACGGGCGCCATTGTTGTTCCACCGCTACCGCCCGGAGCCAAGTTCAACATCACTAGCACGATGATTCAGCTGTTGAACTTGAGAGGAGTATTCCGTGGAACAGCTGGTGACGATCCAAACCGTCACTTAATGAACTTCGTGGGTATCTGCAAGTCGTTTGAACTGCCGGGTGTGAGTCAGACAGCGATCAGGCTCAGGTTGTTTTCGTTGTCTCTGTCTGATGAGGTAGCATTATGGTTGACAGAACTGACCCCCGACTCTATCGCAACTTGGGGAGAGTTGAAAGGAGCTTTCCTAGAAAGGTTCTTTCCTCCCTCTAGGATGATACAGTTGAGGGACGAGATTAGAAATTTCAAGTAGCAACCTCACGAAGCATTGCACGAGACCTGGCTGCGATTCAAGAAGAAGCTAACACAATGCCCGAACCATCAGTTGAACGATGAGTTTTTGATGTAGACATTCTATAGGGCACTCAATTCGGCTACCAAGCCGACGTTGGATAACGCAGCAGGTGGAGCGTTTATGGGTCGCACTTTTGTCGATGCCACAGCTATTTTGGATAGGCTCACCAAAACCAACAGAGCCTGGCATACACGAGATTCAGAGGTGGCAGCTAGTACTTACGTAGTTGGTGTTTCAGCAGAGCAGTGCAGAAAAGAGGAGGAACGTGACCAAGACATGGCGCATCTGAAAACGCAAATAGACCTCTTGACCAAGCACTTGATGTCAGGAAGTATTGAGAAGGTGAAAGCCGTGGGTTCGCAAGGTAGAGCAGCAGGGGTTGAATCTGATGAGGAGGCCAACTATTTGGGGGGTTTCCAGGCCAACGGCCAGGGAAACCAAGGTCGGAACTATTAGAGAGACAACCACTATGAGAAAGGCGGCTACAAAGATCGCGACCAAGGAAACTGGAGGAACAACACCGATAGAGGTGGGTTGTATATACCACCTGGTAATCGGGAAAAAACTGGCAACGAGGCAGAGACGTCCAAACTTAAGAACATGATGGCGAAGATGCTGCTGAAGGTGGAATCAACTGACTCTGGAGTAAAGGAGATGAAGACTGAATTATCAGCATTGAGTCAGTTAGTGGGTTCACATTCCACCTCGATCAAGCAATTAGAGCAGCAAGTAGGGCAAATCTTGGCATCTCTGAACCAAAGAAAGACAGTTACCTTGTCGAGTGACACGATTCATCCGAGGAATGACACAAGCTATATGGCGATCACCACAAGAAGCGGAAAAATATTACCGGAATCACATCCGGTAATTCAGACTCAAGGTGATGTTGCGGATGATGAAGAGGCGGTAGAGGAGGAAACTCCAAAGCCCGCAGAGAAAAGCAAGGAAGCTGAAAAGCTTCCAACTATGATGCCTCGACCACCACCTCCTTTCCCACAACACCTCAAGTTCTTGAACTTCCTGACCATGCTCAAGCAAGTATCAATAAACATCCCATTGGTGGAAGCGCTTGAACAAATGCCCGGATATGCCAAGTTCATGAAGGGCTTGATCACCAAGAAGAGGTCAGTAAGCTTTGAACCAGAAGATAACCTTCACCACTGTAGCGCTATTTCTTCAAGATCATTAGTGGAAAAGAAGGAAGACCCATGTGTGTTTACTGTCCCCTGCACTATTGGGAAGCTCAACTTCGGAAGAGCATTGTGTGATCTTGGTGCTAGTATCAACCTGATGCCGCTAGCGGTCTACAAATAATTGGGTTTGGGAGCTCCTAAACCAACGTCCATGAGAGTGATGATGGCTGACCGTTCGGTAAAGCGACCGGTGGGAATCTTATCTGATGTGCTGGTCAAGATTGGTAAGCTTATATTCCCAGCCAACTTTGTGATCTTGGATTGCGAAGTAGATTTTGAAGTTCCCATAATCTTGGGACGACCTTTGTTAGCCACGGCTAGAGCGTTGGTTGATATGGAAAGAAATGAACTGACCTTCAGGCTAAACAATGAAGTGGTCAAGTTCGATGTGTCCAAATTGATGAAGCAACCAAGTGACATGAGGGTGGTCGCGGTCATCAATGCTATTGAGGAAGTCCCTGCGGATGTGTATCTTGAGGAGAAGGGTTGTGTTGAAACCCGAGCTGTTATGAGAGTAAGGTCGCGATCGCAAGAGGACGAGCAGGTAAAGGAAAGTGGTGAAAATAGATCCAGAAAATGAAAACACCGCAAGAGAATCTGCAAAGAAAGAGCAAAGAAATTGTCGCGACTAGCGCTGGAGCCCAAAGAGGAAGCTGGAACGCCACACTCCATCGAGTTCTCCTGTTTTGGAGACCCTGGCGGTCTCCAACATCGTTCCAGAATCTGAGTCATATCGACTTCACAGGTATTCCTTTATTCTCACAGTTTTTAGTTTTCATATGTATGCATTGGGGACAATGCATGCGTCTAAGTTGAGGGTGTGGGGAAACCTGTGAGTCACCACCGAGGGTTTTTGTTGCCGTGTTTCATTTCCCTCCGGTGTGCTATCTAGTAGAACCGGCATGTTTAGGTTGTTATTTTTTTAAATTTTTTTTTAGTGTCTATAGCAAGCATGGCGTTTTTCTTGTTTAAAAACGAGGCCCCTTTAAAAATTTTCTGGTTTTGTACTTATGTTGAAATGATTGACTGTCTGGATCCTCGAATGTCATTGTGTGATTATGATTAGAATGAGTATGCTTAAGCCTAGCGGTTGTTTGATAGTTGGTAGCGATATAGTTTCTTGGTGGCAAGAGCGTGTGAGATTATTGTTATAAATTCTTATTCTGTGCATGCATCTAGAACTTGCCCGGTCTATTTTGTTAAGTTCGAAGTTTGGTTGCTTAGGAAAGGATCACAGGCCCTTTTTGTGTGCAGTCCACTTAACCTAAAAGACCGTCCAAATATAAATAATCCCTTTTTGATCCCTGTTTGAGCCATAATTAACCTTGTTGTTTCAATAACCTGTCACCATTCCTGTTTAACTTTGAATCCCTATTTTGGCCCTGGTCCTTCCTTGGACATCGTGCACCTCAACTCAGGCAATCAGCCTAAGTTGAGGGTGGCTACTATAGAGGTAAACCCTGTTTTGGCCCTGGTCCTTCCATGGACATTGTGCACCTCAGCGCAGGCAATCAACTTAAGTTGAGGGTGGCTACTACAGACGTGAATGATAAGAAAAAAAGAGGATGGAGAAGATTGGTTGTGAATAGAATGAAAATTCCGGGTGTGTGCCTAAGAAAAGAAAAATAAAAAGAGATGAAAAAGATCAAAAAAGTAATAAAAAGAATTGTCAAAACAAAGAGGCCGCACCTGTAGGTAGAGAGAAGGAAATAAAAAGGTGAATAAGGATGGACAAAGTAAAGTTATGTGGTAAGAAGACGTCGGTAGTTCCAAGGAGGGCTTAGTCACTAACCCCTAAATGTATCCTACCTGCACCTGAAGCCTCATTACAAGCCAAAAAAAGTCCTGCAGTGATCCTGAGCGGCTTTCTGAAGAACTGAAGTAGAATAGTAAGGGCAAGCATATGGTATCGCATATGCATTGTTTGAAATCGTTTGTGAGTGTGAGCGCTTACCTAGTCCCAAATCTTGTGTGTGGGATTTCTTTGAGGTGAGGGCACCAAGATTTCTGTATTGCCTATTGATTGTTAGGATAGCTGCGCATGTGTATGCATAATATTCTATCATATCAGAATGACATGTTTGGATCCTTGCAAGTTAGTGTTTCATACATTGTGTGCTACGAGGGAGCTTGATTTAATGAACTAATGAATGACCATGAGTTGCTAAAGACACGAGTTTGTTTGTTTAGTTGAGTCGTCGTATTATTATTTTGTGTCATGTTGCTTGACGACAAGCGAACGTCTTAAGTTGAGGGTGTTGATGTGCCGCCATTTTATGGCACTTTCGACTCCTTTAAACTAAGAACAAACGTACATTTTCAAGCAACTGTTGTCGTTTTTGATGTTTTTATGTTGTATTTTCAGGAAATAGGTACTAACATGGAAACGGAAGGAAAAAAGAGAAAAATGACATTCTGGATAAGAGTGACGGTCCGAGTGACGGACCGTCAAGCTAGTGATGAACCGTCAAGGCAGTCGTCAACTTAAGGCAACACACTGCCTAGTGGCGACGGCCACCGTGACGGCCCATCAAGGGTGTGATGGTCCGTCACCCAAACTGTCACACCAAGGAAGCACCACTGCCTAGTGGTGACGGTCCAGGCGACGGTCCGTCAAGCCAGTGACGGTCCGTCAGCCTGGCCGTCACACCTGGGCAGTCCGCTACGCGGAATCCTGACGTTTTTGGGATTTGTTTCCTAGACTCCTATAAATACCCTATGTTAGGTTTATTTTATTATTATGCAATCAACCAAGCTTTTTAATATAGTTCTCCCAATAGTTTTAGGAGAGACTTGGAGATCAAGACACACGTTTTATACTTCTTGAATTCGTGTTCTTGAATCGTTCTTGGGATCTTGGTTTTTCTTGTTCTTGGAATAATTGAAGATTGGTTTTCATTATATTGTAAGAATTCCTTCTCTTTATTATGAATACAATTCTCTTCTCTTTTCTTCATAGCATAATTAACTAAACCTCCCACAACTAGGGTTGTGGGAGCCATGGCAAAAATAGCAATATAGATTCCGGGTAGCGACGGGTTAAATATGTATGTTGTCACATTGTTAATCATTCGTTATGTAACGTTTTATAGTGGTTGCAAACATTAGAACATGCCTAGGTTTAATTTTCTTGAGTAAAGAGATTAAAATCGAGAAACTTGATTAACGACGAGGATTCGAGACTACCAACTCTCGTCTTATGATTAATGCTGTAACTAGATTAATCTACTTGATGTTTAGGATTGAAATCTAAAAGCACACCTTTTCAAGTTCGAGAGAATTAAAAAGTAAATTTGTCTATTTGATTGAGAAACGTTTAGACGATACCATTAATTCAATCGCATCATGACACGCATATAGAAAGAACCCCGTTAAGCCTAGAATTGACTTTGTTACTAACGCCATGGTAAACACTTCCCTAGTTCTCTCTCTCCTATTGATTATCATTCATACGTTAAGTGTTTGTTTTGTTTACAAATATTGATCACAAAACCCCCCTATTAACCGGAAACTATTGACGACTAGTCACAATCTTCACTAAAGGCTTAATCTTCACCATATTCTCTGTGGGATTCGACCCCAACCTTTGTTGAGTTCTATATTTGACTACGACCGCTTACGGTTGGTTAATTTAAGGTGTAGTTTGGGCGTTATCAGTATACAATGTAGTTGAGGTTTACTAGTGCGTCCTTCCATGGATCCTACCTATTGGGCCCTTAGTTGCCGAAGGAGGTACATACAACATAACTGTCACACTTGGTTCTAATATAACATCATATTATTCATTTGTGTTCGATTCCACCCTTGTTTGCTGTGTGCTGAGTGTACCCTCTGGTAGTATGGGGTGCTAAAGGGTTTGTTTTCACTTGTATGTGTTCCTCGGGTGTATGGGTTCCCGTTGGGACTGTAGGTAGATTTGTTATTATTATATCCTACTATTGTACTGGTTCACTTTATAGTTACAACTGCTTTATTATTAGATTATTTGTATTTGAGACTGGTGTTATTAGCATGGGTTTGTTAGCCATATTGTGTTTCAAGCATCACTACGTTTTACTTGCTTTCCTTCCTTCCCTTTTTACTTAAGGTTACCAATATACCGCCTATTTCTTAAACTTTCTTTGTATATATTATTGTTCTAAGAATCCAGGTGCGTTCTCCTTCCCTCCACCTGTGTTCTGTGGTATATATCTCTTATGGCTAGCCTAGTTTGGTAGTTTTCCTCTTGTATTCTATTTGTGCTAGCTTCTGCTGTGTTTGCTTCTGTGACTACCTTATTTTATTATGCTATTTACTGCCTTTATATCTTATATGTGCTCGTCGGCCTATGATGCCTACTGGGTACCTATTGCTTTGGAATTGGTGCTCATACTACACTTCTTCATCTTCCTGGTGCAGATCCTAGTGTGAGCTCTTGCCATTGGTAGTGTGAAAACTCGTGCAGCCTTCCTGACATCCGAGACTGAGGGTGAGCTCCCTGCGACCAGGGCTTAGCTTTTATCTCCTCTTTTGTACCCTGTACTCTTTTATTATGCAGAGACAACTGTATATATTCTTTTGGACTCGTTGTACTCTATTTATGTATTAGCGGCTCTTATACTATGATACCTGGTCGTGGGATGGTTTTTTCTTCCGTTTATATGTATATATATATTTCTTGTTATCTCCTCCTTTATGCTTTCTTTACCTTGCTTCCGCGTTATTTTGCTTCTTCCTCTTGGTTAATTAGTTAGTAGCCCATTACTTACCATTCTGGGCTACAAGGATCGGTATGCCTATAGAGGGTTGTAGGTACCATCATGACCTGAGAAATCGAGTCATGAAAAAATAAAATATAATAATTCATCACAAGAATATATCGACCCCACACTCAAAGATTTGCGATGTCGTCATTCAATAAATAGCATAAAAATAAGGGTTCAAGGGACTCCCTCAAGATGTGGATACTCCAACTCTGACTCGAAGTTTACACTCTCATTTGGTGGCCTTTATGTACACCCAGTTGGTGCATCAAATCCAAGGAAGACACTTGTAGATGGTGTGAGTTGCTCCATTGCCTTGACCTCATCTTAGGTATCTTTATTGTTGTCAATTCTTTTCATCATACACTTGGCAATTAACTTCATGACTTTCTCTATGCGTGCCTTATAATTCTCAAATAACACTCTCAATTACGGAGGTGATGGTGATCGTTAAGCAAAACAAAATTTATATTATCCGACAGGAGTCGGGGTCGATGCCACATGAATAGTTGCTTGGCTATAGAAATTGCATGAAAAGATTTCACAATGAGAATTGATTGTTCAAATAGCAATAAGGTTAAAGGGGGGAATTTGAAATCCGTCACAATTCAATTCCAAAAACAGAGCAATAAAGTAATTGCAAGGTGTAAACAAGAGAGAGGACGACTAGGGATGTGTCTTCGATGGGACTCGAGCATAGGTCAAGGTACTTGCTCAATTGCATAAATTCCTACTAAATAACATAGGTAGAATTGATTTTAGGCATGATTGTAAATCTCTCGATCCAACAATCATTTATCCAATGGTCTTTGTTCAAGCACCATTGTTTTAGGCATAAAACAACCAATATAGGCTTGGGGAGGTCACACTATCTCTAGCTTAGACCCTTAAATGGGTGTTTATGGTGAATTGAGCTATTTATAGCCTCAATCTAAGTGGAAATCCAAGTACCCACTAGCAATTTCATATCTAAAATTGTAAACCCCATTCTCAAGCAAGAACACAATCAAGTAAGGTAAATCAATATTTGCAACCACCAATTTTATAGTTAAAACATGATGAAATCACTAGACCTATGACATATATACCCATCATCAACCCATCCCTAGACAAAGAGACTTAGTTGTATCAAGAATCCAATATCCAAGCTCAAATTTATAAGTCCAAGGTTAAAAATTGAGAGAATTAGGAGAAACCCTCTATCTTGCCTTGGGAGAGAAACTTGTTTCAAAAACTGAAAAACTAATCAAAAATATGAAAAACTATGCCTAAATTGGGTTTTTTAGAATGTTCTCAATTTGTAATACAAAGATGGAAAAAAATTCCCATCCAGAGCTGTGCGGCACGACGTGCATTTTGCATATCGTGTTATGCGCATCACACAACTCTTCTTCAGTGGACCATAGACTTGGCTTGTACTTGCAACTTCGTGCCAAGTGGGGTGAGGTTCGCACCAAGCCTTGTGCGTGTCGCATGGGTGCTACACCCCCTTAACATATTCTTCTCTTCTTCTAACACTACAAGTGGAGGGAGGTATGGTCCACACCAAGGGTTTTGCATGTCGCATGGCTGCCGCACCTCAAGGCAGAATCTTCTTCTCATTTGATCAATTTCACACGTCAACTCCTTTTAAACTCTTTTGGGTCCAATTACTTATTTTCTATATTTGACAAAGAGTACCTGCATTCACATCAATAAAGGCCATAAGAACCTATAAATCTCATCAAAACATAGCAATAATTCATTATTAAAGACTCAATAAGTTGGTAGATTACCGACTTATCAAACCCCCAAACTTGAACTATTGCTTGTCCTCAAGCAAGATACTCATAAGGTAAGGAATGAATTATGCTCTAAAACACAATCAAGGCATAAAGGATCAATATATTCTTCAAAGACTAAGAAAACTAATAAATAAAAAGACTCAAACAAAAAGACTCAACTACAATGCTTATCTCACTTTGAACCACCACATTATCAAAGCAATTGATCAATTCAAAACCTTTTCAAAAGTACTTCATTTATTATTCAAAATCAAGGGATTTTTTTCATTCAAAACACGATATCAAGCTTCTTAAGTCATCGGAATGGACCATCAAGGTTTTCCTCGAGATTCACCACACAACTTGTCTCATTCATTCCTTTTAATTGAAATAGAGACTTCCTATTTCAATTCGAGTGCGTGATGCCACTCACCGCAAGAGAGAATCCCACTCACAATCATGCAATTCACAATACAAGGGATTAAAAGAGATCCAAAAAGACACTCACTCTCTCAAGGAAGTTCAAGTGCACACATGTTGAACCATAGGATTTCCCTTCAGATAGATCGCCACTAATGTAGAGTGACCAAGCTCGGAATGACTATGGACTTGCAGGCTATGATGTCGGCTAGGGGTAAGGTGAGGATTGCATTTGGCTCAAGTGACTAAACCTCCTTAACGCTCTTTCATTTCATTTTTAACACTCCTCATATTTTTGAACTTTGATTTCACCTTATTTCTCCCTCAGACAACCCAAGCATTTCCCTTTAAGTCTTGATCATTCAACCTCCTTGTATCACCTTCATTTGGTAGCACCAATTCTTTTTCAAATAATTTTGTTCATTAAAATGGTCTTTTGGGAGCAATTTTCAATTCAAATATAAGGTGCTACCTTGCACTTAAAGTGCATAGCTTTTCTTCTTCATATTAAGCATATACACCCCAAACATAGGCCTTTTCCTATGTTGTCATTTCATTCCCCCCCCCCCAAACTTAGACTTTTAGCCTACGTTTCACTTTTCAAGCTATTAGGGAGGATGGGTTCCAAGATAGAAGTTCCAAAAAGAGGTGTCCAACTAGGTGCCAAAGAACGGTCACAAGCTCAAAGGGGTTGACTAGGATTAATATCAAGGGAAGTCATTTGGGTGAAGTGGCTATTCAAAAATGTCCTAAGATCATTTTCCAAGCTTGGTCACATCTAGAATTTTGCTTTAAATCACATTCGGGGAAATTTCTAGGCAACACGCATGCACAAGAATCAATATATAGCCTCATCACACATGACATCACCTCACAAGAGCTTTCAACATTAGTCTAAAAATCAATTGCGACTAATGACTTTTGACAAGATATTCCGAGTTTATTACACACTCATTTGTGAATTGATCAAGACAAACTGAGAGTGTGCAAGTCATGTCAAGAGAATTCTTTCTTCAAAAAATCATTTTCCCTCTTTCCTTCCCTTTTTCAAAAAAATTTGCCAAGAAATTTTTTAGTGGGTCCATTTCTAGACAAGCAAAGCATGGACTTAAATTAAAACAAAACTTTGGCATTTTCCCTTAAGAAAGTTGCCTCTCAATCCATCATAGGGAAACACCTACCCGGTTCGACACAAAAATGAAAAAAAAAGAAAATAAAAAAGAATAAAGAAAACATTTTTCTCCTGGGGAAAGAATCATCGTATTAAGAAAACCCTCAGAGTTTATTACTAAACTACTATTAACAAGGCGATTACCAAATTTGAGTGCTCATGATTCATTTGAAAACAAGCCTTTGCGTAGTCCCTTAGCGCATTTCAAGGCACGGGTAGTGAAACAATGAAGACGTGTAAGACTAACCTAGCACACAATAACAACTTAAAAATATCAAGGACGGCGAGGGAACAATTAAGCTCAAAACATAATAAAAAGGCTCGACAAGGGCAATATCATCACAATCATCCAATATGCCCGAAAAAGTGCCAAATAAAATCTAATAAGGGAAATAAAATTGTCAGCCCAACAAGGGCAATAAAATATCTCAAGCCCAACATGGGAAACTAACAAATCAAATAACACCACCTCCCCCATAAAAGAAGAATTTCCCTCAATTCTTTAAGCTCAAATAAGGAAAGAAGGGATGTAACAAATCCCTGGAGGCTATGCCCTATCATCATCATTTGCACCCTTGCGGGAGTGAGTAGAAATTGTGTACTCTATGAGAAAATCCTGAAACTCTTGATCTTGATCATCCTCTAGCAATGCATCCTCATCAGCGGGTTGCTCCTTTTCATCATCCATGTAAGATGAAAACAAGTCATTCATGGGACCACGAGTGTGATGGGGTGGAGGTAAGGTGATCAAATCTGCCTATTCCACTGGTGCCTTCCCTTTAACATTGTTGCATCCTTCTGGAGTGCTTTGACGGACCCCTCAATGACATCCACCCTTTTGCAGAGCTTGGTCAGGCTGCCCACAACCCCCTTAATGGACTTCTTGACACCCCTGCCAATTAACCTGGGTAGATCATTTACTAAGTCCCTCAACTGCCTCTTATTATTATATGTCTTCTCGACCATACCTTTGTGGCCACTTTTGGTTAAGGGCCCTCTAGGAGCAATGGCTGTGAGGGTATGTACCTCTGATGTTGCCCGAGAAAGATAGGAAGCATGTCCTTTAGCATCATATTCATCACCCTCAACATCCACCGTGTCTCTACCCTGCGCCTTTTGAATCTAGGGGCATCCCTGTCAGTCTTCTTATCAAGATCTAACACACCAGTGGCGGGAGTAGGAGTGTCACAATTGAAATAAGGGATGCTCGCGTTTGCACAAAGCTTACTGATGAGCACAACGAAGGGGGATGCATCACTAACCCTATGAGCTTTCCTCTTGATCACCAAGGCTACAATTTTCCTAATGTTGATGTGGTCCCCCACCATGATTGAGGCTACCAAAATGGCCCTATCATGGGTGACCTTTTGGTCATTCTAAGAAGGTAGCAAGTAGATGCGAACAAAATCATACCAAAGGTGAGCCTCAAAGTACAAAGTACATCGCGGTATGTCACCCCTTATAATGGCCAAGAGAGGTGTGTCAGGAGCGATAATAGTAGCAGCCCAAGCAAGAGGTTTGATTTTGGCAGTTATCTTGGCCATGAGTGTAGGTGCTGGCTCAATTGGGGTGCTCCAATAGATGACATTAATCATAGCTAGAGTGATATGGATTTTTTTGCCTCGAAAAATAACTGATTCCAAAGCGGGGAAGGTCTCTGCACCCTCTTATAGCCTTTAGCATCCTGCATGGCTTGGTACAAGGAAAAGAACTCCCGGACTATATCCTTATAATAGTGTATGGGCACCTCTTTGAATGGTTGCCATCGTCGGTTGGTAAACTGTTCTGGTATATATGGTAGGTTATCCCCCACTCCATCTAAATTGAAACTCTGCTCTATTTTGTAAGACCTATCCTTGTCACGATCATAAATGACCCTCATACCCTCCACTCCAAATCAAATTCACTCATCCTCTGAAACCTAAGCCCGAGAAGATGTTGGGGCTTTGTTCTTGCCCAGAAGGTTGGATTGGAGGAGGGAGGAGCTGGTTGCCTTCGTGAACTCTGCCCTGCATTGCCCCTGCCAGAAGTTATAGTCTACATATGGAGATTGTGAGTACCAAAAGGCAAAAGAAAAAGCTTTTTGTATTTTTGACATATGTGAATGAAAGAAAAACTAGGAAGAAGTTAACAAACTACAAAGAACAGAATGCAAAGAAGTAGAACAAAGAAGTAGGTGACTGATGGCTCATGTGGACCACGTGCAAACTGCACAAAGCATTGTGTGCATCGCACGTGACTTCGCATGAGCTACTAGAAACCTATAGGGATATCTGCACTAAGGTGCAAAGCTGGTGTGGACCGCACCAAGCAAAGTGCATATCGCACCATACTTCGCCCCTCGAAATAGTCAACTGGAATCTTTGTTTCACAAGGTGCGGTGCCTTGTGCTTTTCACACATCAAGATCTATGCGTCGCATGCGAAACGCACAAGGAAATAGTTGGAAATTTTGGTTCCATGTGTTCTTGTGAATTAGACATGTGATTCGTAGAGCAAGATGTGCAATAAGAAGTTAACACCAAGCAACAAACCAACCATTAATAGAGGGGGTAAAACAAAATATGACCACTAAATCATTCGGGTACTCAAAATTCCCCAGAATCCATTAAAACAATTTAAAAACCAAAAGAAGAACTTAATGACTTCCGTTAATAAAGACGTTACCCTGTCGATCATCGGGAATATCAAGCCTTCAATTGTTCACAATTAAGCATATTCATTTAACAATTTCTACCTCCCCACATGAGATCATACACTCGACAACATTGTTAACATATAACATGGGCATAAGAATAATAGTAACAAATTCAGCCCCAAACAATGATTCCAATTAAAATCTCATGAAGATGAAGATTTTCCCTTAAGAATGACGTCACTCAATCTATCATAGGGTAAAATCATGCACCAAACACAAGTGTGTTACTCAGACTTAACCCCAAACACAAATTTTTAAGGCCAAAAATTACTACAATCAACATGCATTATCACAACTTTAAGTTCTACCAAGTTGACCCTAAGCAACATCAACAATAAAACCCAAAATTGGGGACCCAAAATTTTTTGATCTCACCCAAAATCAACATGGAAATTCTACAAAGCATGCTTCACAATATGAGTTCCCAATCAATATAAAAACTATATTTAACATTGGGGAACTTACCACAAGTAAAGATTATGAGATAGGAATCAAAAATTGAAGCTTTTTAAGATGCAACAATGGAGACCAATGATTTTTCCCAGAGAAAATGATGGCAGCGCTTAGCAGTGATGCGGTGGTGGAGTTTGGGTGAGAGAGGGAGATGATTTTTGGTAGAGTTTGGGGGATTTATGGAAGATTTTGGGAGAGAAGTTGTGGAAGTTTTGAAGAGTATAGGAGAAAATGGGTGAAAATGGAAATTTTAAAAAGAAAAAGAAGAAGAAAAGCGATCGGGTCGGTCTACGGGTCAGGTCAGTCAATGGGTAGGTCAATAAAAAATTTAAAACTTACCTTGGTGCATTACGATGTGCGATTCGCAGAAGCCCTTGTGCGGAATGCATGTCGCCTTGCACCAGCCGGATTTTTGCCCAATATTTTGCCAAGGCTTCTATTTTGATGTTCGAAGGTGATGCGATGCGCTCATGGGCTTGTGCAAACCGCATAGCCCAGTGCACATTACCTCCACTTTAAAATTTTCTTTCTAGCCCTCTAGTTTGAGATGCATTGTCTCGTGTGACGCACACACATGCATGTGCAAAATGCACGGGATTCCTTACATCCCATTTTTTCCATATTTTCCACTTGTTCATCTTTCCTCTCCAAACATTCCTAAAACAAACCAATAACAACAAAAAGGTAATGAAAAGTAAAGTGAAAACAATTGGGTTTCCTCCCAAGAAACATTTCATTTTACGTCGCAGCTCGATGATAGTACCTCAAACCTTAGTCATTGTCAGATAGCATGCTAATACGATTGACGTGGCCCCATTCCAAGATGGGGAATTGCACTGTCAACATCTTCAAAACATCATCTTTTTGCCCAATTGGAAACCTCTTAAACTTGGGCGTCTTTCCTATTTCAAACTCCTCAAGGGCACCATCTAGCTTTCCCTCGACATCTATCACCGAGACTATCTGCAATTCATCCGAAGGCTTTGTGGGTTGGCAAACATTGAATGTCACTACCTCACTTTCTATTCAGATTTTGAGTTCTCTGAGTTCAACATCCATTGAGGCTCTCCCCGTATCAAACAATGGTCTCCCCAAAATAATGGGCACCTCTACATCCACTTCACAATTCAAAATCACGAAGTCGGCAGGGAGGATAAAATTATCAACCTTGATCAACACATCAAATAAAATCTCTATCGGATGCATGATAGAACGATCAACCATGGTGAATGCATAGGTGTAGGTTTGGGCGTACCCAATCCTAACTTCTTAAATATCACTAGGGATATCAAGTTAATGCTCGCCCCTAAGTCACACAAGGCCTTTCAGAACACAAACAGCCCAATAGTGCAAGGAATAGTGAATGCACCCGGGTCATCCCATTTTGTATCAACATTATTTGTGGTCACAACACTACAGCTGTGTGAGATCTCAGTGGTATCCACATCAACAACTTTATTTTTCTTGAGTAACTCCTTATTGAATTTGGCGTACCCCAAAATTTGCATTAAGGCTTCAACCAAAGGAATGTTTATCAAAAGTTTTCTGAACATGTAAACAAACTTATGGAATTTATTCTATTCCTTCTTATTGTTTAACCTTTGAGGGTACAGAGAAGGTCCTTTGGGTAGTGTGGTCGACACACTTTGTACAATATGAGTGTCCTCCTCAATATCTATGGCCACTTGGGAAGGAGATTCAGCCTCCTTCTTCTTATTATCAATATCATCATCAACTCAAACGTTAGGTGCACCAAGCTTCACCTCAACTTTTGGTTCTTCAATATCTTTGTCACACAAAGTGTCACGCCCAAAACTCGGGGGGTGCGACTTGCACCTAATGCCAAAACTTAGCTAAAGCCGACACTGCTGAACTATTTGCTAATGGGGCATAGCAGCCATGCACATTAAAGACAACAAACAAGTATATCTTAGCTTAAAAATTATCCCCTGGCCACTATGATCTCTAGGAAAGCATAAATGCTATGTGGCACATCAAGGCCACTATGATCTCTATATAGAAATAGAAAACATGTATATTAAATGTAAAGTACACTAATAAGCCGCTAAACTGCCAACAAAATAACAACAAGGCCCAATTGGCTAACAAGGTATATCTAATAAATATTCAAGGAAAAAATGGCCACCATCGTAGCTATACAACCCAACTGTCTATTTTGCAAGCCTCTACGAATACAATACTTGGTGGGATAGGGCCCCAACCTACCCAATAACTATAAACAGCAAAAAGCAAACCTTTGAGACTCTGTTGACCTCTGGAAGGCAAGGAGTCCACCAACCTGCTAAAAACTCGGCTATGCTACCCGGTAGGTCTATCTAGTAATCACTCAGGACCTGCAAGCATGAATGCAGTTCCCCCAGGAAATCGGGCGTCAATACAAAATAATGTACCGAGCATGTAAGGCAAATTGAAAAACTGAAACTGAAGTGTAAGGACAGAACAAAAGGGCAGGAGTAAAGAAGAAGTATAATAACTTGCCTTCCTACAATAAGATACCATCTAAATCATATAGAAAACAATAACCTTACTTGGCACCCATAAGCCCGACAGGTACAAACAACATATAATCGCCATAAGTCCTAGTAGGCACAAATAATCTCTAAATACCCATACTGACCCCTTACCTGGACCCTTATGAAAATATGACCTAAACTGTCTGAATGTACATGTGTCGTGAATTAGTACAACTCTGAGGCTCTGTGGTACCATGTATGTGTGGCCGCGTTGGTAAAGCCTACCTGACCTGTAGGTATGATCTTCCTGGCTTGAAGGCATGGCAATGTAATGTAACTGCTACCCCGTAGGTACAATCTTCTCATCCCATAGGTATGGTCTTCCCGACCCAAAGGCACGATAATATAATGTAACTGCTGCCCTATAGGTACAACTTGCCCATCCCATAGGTACAGTCTTCCTGTCCCGAAGTTACGGTAATAGTAACCAAAATATAGGCTCTAAAACCCTGCAGTATCAGTGTCTGCTGAGGCCAAAACAAGCTCATAGGCGGCAACAAGACGATAAAAATAACATAATAACATCATTTAACTATAGGTGACCTCAATACAATAATAACATGTTTTTCTAGGCTTCTAGGTAAGGAATAGAGTGCTGCTTATAGTTTCTATATCATTCTGTGGGGCAAAACTCAATAATATAAGCCACTAGTCGAATAACAACGTTACATATGCTATACAAGCTTTGGCCTTAAAGGTCATGCCAGAAAGTGAAAAGGAAGCCCTAACATACCTTTTAACCGAAGCCCCAAAGGTGTTGCTATGAATCTTGGGCAACCAAATATAAGGCAACAAATGTGAGAATCAACAAGGCTGCAAGACGAGACATAACCAATTGATGAGACATCAATGTAACGCTCGCGACCAACCAAGTGCAAATCATAAAATGAAGCTACTAATAATAATAAACAACGGCTAAATCCAGAAACAACATGCTAACCATATATCGAAGGAGCGACAAGCTCCCTAGGCACTATTTCAAGGTGTACTTCATGTTGTTGAATCTTATAACTATCGTATGTCACCCGAATAAGAATCGCACAAAATCCCCATTCCTCTAGAACTTCACCACCATTAATACACCATAATAATAACCAAACATAATAAGATAAAAAGGGTCGTCCAAAGCTATAATAACCAAAACACCACTTTGTGGCTCAAAAAGATGTAAAAATGACACATAACATGTAATTACGAAGGAGGGTGTAACACTCTAGAATTTGAACCAGCAAACAAACTCAAAATCTAGGTTTCTCTGCAGTTTTTGATGACCACAGTCAGCCGCCATGGTCGTCGCATCGGTGATGGGACGTGGGGAATACCGTAGGAGACAACTAGTGACTGTTGAGCCAAGTCTTCCTCCAGCCTGACATGCAGTCACGATGAGTGTCGTGGGTGCGACTGCCCATGGGAACCCATCATTGGGATACTCTAGTGGGGGTTTTCCAACTTCCCAGTGCCCCGATGGGCTATACCATGGGCATCATGGCTGCGACGACTCGTGGCAGCAATTTATCAGAATGATCTGGTGATTTTCCTCTCTATTTTATTTTCCCCAACGGGCTACACCATGGGCATCGTGGTTGCGATGGCCTATGGGATCTTATCGTCAGAACCCTCCAAAACACTCAGAATTTCAGGCAGCTTACCCAATGCCTTAGCCAATGGGCCATTGTGGGTACGATGCCTGTCGGGCAGCCTGTGAGACGATAATTTTCTGTAGCTTTTATTTAAGTCAGGGGTATTTTTGTATTTTCCCTTATTAGTTTAATTCCTAAGTGAGGTTGTTTTGGCCATTTTTAGTAAGGTTTTATCCCCTAATAACCTACGCTCTCCCTATTCTACTCATTCTATTCTAAAAGAGGAAGAGAGTATCCCTCCTCCAAGTTTCAAGGCTCCAAGCAAGAACCTCCATCTTCAAGCCTCCATTCTTCTCAGTCTGGAATAAGAAAGCTTCAAGTTCAGGTATGTGGGTATTCAATAAGGGAATTCCTTCACCCTTATTCCCAAAACCCCAATCTTTAAATTGAATTTATAGATTTCTAAATTAGGGTTCTTATCCAATTCTCATGGGTTCTTCTATAAGTTGTTTCCTCATGATTCTTCTATGAATCCTAACTCTCAATTGCATGATTTTGCAAGAAGGTTTATAAATGGTTTCTTATTCATGATTTGAAGACTAACCCTTGTTCAATTTGTAAATTATTATGAATTCAGTTTATGAGCATCAATTCATGGTTTCTCATCTCTTACCCATGATTTATAAAGGATTGTATAAGTGTTTTAAAAATCCCATGCATTGAGAATGGTTTCTAGCATGATTTCATCAAATTGCATGTTTAGTGTGAAATTTTGCATGTTTAGATAACATGACCTTAAGTATTATGAAATTGCATGACTAATTCTTCAAGCTATGAATTTAGAAAGAAAAGTATATTTTTAATTATGTCCATGCTAAGTTTTAAGACTTATGAATTGAAATGGCATGACATCAGATATGTCCTTATGCTTTTTGAATAGATTTGACATCAGATATGTCATTACTTATGATCAGTTTTGGCATCAGATGTGTTCAAGTATTTTATGAGCTATATGTATATTTTGGGAGTAGTATTTAGTACCGAGTAATGAGGGTTCGATTACCCAAGTCCAGAAACTTCATTGCAGGCATAGGTTATGTATCGCCCGATGGGCTTATGAACGTGGTTCCATGCTATGACTATGGTGTCCTGTGCAAGAGCAGGGCATTAGGGCAACTTTGCCAACTAGGGTTATATAGTTGGATTATGGTGTCCCATACCTTTGTAGGGTTCGGGGAAGCTTTGTTAACTAGGGTTATATTGTTAGATTCCATATAGCTCGCATGGTCTATTATCAGTTATAAGAAACTCCCGTATGAACATTTTTAAGTTTCTAAGCTTTATGATATCTTACTTCTAAGTTGAACTTTCATTTCATGTTTTACGTTTAAATTATAATATTTACTTATGATTTCTTTTATCATGCATGAATACAGTTTCAAGTATGTTTTCAAGCATGTTTTATCATGTTGCTGCATAGATTCACATATTAAGTACATCCTATAGTACTGACACATATTCTTGCACTACATCCTTTGATGATGTAGATTCAGGTTTCCACTCTCAGACACGTGGCTAGAGATCGCAGGCCATCCAACTAGTATTGATGAGTCCTCATCTTCCGAGGGTTTCTTTTTAAGTCTAGACTGTTATCGTCCTTTCAATATTTAGAGTTAGTTGGGGTCTTGTCCCTGCAACTCCTTATGCCATATGTAGAGGCTTTTCAGACATAAACAATATTCAAGTCCCTCTTTCAGATTTTGTTCCTTCTTGATGTTGTCCTTTATGGAGTTGGCTGCCTAGCTTTTTATTTATGCTTTCACTATGTTTTCTTATGAATATCTGAGTTATGCTATGACCAAGGGTTAACTTGGGCTCCATGTGAGTCTGGGTCCCATGTTATACCTAGGGGGTAGTCTCGTGGCATGACAAAACTTGGTATCAGAGCCTCAGGTTCAAGAGTCCTAGGGTGTCTAAAAGCCGCATCAAGTAGAATCTCTTTCATGGGTGTAAAGTGCGCCACACTTATGAGAGGAAGGCTATGAGGTGTCTTAAGAAAAACTTCACTTCTTTCATATTAAATATTGTGTGATAAAGTTTAACTCTATTTACCCTTATAATACGTTCCTTACGTATTTCAGATAAATGTCTCCATGAAGAAACCCCAAGAGAAATTTTAATCCTCCTATTCCAAACCACAAGGTTATTAATACAGAGTTTCATTAAGCCATCAAAGCCTAGTTGAATGAGAAAGAGAAACTAAAGAAGAGGAAGAGGAAGAGCAAGAAGACCAGAAATGGAACCATGACTCTTGTCAGCAGAAAATTAGTAGTAGGAACCAATCATCTTTTTAGTGGAGGTCATCCAGACCAACCCCATCTCTAGTTAGCACACCTGCCCTCGATTCTCAGTCTTTTCATAGTAGGGCTCCAAAGGCTTTGAGGTACCCTCGTTGCAGTAGTTGTGGTAGTTTCATCTAGGTGAGTGCCTTGATGGCAAAAAATGGTGTTTTAGGTGTGGTCAGTTAGGCATAGGATCAGGGATTTCCCCTCAGCTAAGCAGAGCAATAGTGGTGTTCAGCTCAAAAACTTATTCCTTTCATTGCCTAGACAGTTGGTTCAAAGTATTCCTCCAGAAGCGGAATCAGTTATGTCACTAGATTTCTTTCTTTATGCATCCATAGTCCCCACACCCCTATTCTTGTATGGTTTAGAGTTGTCCTAGCTTAGAACAAGGCAGTGATAGAAGAGCCTTAGACTATAGAAGGAAGTGGATATTCATGATAGGTTCTGGAGTAATGTATGTTCTATTAGGGTAAAATGATCATAGTCCCAGTTAGATAACTGCGAGGGGTCCATAGGCTTAGAAAGGGTAGCATAAATCTTAAGGGGAGATGGTGAGATTGTCACGACCCAATTTCTCGATCATGATGGCACCTACAACCCCCGGTAGGTGAACCAGTCCCCGTAGCCCAGAACAGTTAGTAATGGGCTACTATCTAGCAAATAGGGGAACAAAACGAATAAAATAGATAACAGGGATATAAATATATACATATGCGGAAACTAAACCAAACCCCAAGACCTGGTATCATAGTATAGAACCCAAACTACATACATGGAGTGCAAATAATCCAAAAGAATATTTACAGATGTCTCTGAATGGTAATAGAGTACATGAAGCAAACGATAAACTAAAGCTAAGCTCTGATCGCCAAGAGCTCACCCTCAGTCTGAGGTAGTCCCCAACAGATCTCCAAGCACGAATCACAGCGATCTAATGGCGATGGCCCATGCTAGGATCTGCACCCAAAGATGCAGGGGGGCAGGGGTGAGCACCAAATGTGAAGCTTAAGGTACCCAGTAGGTATCATAGGCCGACTGGTCATATATAAGATAAAAGCGTAGCAATAGACAAAATAGAAGCAAGTAGTCACAGACATCAACGAAAGGTACACAGGAACTAGCCCAGAGGGAAATCAACAGAACCACATATGAGGCTAGTAAGCAGAATATACACACCATAGGCACAGGTGAAAGAAAGAAATAACGCACCTGGGGTCCTTGCAATAACAGTGTATACAAAGTAAGTTTACGAAATGGACGGTATACCGGTAACCTCAAGAGTAGGAAGAAGAGAGAAAGTGTAATAATAGGCATGCTCAGAGACATGGATCAAACTCAACTAATCATACCAATCTCATACTTATCTATAATAGAGAACAATTTTGTAAGTAAATAGCAAAAGTCAACCTACAGTCCCCCGGCCGCCCATACAACCGAGGAACACAAACAAGTGAAAACAAACCCTCCGGCATCCCATACTACCGGAGCGTACAATCAACAAACAACAAACAAGGGTGGAGCCTCAAACAATGAATGATATGATGCATGAAGATCTCAAGTGAAATGGTATCTCTGTATGTACCTCCTCCGGCACCGATCCGGCCCAGCAGGTAGGTTCCATGGAAGGACACTGCCCGTATACCTCTACTCCACCGTATACCCCTCCTCCGGCACACGCAACCCTTAGCCCCTGGCCCGGATGGCAAGGTCCATGGAGGTCCCAGACCCCATACTAAAACTCAGTATCAGAACATGTCGTCCGGAAGCAAGTCCGGTATGAGGATAGAGACCCAGTCTAGAATATGCAATGCCCAGACCCTATCCGTGACTAAAGTAGTAGGAAAATGTCTCAAAAACCCCTCCAAGGGTGCCCGGGCATAATCGGGTCTAAACAGTAAAAAGTCATCTCAGGTGCTCGGTCCGACCGAGGCTAAAAATCATCTCAAGTAACAAGAAAACTCAACTAGCACCCCGGCCCTGCCGAGTCTAGCGTTAATCGTAAAACTGATGATTTTAAACATAATTTTACTTTCCTTTATCCAGAAATATTCACAAGTTAAATCAAACCATTTCCAAATTATTTCCATAAAAAATGGGCCCCTCGGGCCATGCAAGGTTTAGAAAATAGTGCCAGTAGGCCCGAAGCCAAAACCATAGTAAAACATGAATAAAACCTCTTTATATGCATGGAAATGGTATGATCACACACAATAGCTGCCCAGCAGCTCACAATCAACCTATCGACCCTGCACAGGCCCACAGCTACTCAGCAAGCATAACCAGCCTAGAAGGATAATTCTTTGCCCGGGACTCGCGGACACTCCCAAAATCCCACCTTCTATGTTCCAAAGTAAGCAAGGCCTCACATGACCACAAGGGTAAATAACACATATCGACAAATACTACAAGCAATGGAGGAACAAAAGAAGGCGGACATGAATAAAGCGGTCGAGGTATGTGGTACCAACCAAATAAACCAACCCAAGGATGCCCATTAATACAATTTTATTCTATATATGCGGAGTCTAGGGAAAATAAACCGTAACCTACCTGTCGTCCGATGACAAGCTGCTAAGATGATGTCCAAGCTCGAACCACTCCGAGAAAATCCAAAACTAAATCAGAATCAGATCTGGGCTTGAATAACTTGATGTCGATAATTGATTTTCTTTTCGGTGATCCAATAAATTATCAAGATCTTGCTTATTGAAATCAACTTTTAACGTGACAAGTGAATGATGTACTGTGGTAATTTTTGCACCACAATTATATTTCAAAGAAGTATTAAGTAATGTTGGCAACAACTTACATAGCAATTTGTTCAAATGCTTTGAGTGAATGGAAAGCAATAACTTGAAGTTATCCTTGTTAATGCTGCAAGTTCCAATGATGCCACCAATTGGGTATGGCTATGGTGTCCACTCCCTCCACTTCCACGTGGAGGTAGAGGTGGCACCACAATATTCATTCCCCAATACGTATATATTCGGATATTGCATAAATTCGTGGTAAAATAAATATAATATTTTAAATATACCATAATTCATAGAAAATTATTTCAAACAAAACCTACTATATTATAATAATAATTTTCAAAATAACTAAATTTACTATCTCCGATAAAATATTACAATGTATAAAAACCTTATAAAATAAATACATATACAATTGTATCGTATCAAAAATATTTTTCATAAACCTTTAAAATATTTTGAAAAGGTAATAATAATATAATTTTCTACCACATTCAACTTTTAAATTAAATATTTTCAAGTACGCACGATTTCGATACTCAAGAATTCTCTCGGGATCCTCCCTTATGTTTTATCACTGTTTCAGAACTGAAATGGCATTTTAAAATGTGAAGTTGAGGCTTAAATCAAGTTTAACCCGACCCGATTCGCGACCCGGTTCGCAACCCGTTTTCTGCCAGACAGTCCGCGGTAAAACAGTCATAACTTTTTACTCCGAGATCAGTTGGATGTGAGGTTTTGTGCGTTGGAAACTAGACTCGTAGACCTTCGATTTGGTATTTCGGGAGACTTCTAACTTCTTATATATTGAGAGAAAAGCTCCGAGACATTTGACCCAAAGTTCAAAAAATTTATTAAAGGAACTTACGATCGAACAAATGGACCCGGCGCCGAAATACCGGTCCCGACAAGCCATAAATGACTTGGGGCCACTACAAACAAGCTCTAACGGTTCAAGGGCAACGTATACGTGGAAATAACCGGAAAGGTCATTACATCATCCACTACTAAAAAGGACTTTCGTCCTCGAAAGTCAAGGTCAAGGGGGTACCTGAAGGCTCAAACAGCTGCGGATACTGATCCCGCAAATCTCTCTCGGTCTCCCAGGTAGCCTCCTCGACTGGACGGTGCCTCCACTGAACCTTAACAACCGAGATCTCTCGAGACCTCAATCTCCTGACATCTCTGGCCAAAATAGTTGTCGGTTCCTCAACAAAGGCTAAACCCTCATCCAACTGAACTAAATCCCACTGCAACACATGAGACTCATCTGGGACATACCGATGCAACATCGAAACATTAAATACAGGATGTATAGCTGAAAACATCAGAGGTAAGGCTAACTGATAGGCAACGCTACCAACCTTCTGCAGAATCTCAAACGGCCCAATGTACCTGGGGCTAAGCTTGCCCCGCCTACCAAATCTCATCACACCCTTCATGGGCGATACACGGAGAAACACCAAGTCACCGACACTAAACTCCAAGGCACGAAGTCGACGATCAGCATAACTCTTCTGCATGCTCTGGGCTGCCTGAAGTCTGTCGTGAATCACTCGGACTCAGTCTAAGGAATCTCGAAGAAAATCTGTGCTCTGTGGCCCAACACTAAAACCATCAAACCAACCTACTGGTGAGCTGCAACGCCTGCCATACAAAGCCTCAAAAGGTGCCATGCCGATACTCGAATGGAAGCTGTTATTATATGCAAACTCTGCCAAGGGAACAAACTGATCCCAAGAACCTCCAAAGTCAAGAACACAGGCTTGAAGCATGTCCTCCAAAATCTGAATGGTCCTCTCGGACTGGCCATCTGTCTGAGGGTGGAAAGCGGTACTAAGATGAACCTCTGTACCTAAATCTCGCTGAATAGCCCTCCAGAACTGAGATGTGAACTGAGTGCCGCGGTCTGAAATGATAGAAGTTGGGACCCCATGCAACCGAACAATATCACGAAGGTAGATCTGAGCTAGCCTCTCCGCGCCATAAGAAGTCTGAACCGGCAAGAAATGTACTGACTTAGTCAGCCTATCAATAATCACCCATATGGAATCAAACCTACGAGAAGTACGAGGTAAACCAACAACAAAGTCCATAGTAATCCCTTCCCACTTCCACTCAGGAATGGGAAGTCGCTGCATCAAACCACCAGGTCTCATGTGCTCGAACTTAACCTGCTGGCAGTTCAAGCACCGAGATACGAAATCTGCTATATCCCGCTTCATACCACTCCACCAGTAAAGCTGTCTCAAGTCTCTATACATCTTTGCTGTGCCAGGGTGAATGGAGTATCTAGTACAATGTGCCTCATGAAGTATCAACTGAATCAAATCACTAATCCTCGAAACACAAAGGCGACTATCAAACCTCAGAACCCCATCTGAATCTAGAGTAGCCCGACTGGTCTCACCCTAAACAACCCGATCACGAAGGTCACACAACTGTTGATCCTCAAACTGACGGCTCTGAATCTGAACAATCAAAGTAGAACGAACCTCAACACTGGCGAGAACTCTGCTAGGATCCAACAAGTCAAGCCTAACCAAACGGTTAGCCAAGGACTGGATGTCCCAGGCCAACAGTCGCTCTAAAACTGAAAGAGAAGCTAGGCTACCCATACTCATTGTTTTCCGGCTCAAGGCATCCGCTACCACGTTTGCCTTGCCCGGCTGATACAGAATAGTGAAGTCATAGTCCTTCAGTAACTCGACCTATCTCCTCTGTCTCGAGTTCAACTCCCACTGACTCGTGATATACTAAAGACTACGGTGATCGGTGAAGATCTCACAGTGAACTCCATATAGGTAATGCCTCCAGATCTTGAGCGCGAAAACTACCGCCGCCAACTCTAAGTCATGAGTGGGGTAGTTGCGCTCGTGAACCTTCAGCTGCCTCGACCCATATGCTATTACTCGACCCTGCTGCATCAACACACAACCAAGCCAACCCCAGAAGCCATCAAACAATACACGGAGAAGCTTGACCCTCAATCGGCAACGTCAAAACTGGAGCTGAAGTCAATAAAGGCCTTAAGGCCCTGGAAGCCTATCCTCACCTGATCCGACCACTGAAATGGGATAATCCTTCCTAGTCAGTCATAGTCAAGGTGCTGCTATAGCGAAGAAATCC